>JAXQQM020059066.1:0-416149 GCA_034641835.2 Pinus albicaulis | reverse complement strand
TTTTACTACCTAAAACACGTCATCGTGGAATTTCCGCTCTAACATTTTTCCTACGAAGGTTCACAAGATGAAATTTTTATGAGGAAAATCCAAATTCCTTAGGACACTCCTGTATAAATTTTAGATCAGGGTGCACAATATTTTCAGAGATATGATTTGTGGAAGTCAGTGTTAGGCTCCTGAACTTCATATCAAAGAAGTGACCTTGGGAAAATCATCATAACTCTGTCTTTGAGTATCGGATTGGAATTATGTAAGAATTAGAAGATATTGGATGGATTGTAGTTTTTTTTGTATCAATTTCATATCCAAATGAATAAACAGTGACACATGGCACGTCGTACAAGTTCACTCTACTGAAAAAATCCATAATTAGGTCATTGTGAGATATTGGGCATAACTCTCTCTTGAAGAAAAAAAATTGGATCAAACCTATGGCATTGGAAAGAAGACTCAGATTATTACTATAAAACCTAAAATCACATATTGGGGAGCTGAAATAACAAAGATACACCAGATTCAATATTGAGATCCAAGAAGGCAAGAAAAAGCTAGATCATGTGTTGTCAATGGTTGCAAAGGACTAAACTTTCTAGGGCAGAAAAGCAAAGCAAGGTGCAGTAGAGGGTAGCACAAAAAGAGCAGCAATTAAGCTGTAGAAAAGTAGCAAGAAGTTCAACACATGAAGTATTCAAGTGGGTAGCACTGCATACAGTCATTGTAAAGGTATCATTGTACTAAGTCATTGTAAATGCATCATTGTAAAAATTGTATAAGTTTATATTTTCCAAGAGTTGAAGAGGTAGTGTTAGGAGGTCTAGGATCATAATTAGGTGGTTGTTTCATAGCTGGGGTTATGGTCTAGTTTTTCTTTTCCTTCTACACCATTCTATGTCATTGTAAAGTGGACCATTTTCCCTGGTACGAGAGTCTATTCTTCTTTTATTCTTCTATAGGGTGGTAGGGTGGTGCTAGGCTGGTGCATGAAGTCACAAATAGGTTCAATCCTGTGAAAACTTTAGGGTGGTAGGGCGGTGCTAGGCTGGTGCATGAAGTCACCAATAGGTTCAAGCCTGTGAAAACTTTAGGGTGGTAGGGTGGTGATAGGGTGAGTTGTAGCTCATTGGGTGTTGGGGCATCCATTCAGTTGACTACTAAAGAATCTCGAGTGTTGTAGCATCCATCTAGTGGGAGCTGGAGAAGATTGCTTTTCTAGATTCTAGGAGGTTGGAGAGTTATTTTAAGTTGGAGTTTAATATTAAAGAATTATTAGAAAATCATTTCGGTGGTTTTTGTCCTGGAGAGGGTTTCCATCTTTAAAAAAGTGTGCATGTGTGTTCCTTTTGTTTACTGCTATCATTCTACAAAAACTGATAATAATTGAAGATTAACTAATGCTCTAATTGAAAGGAATATTGATTCACCCCCCTATCAGTATTTCTAACAATTGGAATCAAAGCTTGGTTCCTTCAATAGCAGTTTAACAGCTGGAAGGAGATCATGGAGCATATCAAGAATGGTGTACCTCTGTTCAATGAAAATAACTATGCACTATGGAAAGGAAGAATGGAGGTATATATCTTGGTGCAAGGTTACGAAGTATGGGACACTGTTCAAAATGTATTTATATCAACCGCAGATGAACAAGGTAAGAAGAATTTGGTTAATGATGCAAAAGAAAAGAATATTATTATCAGTGGAATTATTGAATCTGCTTATCATAAGGTGTTGGGTTGTAAAACCACCAAAAATATATGGTAAAAGCTTGAGAATATATATGCAGGTGACTCAAATGTCAAAGAAGCAAAGCTTCAAAGCTATAGAGAAAAATTTGAGCAACTTAGAATGAAAGAAGATGGAAACATTGTTGCATACTTCCAATATGTTAATGAAATAACCAATACTCTGGAAGGATTGGGAGAGGCAGTTGACGAGAAGACTATTATATGAAATATTCTTAGAATGATACCAGGGAGATTCAACCCAAAGGTATCGGTCTTAGAAAACAGTGCAAATCTGGACAAAATTAGCAAAGAGGAATTACATGGAGTTCTCATAGCATATGAAATGAGACTTGATGAAGAAGAGGGTACTTCGCATCTAGAAACTATGTTCGATACATATAAGAAAACCAATAAGGACAAAAAACCTTTAATTGAAAAGACATGCACCTGCAAGTGTGAATAAAATGGAGATGATGAAGAAGGTCTTTCAAATGAAGAATATGCTTACTTTACGAGAAAACTAAAAATTGGTAAGGGAAAATTCAAAGGTAAACTTCCATTGATATGTTTCAGCTGGGGTGAGGTTTGGCATTTCGCAGTAAAATGTTCGAACAGAAGTGATCGAAACTCAAAAGGAAAGAAAGGTTTTAAGAAATTCAACAAGCAAGAAAAAAATAAAGGATCCAAAAGGAACTTTCTCTCTAAATAATATAGCTCATCATCCAATGAAGACAGTGACAGTGAAGGAGAAGCCAATGAGAGAGTATTGTTTATGGCCAAGCACAATAAACAAGATGTATCAAATAATGAAGAAGAAGGGTTGACCATAGAAGAATTTTCTGAGGCAATCAGGCTTATAAAAGAGCTCAAGTCAGAGAAGATCTATTCCAATACTCTTGAAGAACAAGTTAAAGGTCTCAAAATTGAAGTTGAAGAACACAAATGTATTGAAGAGTCACTTCAAAAGAATTTGGAAGAAAGAAACCAAGAAAGGGAAGCATTAGAAGCCAAAGTAGTCTCACTGCGTAAGGAAGTGAAGGGAAAAACCGTCCAAAACTATGACAACAGCTCAAGGGCATTGGAAGAACTCATCAATAGTAAACAATATTACAACGACTGAACTGGCCTCGGTTACAAAGAAGAAGAAGCAGGACCTTCTACAACAAAATATAATGAACCTATGAGATCTGACATGCATGCGGACTTCATTGGACAAGATTCGCAAGAACATCCTTGGAAGACGATTCATCGATCAAGATTTTCGTCTAGGTACCAACATATTTTTCATGGCTATTGTTATTCATGTGGAAAATTTGGTCATAAAGCTATAGAATGTCACACGTACCCTAGAACCAATACAATTCCAGGAGATGTTTCAAATATGAACCTCCCAGGGCTCAACGAAACATCAATAGATTTGAACATTTAATAAATAATATAGAATATTACAAATGTCAAAACTTTGGACACATAGCTAGAGACTACAGACTTGAAAATCTTCCAGAAGAATCTTTGAAGCCACGGAATGAACGAGCATGGAAGAAGAAGACTGATAATTGTGCTCTCTCTCTCTCAAGGCTCAAAAAAACAAAGATGTGTGGCATGTTGATAGTGGTTTCTCAACGCATATGACTAGAGATAGAAGGAAATTTGTATCTTTGAAAGAGAAGAAGGATGGAACTGTATCCTTTGGAAATTATGGATCTTCAAATGTTAATGTTATAGGATCAGGTACCATCACTCTCGAAAGAAAATATGTTATAGCCAAGAATGTTCTATTGGTTGAAAACGTGAATCACAATCTGCTCAGTTTTGGACAAATGTGTGATCAAGGACACACAATGCTATTCAGCTCCACAAAATGTGAAATCAAGAAAGGTAGGTATGGTAAAATTGTGGCTATAACAAGTCAAGCTCCAAATGACATATATGTTATGGATGAAGCAACTAAAGCATGTATACTAGCTAAAGAAGATGAATTCTAGTTATGGCACAAACGAATGGGTCACATAAACTTTGACAATCTTGTTAGGATAAGCAAAAAGGAGGCAGTACGAGAAATGCTGAAAATCTCAAAACCTTCCTATACACTATGTGAGGCTTGTTGGCACGGCAAGAAGACAAAAGTCCAATTTAAACAAAAGAACACTTTGCATCACATCCATTGGAATTGATACATGCAGATCTATGTGGTCTTGTGAGAACAAAAGGCTTAGATGGAGAATTATATTTCATGTTAATGATAGATGACTATACCAGGATGATAGTCGTTAGTTTCCTAAAGAAAAAATCTGAAGCGTTTGAGCGCCTTAAGATCCACAAGGAGTTGGTCGAAAATTAAACTGATTTGAAAAAAAAGTGTCTAAGATCAGATAATGGCGGAGAATTCGCTTCCAAATTATTTCAGCAATACTTTGATGAAAATGGAATAAAAAGACAATTTTCAACATCACGAACACCTCAGCAAAATGGAGTTTCTGAAAGAAAGAACAAAACCATAAAATAAATGGGTAGAACAATGTTGAAGGACTCAAAATTGGATGAAAAAAATTGGGTTCAAGCAATTGATACGACAGTCTTCATTATCAACTGAAGTCTTCTCAGAAATAATTGCAACAAGACCCCATATGAATTATGGAAAGGAAAACTAGCTAATGTAAAATATTTCATAATCTTTGGAAGAAAATTTTATATCAAAAGAGAAGATCAAAATCTAGGTAATTTTGAATCACATGTTGATGAAGGTATCTTTGTTGGTTACTCACACAAAAGAAAGGCTTATAAATGCAATAATCTAAGACAAAAACAAATAGTGGAGAGCATAAATGTTACATTTGTTGAATATGGTGTTCTAATGAATAATGATGAGGATCTAGAATCTTTGAAACTTGAGATAGAGGCTGAAAAAGACACAAAGAAAATTCTAAAACAAGAAGCAACTATCAACCAGGAAGAAGTAAATAATGATCATCAAGATATACCAGAACAACAATAAGAAGCTCCTCCAAAGAGAACAAAAGAATGGATTCAAAAGAACCATCCATAAAATCAAATCATTGGTGACATAAATGAAGGTCGATAGCTCCATTCATCACAACAGTCTCACATTGCTTTTCTAGCAACCTTTGAGCCTAGTAGTTTTGAGGAAGCGAGACAAAATGAACATTGGGTAGCAGCTATGAATGAAGAATTGGATAAAATTGAGAAGAATAACACCTGGGAATTAGTTCCAGGAGAAAAATATAAAAATTTCATTGGGACTAATTAGGTGTTTAGGAACAAATTGAATGAAGTTGGATAGGTTACCAGAAACTAAGCAATATTGGTTTGCAAAGGCTATGCACAAGTGGAAGGAATTGATTTCGACGAAACATTTGCACAAGTTGCCAGAATGGAAGCCATTTGAATATTTCTTGCCTATGCATGTTCAAGAAAAATCAAAGTCTACCAAATGGATGTTAAGTCATCATTTTTGAATGGCGAATTAGAAGAAGAAGTTTACATTGAACAACCTGAAGATTTTCTACTTTCAGAAAAAGAATACTATGTCTGCAGGTTAAAGAAGGATCTATATGGTCTCAAGCAGGCTCCCAAAGCCTGGTATGCTCGTCTTGATGGATATATATGTCAACAAGGGTTCAATAAAGGTACAGCTGATAGCAATATTTATGTACAAATAGATAAAGATAATTTAGCAATCGTTGAGGTATATATGGATGATATAATGTTTGGTAGCAATGATGATCAACTAAGTAAGAAATTTTCTACAAATATGCAAAGTGAGTTTGAGATGTCTTTACTTGGTGTGCTAGCATACTTCTTAGGGATTCAAATATCTCAGCAAGAGAAAGGAATATTCATATGTCAAGCCAAGTACATCAAGGAAATTCTCAAAAAATTCAAAATGGAAGATTGCAAACCCATCCTTACTCCGATGGTAACAAGTTTCAAATTCGGCATAGACGACTCATCTAAGGATCTGGATCAGAGGTTGTATAGATCTATGATTGATAGTCTTATATTTGTAACAACCTCCTGGCCAGATGTTATGCAAGCAGTTGGACAAGTAGCAAGATTCCAAGCAGCACCAAAAGAATCACATATTATTGTTGTCAAAATAATTATTCGATATCTAAAGGGCCCAAGGGTAACAATATCATTATTCAAGGCTTTACAGATGCACATTGGGCAGGAAGTGTTGATGATCGTAATAGTACTAGTGGAGTAACATTCTATCTAGGTGGTTGCCTCGTATCATGGTTGAGCAAAAAGCAAACCTCAATCTCGTTACTACATCGAAAGCAGAATACATTGTAGTGGAAGCATGTTGTACTCAAGTCCTTTGGATGAAACAAACTTTGCAAGATATTCAAGTACAATTCAGTGAGCCTATTCCCATATTTTGTGACAACACCAGTGCCATTAGCATCTCCAAGAATTGTGTCATGCATTAAAAAACAAAACACATTCCGATTAGATATCATTTTGATAGAGAAAAAGTCGCTGAAAATAATATCAAACTTGATTATGTTGGTACAAAAGAAAATGTTAAATTTAGGCAACTAGGTCCAAACTATGAGTTGTGCTACTCAGATGACGATCCCAGCATTTTTATTGGATTCCTCTTTCAGAGAGGTGTAATATTTATCTAAATATCATCTCAATCAGATGAGCAGAACATGTACTTTGAATTTATTCCATTTATATGCTAGGTCAGCCTGGAATATAATATAGAATTAAATGTCTTAAAGAAAGTGCCACACACCCCCAAAGATGCCTATATATTGGAGAGACTTGGAGTTCATTATACACACAATGTGTGGAGTATTTTCTTCTCTCTGGAAGGCGATGGAGTTGCGTTCTTGGTGCTGCATATCTGTGGAGTATTCTTTGTTTGGGTTGTCTTGGGGTTGTGTGTGACACACTTGGCTGAATGACTTATTGGAGACTTTGTTGGTAGAAGCATCATGCTAATCACCATAATGCCACCATTCATCATCTTTGTTTTTTCTTGTCTTCCATCAATCTATTAATATTTTCTATCTGCTTCAGTATTTTGTGCCCTAATCTGAAATGGCATAGAACATGTTCTCAAATTAACATGGTATCAGAGCTGAGGTGAAGAAAAAGCCCTATTTGTGTTGATCTCTGATCTATTGATCTAACAAGTGAAACTCATCTACAAGAGCAAGATAAAACACTTATGAATCATACGAATTGGAGCAAAGGCTAGACGTGGAAAAGGAGAACTGGTTTATCTCTTTCGAGGCCAAAAAAATACAGGAGGCTTCCACCATGTTTTAGGGTAGACTGCATGGGGTTTTTAAAGTTATTTTTGGGTAAAACTCTCCTATGCAAGCCTTGAGGTAAATTTTGGGCAGTTGGTATGGGTTAATATGTCCTTGTAGGTCCAAATTCAAGAAAATAAAGGCAGATCGAGTTTGTGTATTATTTTTGGGTTGGTTTGTGGAAAATTTGAGGGAGAAATTATCTCCTTGAGAGGCCACACTTCAGAGCAGTTGATTCAGGAAGGATTGCAGGTCTCTACAAGCCTAGATAAGGGGGATGAGAGGCCTAATTTTGGTACAGACCATCCCTAGGGGCCAGTGAAGGGAAACATAGTGTATGCCTAAAAAGAGGCCGAGTTTGCTGAGGGTACATCAGACTGTTAAGGGTTGTGTGTAGTTTTTTAAGGGCTAGTCACTTGAGTTCAAGGAGAGCATTACGCTGCAAATTGGTGATTTTTTGGGTACACTTTGAAGGGCTGGAAGCTATAGGATAATTTTGGTGCTAGGCCGCAGGGCATAGCACACAGTTGGGCCAAATTGGAGGGTGGAAAACAACCTAAGGAGGCAGTGCAACATTGGAGGAACCCCTCCAAGGTGAACCGCAACCCTAGAACGGCTTGTTTTCTGACTGTGTGGTGAAACTGGGGCTGCAGTATGTTCCCTAACCAGGAGTGCAGTGAAAAAATAGTGCAAACAATATTACAGTAGTGTCTTGTGGAGGTGTGTTGGGTCCATGATTTAGTTTTTGGATCATGTGCTTGTCATCTTTGTGATGTGCTAAGGTGACAAGGTGCCCTAGACTTGCTGTCATAAAGAACCTTGTACAACAGAAGGTGGGCACACTTGGAAATT
Organism: Pinus albicaulis; assembly: GCA_034641835.2. Classification (NCBI taxonomy): domain Eukaryota; kingdom Viridiplantae; phylum Streptophyta; class Pinopsida; order Pinales; family Pinaceae; genus Pinus; species Pinus albicaulis. The sequence goes on along the minus strand of JAXQQM020059066.1, from coordinate 408,285 downwards.
CATGATTGGATCATTAGTAAGGATTATGAGGAGGGCAGCAGGTCTGGAGATATCTAAATTTGGCACGCTGATAGAATGGAAGTGTATGTTGTTGTATTAGGGAGATTTTGGCACAAGGGACAGTCCATGTTTTGAAAACCTTGTAGGAGGACTGAGGTATGTATGACTGTTTGAAGTGTTCATATTCAATTTTTTTTATTTGAACAAATACCTACTATCTCTATGGATTGCACGCCTTTCTGTTGCAAAGAAGATATTATTCTGAGCATGCATATCAAATCTGTAGATTGCACGAATGGTATGTTTAGTAACACTCAAACCAGAAACAAAACTTATCATGCAAGCTTCAACAGGGGAATATTTCAGGAGCTATCTGGAAAGTATTGTTTAGTTAAAAAGGCCACATATCAGAATGTCATAGCTCAGTCTTCTTCAAAAGGAAGGCCTAATGGCCTGGAAGTTTTTTTTTAACTATTTAATGTTGTACTCAGAATTGTATGATGCCCTAACTGAGGGTCTCTTATGTGTAAGGGAAGCTAGAAAATTTCTATCCCTAAGTGGCCCAGATCTGTGCATAAACAAAGGAACACATGTAACATTGACTGTTGACTTGAGGTAAGTAGACCTGATGCAGTAAGGCTAAGCATATGATGCATAGGCAGGATTTCAAGTGAAGACAAATATTTGCAAGTTCTATATCTATAAAAGTCGACATTCTTAAGAAATTGTTTTGATGTACTTGACAAAGGCTATAAGATCTTTACATGCAGGGGGAAATGAAGTGCCTCATCTGACAGTATTATGATACTGACACAGTTGACTAGTGACAGTGGTTGTGAACCAGCATATACCTGAACTTAATCTATTGGCAATGACCTTAGAAAGTGTATCGACCAGATTTATCCTGTTGGATGTTGGGGCAGAAACACTGATGAGCAGGAGTATCCTTATGACTGTGCTAAAAGAAAGGTGTCATATAAAGGATGGAATGGCATGAAGAAGGGTCAATTCAGTGTTTGGAACAACTGTATGATTGTTTCCTAGATCTGTGCAATTTAAGAAACAAATTGCAGATTTGAGATCTGAAGATTTGAAGCCCTAGATCAATCAACCATTAACTGTAGTTGGGTAGATCTGGAAGATAAGAAGAAGTGCAGAATTAGTAGATGAAGCCCTCAAGTGAAAAACCATGAGAGAATGAATCATGATTTGGATCCCTAGTTCTATGGGTTGCAGTAAAGAAAATCTTAGACGGCTATTTGAGGAAGCTACAATAGATCTCCATAGAACATCAGGTAATTGTTGTTAGCTTGAAATCTTCAGTACTATTAATGATGAAGAAAATAGCGATGACAGTTCAGAAGGTATCTTTGTAACTGCCATTTTGAGGAGCTAAATATGTGATTCTATGTCACTGTCATTATGACAGTGACATAGACAGACACCCATGTTTACGAGATTCATAATAACAGTAAGCTTGTGACAGTATCAGTCTTACAATACAGCGAAATGATAAACTTGATGTATGGACTGAGAATTTTTTTCATCCTTCAGTCACATTGTTGGAGTCTTGAACCATGATCAACAAATCTTGTTTGGATGGCTTTGACTATGGGAGAATAAGACCTCTTTCCAATTTGGTGTCTGGGATGCCCTCATTTAAAATAGATGTCTTCTCTCAAGAGAGAAGCTGGCATTAAGAGGGAGAATACATTTGTATATGCTCCTGAGCTAATATCATTATTGAACAAAATAATATCCTCATGGGTCAAAGACATATGGCTTCAGAGGGGGGAATTCTGGAAGAAAACCAAGAAGCCATATAAATAGCATGGGTATCTAGCTGCCATGAGTACAATATGAGCCTGGATCATTTGAAGAAACTGTAAAGCATCAAATTCTGCAAGGATGTGAGGGTGATGTCTAGGATATGGTTCCTAGACCATAGATCAAACCTATTGTCACCTCGATATAAGATAAAGCATGGATTTGATGGGAAATGTGTTTCCTAAGACTTCTCTAGGAAGGCACTGATTATTATTGCACCTATAATATATTATTTCCCTTGCTGCTATGCAAGGACGGAATCTTCATCATATGGATGTAAAGACCACTTTTTGGCATGGTGTGATAAAGGAAGAGGTGTATGTAAAGCAACCTCTAGGGATCAAAGTTCAAGATCGGGACACCCATGTCTGCAGGCTGAAGAAAGCCCTCTATGGGCTGAAGCAAGAAACCAAAGATTAGTACGAGAGGATAGATAGCTACTCGATGAATTTGGGCTTCACTTGTGGTAATGATGATATGAACCTTTACTTCAAGGTTGATAGAGAAAAGCCTCTCCTTTTGGTGTTGTATTTGGACGAACTCTTCCTGACAGGTGTTGACCCTCTCATTCATCAGTGTAAGAAGGAGCTTGCTGCTGAGTTCGAGATGAAGGACCTAGGATTGATGCATTAATTCCTAGGCCTGGAGGTTTAGCAGAGTCCTGGTGAGATTTTCCTTTCTCAGGGAAAATACATTGTGAAGCTTCTGGTATGGTGGACTGTAAGTCCATGTTGACACTTATGGAGCTCAACTTTAAGAAGTTGAGTAGCAGTGTTGTTGGGCCCGTGTTAGAACATCCTACTGAGTATCGTTAACTCGTAGGGTCTCTAGTATTCTTAGTGAACACACGTCGGGACGTATGTTGTGCAGTGATCACCTTGAGTCAACACTTGGTTGATCATAACATTCATTTGGTTGGTGCCAAGAAACTCTTGTGATATCTCTGTGGCACAATAGAACATGGGATGAGATACAATGTCGGGAACATGACACTCCTTGGACATACTGATGCTGATTGGGCTGGCAGTGTGGTGGATCATAAGAGCACTTCTGGATGCTACTTCACAAGAAAATTTACTTCAGGTAGGAAACAAAAGTCGGTAGCCTTGAGCACCACTAAGGTCGAATACATTGCAGCATGTATGGCCCATTGTGAAGTCACTTGGTTACGAAATCTCTTCAGTGAGCTATTCAATCATGTGCTAGATTCCACCCTTATCCTTTGTGATAACCAGAGGGGGATTCATTCATCATAGAATCCCAGGTTCCACGATTGATCCAAGCATGTTGATGGCTGGTACCACTTTATCTAGGATATGGTACAGCGAGGCGCCGTAAGGCTCGATCATATAGGAACTGATGAGCAGGTCGCGGATATTCTCATAATTCCCTTGGGGAAGGTCATGTTCCTAACCTTCCATGAGAATCTTGGAATCATGGAATGACCCTTTTTGGAGGGTCCTATTAGATGATGAGCTCTAGGAACTCCAAAAGGGGTTTTGGGGATAACTTTGGTGTTATAAGCAACCACAGGGCTAGGCTTGTCGAACCTAGTTGGTGTGATTCCGCCCCACCATGATGATATTGAGATGGTTTACCTCTCTTTGATCTATGCTCCATATGCATCCTACCCATGAAGTTTCAGACTCATGGGAAGTACCTCTCATTTGGCCAATGAGGTGGGAAATGTGAATAGAGACCATAGCAAGACTGATGGATGCATCAGAGATTGTCGTACTCTCTATGTCTAAGATGGCACGTATCTAACAACTTGATCTGGGATCAATTTTAGCGAGGTTTCGGACCTCCAACTAAATTTGGGTTAGTATACGACTCTCTTGAGTCCTAGTGAGGTTTCGGACCTCCAACTAACTTCGGGTCAGGTAAACCAACTTCGGGTTGGTATGAGACTCTTTGTGATTCCTATAGAGGCTTTGGACCTCTGGGCTGATTTTATCAGCCGGGTATGATGTCTTTGTGACTGACCCACTTATTTTCTGAAATAAAGAGGCTAGAAAAGCAAGTTACAGCGGGATGACACATGATGTTTGGATTACTAGTGGACATAGTTCTCCCTAGTTGAGAGGGAGTATTAAATTTGGGAAACTAGGTCCAAACTCTGAGTTGTGCTACTTAGATGAAGATCCCAATATTTTTATTGGATTCCTCTTTCGGAGAGGTGTAAGATTGATCTAAAGAACATCTCAATCGGATGGGCAGAACATGTACTTCGAATTTATTCCACTTATGTGCTAAGTCAGTCTAGAATATAATATAGACTTAAATGTCTTAAATAACATTCCACACACCCCCAAAGATGCCTATATATCGGAGAGACTTGGAGTTCAGTATACACACAATGTGTGGATGATTTTCGTCTCTTTGGAAGGAGATGGAGCTGCGTTCTTGGTGTTGCGTATTCATGGAGTATTCTTTGTTTGGGTTGTCTTGGGGTTGTGTGTGACACACTTGGCTGAATGACATATTGGAGAATTTACTGGTAGAAGCATCCTATTTATCGTCGTAATGCCACCATTCATCATCTTTGTTTTGCCTTGTCTTCCATCTATCTATTAATATGTTCTATCTGCTTCAGTATTTTGTGCTCTAATCTGAAATGGCATAGAACATGTTCTCAAATTAACAGAAAAAATCACTAATATCTTCACTAAACCTTTACCTCGTGAAGCATTTTAATATCTTCGCCAAAAGCTTGGGATTCTCCCAAGTTCTCATTATATTTTCCTTATTCAAAATATAAAGGGGGAGTGGAAGTGTGTACAGGTCCGCGAGACGGTTGTGTGTCAGGGGGAGTTACCCTTTTCCATTGATGTCAAAGGGGGAGATAATGTTGTAGGAAGATGTGTCATGATCACAGGGGGAGTACTTGTGTTTCCATCAATGCCAAAGGGGGAGATTATTGATCAGCGGTTGTCATTGATGTCAACCAAGTAGCACCAAGGGCTACCCAAATATTGCATGGGAATTTTGACCTACCAAATTACTATATTCTTGGTCAAGAATTATTTCTATGGTTTCTACTTGTTGATATGTTTCCATTAAAATATGGTACGCCACGTAATTCTTCACAGTTTGAGAGATATTCATGTTTGAAGTTTGTAACCCCAGTTAGTGGGTTAAAACCCCATAGGGTTGTGGCATGGGTCATTGAAAAGTCAATAATTAATAATTTTTAAGCTCCTAAAATCCCTCCCATGTTCACTTGTTGAAGCCCCTCTCAACCTAAGCATTTATATAAATTGTGATCCTCATATCCTCCCTATGTGGGGATTTCACTACCTAAAATAGGTCATCATGGAATTTTCACTCTAACGTCTTTTATACGAAGGTTCAGAAGCTGAAATTTTTATGAGGGGAAGCCGAAATCCTGAGGAAGCTCCTATAAAAATTTTACATCAGGGTACGCAATATTTTCAGAGATATCATCTGTGGAAGTCAACGTTTTTGCAGGCTCCTGAAATTCATCTCAAAGAAGTGACCTTGGGAAAATTGTCATAACTCTCTCTCTGAATATCTGATTGGAATTCTGTAAAAACTGGCAGATAGTGCATAGAATTTGGTTTTTCTTGTATCAATTTTAGAGATGAATGAAGAAACAGTGACATTTTTCATGTCGTACAAGTTCGCTCTACTGAAACAGTCCATAATTAGGTCATTTTGAGAGATTGGGAATAACTCTCTCTTGAAGAATCCAGATTTGATAAGACCTATGGCATTGGAAATAAGACTCAGAGTAATACTACAAAACCAAAAATCACATATTGGAGAGCTGAAATAATAGAGATACACCAGATTCAATATCGAGATCCTAGAATTCAAGAAAAAGCTAGATCATGTGTTGTCAAGGGCTACAAAGGACTAGACTTTCTAGGGTAGAAAAGCAAAGCAAGGTGCAGCAGAGGGTAGCATGACAAGAGTAGAAATCAAGATGCATAAAAACAACAAGAAGTTCAACACATGAAGTCTTCAAGTGGGCGACACTGCATACAATCATTGTAAAGGTATCATTGTACTAAGTCATTATAAATGCCACATTGTAAAAATTGTACAAGTGTATATCTGCCAAGAGTTGAAGAGGCGGTGTTGGGAGTTCTAAGATCATCATTATGTGGTTGTGTCATAGTTGGGGTTATGGTCTATTTTTGCCTTTTCTTCCACATCATTCTATATCATTGTAAAGTGGACCATTTTCCCTGGTACGGGACTCCATTCTTCTTTTATTCTTCTATAGGATGGTAGGGTGGTGCTAGGCTGGTGCATGAAGTCACCAATAGGTTCAAGCCTATGAAAACTTCAAGGTGGTAGGGTTGTGCTAGGGTAAGTTGTATCTCATTGGGTGTTGGGGCATCCGTTCAATTGACTACTGAAGAATCTTGGGTGTTGGAGCTGTAGGTTTTAACCTTATACAGAAATCATCTACAAACAAATCTTACAAAACAGAAAATAAACAATAGCGAGAGCATAAAACATAAAAAGATAAACGCAAATATTTTCCCCTAGATCCCAAATCGGGATGACTATCTTGATTTTTCATTATATTCCTTTTAGTGTTACAACACATATATATACATGTCGAAGCATACATAAACCCCAATCCATTAACCCTGGATTAGAACATAACTATAGTTCCCTTGACCGAAGCTACAAAATACCAGGGGTCAAAAACCATTGTACCCCAAAACCATGTGCAAACCCATGCACAAAACCATGGGTGAATCCGCCCACCGGAAAATAAGGACCAAAAAAGTTTTCTAGGGCGCTGCCCAGGTCCTTGACAGGGGGGGCTACCACCCCCCCGTGAACCCCCGCACGTGATTAGTCATGGAAAGAATATAACACAAACCCAACATTCTCCCACTTGTTGTTTTATTTCCGCAGGGGGCCATAGGAGAGCTGAGTCATTAGCCCAGCTTTGCAACACCCATTGTTTCTCTACACCAAGAGAACTTATGAGTGCTCACAGACTTTGTCAATGCATCTGCACATTCTTCAAAGTGTCCACCTTTACCAGCAACACCCTTTTAGCTTCAACCATATATCTCACAAAGTGATATTGAACATCAATGTTTTTTGTCTTTGAATGATAAGCAAGGTTCTTAACTAAGAAAATTGCACTTTGGATATCACAATCTATCCTTATAGATTGCTGCACCAACGCCATACTTGAACACAATCTCTGCAAAAAAACTTCTTCCTTGCTTGCATGAGTGGCTGTCATGTATTGTGCCTCTGTAGTTGAAAGAGCCACTACAGACTGTCTTTTACTCATCCAATTGACTGCACCTCCAAATAGGCCAAACACATACCCACTTTTATATCTTATTTGGTCCAGATATCCAGCCCAATCTACATCAACAAAAACATGAATGTCCAACACTCTTTCCAATCCTGGTCTTCCCTGGTAGCACAAGCCATAATCACTAGTGCCATGCAAATATCTCAAAACCCGCTTCACTGCTATCCAATGATCCTTCCCTAGGTTTGACATAAACCTGATCAATACTCCCACTGCATGTGCAATGTCTGGTCTAGTATAGACCATTGCATACATCAGGCTACCCACTGCACTTGCATATGGAACACGAGACATATCCTCCTCTTCTTCTTGTGTCTTGGGACACTATTCAACAGACAGCTTTGTACCTATAGGAATCAAAACATTCATCGGTTTACTATCCTGCATATTGAACCTCTGCAATATAGTCTCAACATACTTCCTCTAGTTTAACCAGAGCTTCCTCTTTGCTCGATCTCTCTTAATTTCCATGCCCAAAATATAGTTTGCAGCACCAAGATCCTTCATGTCGAATTTGGAGAACAGCTGGGTCTTCAAATCTTGGATATTTTCTTTGTCATTTCCAATAAACAACATATCATTCACATACAAGACCAAATAAATAACACGGTCACCAATTAATTTAAAATAAACACAGTGATCCTCCTTTCTTTTGCTGAAGCCAAGTCCCCGTATATAGGTATCAAATTTCTGATACCACATCCTTGGTGACTGTTTTAACCCATACAAAGACTTTTTTAACTTGCATACCAGCTCTTTCTTCCCCTTCACGATAAATCCTTCAGGTTGTTTCATGTAGATCTCCTCTTCCAGATCCCCGTGAAGAAATGTTGTCTTCACATCCATCTGTTCTACCTCAAAATCAAATGCAGCAACAACAGATAAAAGTAATCTAATAGAAGTAACTTTGGCAACAGGAGAAAAAATATCACCAAAATCAATTCCCGGCACCTGGGAACAACCTTTTGCTACCAATCAAGCTTTTTATTTCTCCACCTTGCCTTCTACATTCATCTTCTTATTAAACACCCATTTTCACTCGATGGGATTCCTTCCAGCCGGCAACTCCACCAGATCCCATGCCTCATTTTTATGCAAGGATGCCATTTCATCAACCATGGCCTCTTTCCAGAGTTTTCCATCCTCTAAATCTACTGCATCCTTGACAGTTCTAGGATCATCATCAGTTATAGTTAAAGAAAAATTTGAATAGAAATAAGATGAACGATACCTTTCTGGTTGTCTTCTTTCCCGAACTAATCTTCTAACAGCTGGAGTTTGTGGCTCTTCCTCTTCTGAGTCTTCTTCTATTGTAGAGTCTGATTCATTCTCCTTTAGCTCAAACTTTATCTTCTCAGGTTCCTTTGGTAGGACTTCATGTTTAACAATATCTTTCACCTATCGAAACACCACATCTTGGTTATACACAACCTTCCTTGTTTCCGGGTTCCAAAGCTTGTAACCCTTTAAACCATCCTTATACCCAGTAAAGATGCACTATTTAGATTTATTATCCAACTTGCTCCTTTTATCCTTTGGAACATGTACATATGCATCACATCTAAATACCCTCAGATGTGAAAGAGAGGGTTTCTTACTAGTCCATACCTCATGTGGAGTCTTATCCTCCAATGCTGATGAAGGTGATTGTTAACCAAGTAACATGCAGTCTCCACTGCCTCTACCCAGAATTCTTGTCCTAACCCGGTACCACTAAGCATGCTTCTTGCCTTTTCCATCAGCGTTCTGTTCATTCTTTCTACAACTCTGTTTTGCTGAGGTGTGTATAGAGTAGTCTTTTGTCATGCTATACCACACTTCTTACAGAACTCTTCAAATTCCTTCTTACAGAACTCCCCACCATTATCTGTCCTCAGCACCTTTATCTTCTTCTCTGTCTGATTTTCCACCAGAGCCTTAAATTATTTAAATCTGTCAAAGACTTCAGATTTCTTCCTCAAGAAATATATCCATGTATTCCTTGAGAAGTCATATATGAATGAAACATAGTACATAGACTTACCCAATGATGGAACCAACACAGGTCCAAACACATCACTGTGCACAAGCTCTAATATCTTGTTCGCCCTCTTAGCACCAGAAGGAAAACTCACCCGATTCTGCTTCCCATATACACAATGTTCACAGAAATCAAAATCGAGAGAGTTATTAGACATACCTTCTACCATACCATTTCCATGCAGTATCTGAAAGCCCTTCTCTCCAATATGTCCAAGCCTTTGATGCCATAGCATGGTCTTTTCTCGAGAGACCGCTAGGCTTTCCACTCCACTTTCGAGAACCACAGAACTGTTGCACCCAACAATAGCAGTGATGCCTTGAAGCTTGTATAGAGTTCCAATCCGAACTCCCCACATTAATACCAATGCTCCCCAAACCATCTTACAGGTATCTTTCTCGAACACTGTTTTTACACCTGCATCATCCTTCTTACTTACAGAAATCAGATTTCTGGCCAATGAAGGAATGTGCAGAACACCAGGAAGTGTTCTAATCCTTCCACCTTGCAGCTTCATCTTGACTTTTCCACGTCTCACGATTATGGCCTTCCTATCATCACCTAAGAAGACATCACCACCATCATATTTCTCATACTCACAGAACCACTCCCTATGGGGAGTGAAGTGAAAGGATGCACCCGATTCAATCAACCATGAATCATGATCTACATGTGTATTTGAAGAAGAAGCCAAATACACATCCCCACCTTCATCCGAGGTGGTTTTTTCCTCTGCAGAAGGGGCTTCATCAGATCCCTTTCCTTTCTCAAGAGCTTTAGATCTATATTCATTTTTGTAGTGCCCTTCCTTTCCGCATTTCCAACACACCTTTACAAACTTTCTAGGAGATTTAGATCTCCCACTCGAAACCTTATTCTTGCTTTTGTTCTAGGAACTTCCTCGTACAGATAAGGCAACTCCATTCTGACCTTCCATATTTCTCTGTCTCATTTCCTCCGACAGCAAGGATGAGACAATGTCATCAAAATTCAAGGTAGTTGTATTGCTACCTACTGCAATAACTAGACTATCCCACGATTCTGGTAGAGAAAACAAAAAACTGATGCACTTATCTTCATCTAATATTTTAATATCAACAGATGACAACTGACTTACCACGGTATTGAAGGCGTTCAAATGCTCTGTCACCGAGTCTCAACCCTTCATCCTTAGGTTATACAACTTTTTTTGCAGGAGCAATTTATTCACCAAAGACTTAGATTGGTACAAAGTCCCTAGCTTGTCCCACAAGGTCTTCGCCGTAGCTTCCCCAGATACATTCAACAATACTGAATCTGAGACACAAAATCGTATCGTGCTCTTTGCCTTCCAATCCAGCTTCTTCCAGTCTTCATCTGACATTGTCGTTGGTTTAGTACCTGGATCTACCGTGACCCACTGGTCCTTATCCACCATCAAATCCTCCATCTTGAGCTTCCACAACTCAAAACTTTGACCATTAAATTTCTTGATCTCTTTCTTCCCTCCGCTCGCCATTTTCACCGCAAGAATCGATCCCGCAAATCTCCCACTGAACAGGGTCTACCTTAGGCCCGAGCAAAAAAACCCTCAACAACAAAGGCGTCCCCTTAAAGCCGAAACTGCTCTGATACCAAATGTAGTTTTTAACCCTGTACAGAAATTATCTGCAAACAAATCTTACAAAACAGAAAATAAACAATAGCGAGAGCATAAAACATAAAACAGATAAACACAGAGATTTTCCCCTGGATCCCAAATCGGGATGACTAGCTTGATTTTTCATTATATTCCTTTTAGTATTACAACACATATATACATGTCGAAGCATACATAAACCCCAATCCATTAACCCTAGATTAGAACATAACCGTAGTTCCCTTGACCGGATCTACAAAATACCAGGGGCCGAAAACCATCATACCCCAAAAACATGTGCAAACCCATGCACAAAACCATGGGTGGATCTGCCCACTGGAAAATAAGGACTAAATTTTTTTTCCAGGGCACTACCCTGGACCCTGACAGGGGGGGCTACTACCCCCCCTATGACCACCCCCCCCACGCATGATTATTCGTTGAAAGAATATAACACAAACCCAACAGGAGCATCCATCCAGTGGGAGCTGGATTAGAATGCTTTTCTATATTCTAGGAATTTGGAGCTTTATTTTCAATTGGAGTTGAATATTAAAGAATTATTAAAAAAATAATTCAGGTGGTTTTTGTGCCGGGGAGGGTTTCCACCTTAAACAATGTGTGCATGTGTGTTCCTTTTGTTTACTGCTATCATTATACAAACATTTATAATAATTGAAGATTAACTAATGCTCTAACTAAAAGTAATATTGATTCAGCCCACCTCTCAGTATTTCCAACAGAATATCTCTGGCACACACACTGTGTGTCGCTATAGGTGAACCAAGATCTCCCTCATGGGAAGAGGTGGCACGCCCATGATTAAACCCTCAAGGTTTCTAGCAAGCTCATGCAAAATACATGTGTTATCGCCCTCTTGGGCAGCTACTGTAGCCTCTACTGCTGTGCCAGCCCCAGGTAGCTACATTCCTTGCCTTGCATAGTGAGGGGCTCTGGCTCGATGGATAGGTGCCACATCAGTGCCAAGAAAAAATATTCATGTCAAAATATTTTCACCCATTAAACAAAAAAGTTGCATAAACATTCAAAAGAGACAAAAAATACTTCAACGATGATCATATTCCTTCTTACCATCTGGATCCCACTAAGTGCCTCGTGGCAGTACCAATTTTGGATCTCCTGTGTAGTTTATCTTTGCATAGGGATAATCTTCTATCATTAGGATCTGGCCATCTAGCCACTCGAAGAATGCATCATCAAAACAGTGACGGATTGGACCCTCCCTAGTCCATGGTATCAAAGCTAACCAATGATCCTGTCTTGTCTCCCAGGGTCCCAATGCATCCGTGATCATCCTTGGCCTCATTTTTGGCACCTGCTCTAGTATGAAGGACATAATCAGTGTGCCATACCCAAAATCTCGTTGGGTCTGCATCTTACATGCTGTCAGTTCTTCTTGAACCCGGCGGACAACACCTTCGCACCAGTCAAAAACCTGAGGCTGCATGCAATCTAGCACCAACAATATCTGGGCCTTGGTGGCCACATGCTGAATCTTGGCTCTTGCCAAGCGAACTAGCATCCACAAAAGGGACAGCATGGGTCTCAAGACCACCCGTGCTATAGGCACCCGGTTGCTTACTGGCACAGTATTGTTTATGCAGTGAGTTTGGATCAGATCTGCAGTAGTGCAGGGATCAACCCTAGAACCTATCAAATTGGGCCTCAGTCCTTTGCATGACAGGCCATTCAAGTAGTATATGTCATCTTTCTCGATCAAGATTTCACTACCCCCGATGTGAAAGACATGTTGTTGATCTTGGCACTATTATATGATCCATCTCAGAAGGTCTTCCTGCCCTCTCATCAGCTCTAAATGAGCATACTTTAGTAATATGCATCAGTGGAGAACCAAAAAATTAGCAGCATCAGTAACCATTTCACATTGTTCCTGTTCATTCTCTCTTTCATGCCAAATACTCATGGTAAATTGCTTCACACCTACGCAAGAAACATTTCCAATGGATTAGTTTTTGGCTGAAACACTCTAGGATTGAGAAAAAAAAGTTTAAAAAATGTTTCTGCTGGCTAACGCGGGCCCTAGTGAAAATAAGTGTGTGCTAAGGCACTGTCCCTTAACAGGCAATGTGTTTAATGCGGCCCTGACACTAGGCACCCGCATTAGCCACTCAAAAATTTTAGGGCCTGCTAAAAACCAAATTTTCAGCTAGTAAAAAGAACTAAAATGACAATTGAAAGCTAGATGAAGGTTCAAGCTCTTACCTGGATCTCGTGGAATCAAAAACTGTTTCCTGGTTCGTCCACAATCGATAGCAGAAGTTTCACCTCTTTTTTGCTCCAGAGCTCTATCATAGCACTCAAAACAGTGAAAATGAAGGTCTGTTGCCTTATTATATCCATTCTATATGTATGACTCACTCATCTAGTCTGTTAAAATTGGTAAAATCCTCCTATATTTTGTCGCAACTATTGGTTTTTAAATGTCATCGATGCTCTGATGAATTGTTATTGTTCATGTGCAGATTTGACCGTCTTCAACCCGGTGGCGAGATTTCTTTTTAGGGACTTTTTATAGCTCGTAAAACTGAAAAAAATCCAAGTTTCCTTCACTGGGATCGTTAAAATAATACGATGAAGAAATATGAGCCATTCTTTTCCATCTTTTTCTAGCTAGTTAAAAAACTGAAAAAGTAATCATTTTTCTCCGTTGGACTCGTTAAAAATTCATGGAGAGAATCGAGTTTTTCTTCATTGGACTCAATAAAATTTCATGAAGAACACTGAGTTTACTCCGTGTCCTCGTACTCATAGAAAAATGAGGCAGATGTCCATTGAACATAGGTTTATCACTTTATCCAGATTCAATGGACTAACTTATGGAAAATGAACTGTTTTGGGCTTAGTGTTCTCCCTTCGTCGTGCTCGGTTATCAATCATGACAAAGGTACCCCTTGAAATTGTCTTTTATGATGTTTTTTAGACTCTCTAAATATGAAAAGATCACTGAGTTTAACATCTAAACTCGTTAAAATTAATCAAAGGGGAAATTTGGACAAAGTGGATACTCATTTTGTTATATTTTAAAGGTCGATTTGGCAGCACAAAATCTTGAACATGGCACTTCCCAAAAAACTCACTCGCAATTAGTCGAACCCTACCATATTTGAGTGTAGCCTTCATATACCAATGTTCTCGCATTGGTGAATCCTGACACTCTTTGGTGTTCATTAAGCCTAAGCTGCCTGGTACCCTGTTACGGTGTCGTCTATTGTTCAACAGGATCCCGCTATCTACTGCTCCTTGTATCAGCCAAGCCATCATATATCAGAAATTAGTTTTCGTCAGTTACTCCCATTTTCTCTTGACTATCTCCAAAACAAAATCATATTTTTCTGTTTCATGTTGACTGATGTAGGACGCCTCAGTGCCTACCTTTCGACAGATCTCTTCCTATCGACTTCAACATCTTATCTACTAATTTGATCCAGAAACACATCAGTACCTGAGTACTTGCATACATCAGTGGCAGGTCACCTTGTGTTTGATAGGGGGTTCTCATTATTGGCTCCCAATCGAATGAATCTACAAGTGTTCTACACCAACTCCTTTTATTCGCACTTGCTATATTGTACTGCGCATCTTGGGGACCATCATCCTTATCAGTGGCCACCCTCGCATCTGTTAACAGTTTTTGTTATGGACTAGTAATCAGATGATTTCCCGCATGTTAGACTACTACTCCTTCATTTACATGTGCGGAAATATGTAGTTTAGTGAATCAGCGACCAAGACCTTGGGTTGAGGCTTACATCATTTCAGTTGTGTTTCCTCTCGCAAGCTGCGATTTTATTTCCAGAGACAAATTATCAGTTTAATCCCGTCATGGTAGAAGCTTCTACATTATGCTTATTGGTGGACACACTAGTCATATATCTTTTTTAGAGAAATCATTTTGATATAGCCACTGAGAATGGGAATGCTTGACTCAAGACAGATACTATATTTCTGACATATGTTGTCGTTTCAGGTTTTCCTCTGTCCTCCAATTCCTCTCATTCTACTACACTTATTTTAAATCATTTCGGTCATCGTCTTCACCTCTAACCTCACACTTTAGGGGGCATCTGTTATAGGACAAATTACCTCCTCATCAACTCAGAGGAGAAGGTAACATGGAAGGAAGCAAATGACCCAAACAAGACCCATTTTTGCAAAGGTAACGAAGCCCAAGAACAGCTAGGCAGAGTTATAGCGCAACCTAGCCATGAAAAGGGAGCATTAATGCCTAGGATAACACTATGTCTTACCTAAAAGGCAACGTTATCCATGTTTGAATGTGAAAAGGAAAATATATTGCGGAAAACTGACTTCCATTTCCAACTTTTCCTCATAAATATTTAGTTCAAAATTAGAAACTAATGGTACAAACCTTTTATTATACATTGCCAAACACAACTGAACTCCTATGGAAGGCAAAAGAAAATAAAATATGGGACACATCTATATCTTTCCTGATTTGAACTGGTTGACAGATTTGGCAAGGTTTGTCCTCTCCTATTCCTATAAATTGGAGGTGTGGGCTCTTGGTATAAGGTCAAAGGTTTGATTATATGTGGAGGAAAATTTCATTGTTGTAGTGTGAGGCTTGAAGATTGGTTAGGTTCATTGAGGACTCTCTGCCTTGAGAATCATCACATTTGAAGATAGAGAAAGAGAGAGAGGAATTGGAAGGTTGAGGAGGGCTTGGTACAACTAATGGTTGTAATCCTCCTTTTTCTAAATCAATAGAATTGTATCTGTTTTTTCCATTCGATGCATCAGTGTCACATTTTTTGTTCATTTGTCTATGTAGCATGATATGAATGGCTTAGATATATGTATTTTAATGTCAGATATATACTAGTTTAATTTTTAGAAAGCTATACTGTTGTGAGGATTACACGAGTGCTTTGATTGGTTGCAGGATCTAGATTTGGAGCTAGTGAGGAAGGACTCCCACCCCGCCACTTAGCGCTCTCCATATGATTTGTCATCCACAAAGGGGTAATCATTCCAAATATTTCTTTTTCAATTATATATTAGTATGAACATGTATGCAATACCTTTGGAACTTTACAGCTAATCTTACAGTCTGCCTCGAGCACCGGAAAGCCCTGAGAGAGATATTCAATAACCACCACCCAAGCATATTACCCTAGAGCACACCCGATGTTGATCATGATTTTTTTTGTACTTAGTATTATCATTATCCAAGATATCATGAACTTGCTAACAGATGTGTTGAATGAATTAAATAAACTTGGTGGCCTTATCAACTTTGGATTGAACATGTGCATATTTTTTTTTGGTAGTTTCAAGAGGAATTTCAACATAAATGGGACATAATTGTTGCAATATTAGGCCAACCTAAAAGGTGATGTGGTCAGTAGAGCTATGGAGAGATATGTTGTAGCTGGGTTGTAAATAGGGTAGAATCTCATCCCATGTTCATGGATTCTTAGAGTTGTGCATTCATAGTTTGTGCACTACCATCCTGTTGATGACCTTTGTATGTCCATCCATCTAGGGGTTGAATGGAATTGACTTGGTGAGATTGGTATCTAAAACATGCTTAGGAACCTACTATCATGATCTGATATATTGGTCTATGGGATCCCAAAATGTACCCACACTCATTCGAGGAAGATTTTGGTAGTGGCTTATACTATGATACTCTTCTTGCAAGCAACTAATATGGACATCTTAGAAAATCTAGCAACGACCACAAACATACATGTTGGACATTGGATAAACCAATGCTCCTTGTGTGTTTCGCAACATGGACTAACCACCTCTCATGGATATTTATATATGGTGATGTGATCATTGAATAACACCTGTGGATTTTGGTCTAATGGAAATCGTGATTCCCAACAAGTAGTATCAGAGTGTAGGTCACGCGTTCAATACATATCCAACTTAAGTTGGCGGGGGGGCGGGGAGATTATTGAAAATTGGATAAACCAACCCTCCCCATGTGTGTCACGACATGGATTAATTACCTCTTGTGGATATTTATCTCTGTAAATGTGATCGTTGACTAACACCTACGGGTTTTGGTCTAACAGAAATGATGATTCCCACCAACACATTCATTACCATGCTTGGTAGAAGGAAAGCCAAAAATATAGTCCATTGATATGGATTCCTAATGTCAGCTAGGAGTAGGAAGAGGGGTGTATAGCCATTTATTCTTAATGTTTGGATTGGAAAGGAAATAGGTAGTGCAAGATCTGATATATTTTCCAACATCATATCATGGTTTTGGGCAATATAAATTATTATGCAATACTACCATTTTTTTCTCTACACTGAAGTGTCCTGCAACCCAACTGTAATGTGCCTCCCTAATAAAATTGATATGCTCCCTTGATGGAACACAAATATTTCCGAGATGGTACAATAATTTATCCTAAAGGTGGAAGTCTAGAATTGGCATTGCATCCATCAACATCCTGTAGGTGTTGAAAATTGTAACTAGGACAGGTCTTCATATTGACTATGTAATTATATATTTATGTAAAGAATAAAACAAATATAATAAAATATATTTTTTTTATACTTGCTTCATGGGTTTCATGAGAAAGATTTTTATTATAGGTCAATATACTTCTTCTTGATGTCTATTAGGTTTGTCTTCTGGTTACAAGTATAATTAAGTGTCATGATATGAAGAGTCTAGTCATCCATATACGCTCCAAGACCTTCACATGAATCCTTGAAGGAATGGCTAAAGATAACCTTCATCCTCACCTCATTAACAAAAAAATATATTCTCTCCAAGTTGGCCTTCAAACAACAAGTAAAGATGGCCTACAAACAGTGACATAGGTTGGATTATTAACTGGCAGGAACAACTATATATACCCATGCATATGCTACGCAGAATAAAAAAAAAATTGTGGAATTTCTCTGAAGTTTCACAGTGGTTAAGGTGAAAATTTCAAGAAGGTTAAGGTGTGGGTTTTAGGAAGGTTAAAGTGACGATATATCTATGATAAAGTGCGGTATTCAAACAGATTCAAGTGCAAACTTCTTCGAGGTAAATACAATGTGAAGAATTCTAGAGACAAGTGCAGATTGCTCTGAGATCAAGCTACAGATTTCCGTGCGGATATATTTTAGTTTCCATAGCATGATCAAGTCTGAAATAAGTGTTAGTTAAGGCAGTGGACAAGCATAAGATGTGGACCTGTTTCTTGAATTATTTGAAAGTAGTGAATACCAATCTATGTGAAGAAGCTAAAGGACTGAAGTATGATATAATAATATAAGAGTATAAGGGAGGTAAATCTATGATTTTCCTTTCCATATTCAATACAAAAAAGGAAAGAAATATATCCCAAGTGAAACAAGAAGCATTAGGGGAATTTTGAGGTCTAAAATGGGCCTCCTAATAAAAATGTACAACCAAAATAAACTTATAAGAACCAATAGGATTCAAGATGATGATGTCAACCATGGGGGATGATTCACCATTTTTTAAGTAAAAGGGTAAAAAGATTAAAAAATAATAAAATAGTAAAACCACCTTTTCAACTCGTATTTTCAACTTATCTCCCAAATGGAGCAGGGGTACTTGTTGGATGCAAAATTTAATTTTTCATCCAAGGATTACCGATGTTCCATACTTTCTATGGACCTTGCTACATGAAAAATGAGAAATACATGAAAAAACATGATTGCAATCACGTTTTTCATGTATTTCTCATTTTTCATGTAGTAGGGTCCATGGAAAGTATGCAACATGGTTACTCCTTGGATGAAGAATTAAATTTTGCATCCAACGAATACTCCCACTCGAAATGTGAGTAAAAAATTTGGGAGATAAGTTGAAAATACAAGTTGAAAAAGTAGTTCTCTGTTTTTTCCCTCTAAAATTTGATGATGTATCAAATCTTATTTTGTTATTTATACTATTATTTTATAATTTCCTTAGGAGGCCCATTTTAAACCTCAAAATTCCCCTAATGAAGTATAACCAAACACTAAATCAAGAAAAATATAATTAGAGACTGAGTTCTTTAGTGGTGGTGCATGTCATTGCAAGTTGGTGTAGAAGAGAAGGATCAATGTTGTGAGCATACAAAGAAGCACTGGCAAGGTCTTGGAAGAATTCCTAGGTCAAGGGTCTGAGTCTTGGCCATGGTACTTGTCATTTGAAGATCTATAAGAAGAATTCCTTACAGTTTTTCCTCTCCAAGAGGGAGAGGTTTTTCCCTCGATATACGAGCCTAATTCTTGTGTCTCGTGTATTTTGATAATTACCTTGATGAAAGACTAAATAAGCTAAAGAAGATAATACATAAGTAACTCAAGTAAGCACACAAGTAATTATCAAGAAGAGAATTTGAATTAATCACCATCCCTCTAAATTCTCAACATGGTATCAGAGCTAAGGTGTTGATCACAAGGGCTACTTGACAAAGAAGACATTCCAGGAAGCGAAGATCAATGTTTGGGTTGAAAAGTAAAATCATTTTTCAAGGAAGACTCTCAAGCTATTTCAAGAAAGATCTTCTATCTCATTCAAAGGATCAACTTATTCAAGAAAATAATATTTTCCATCAAATATTTACATTCGATACATTGTTAGAAGAGGACATCATCTTTTGAAGATATCATTTATCATCAAGGATCCAAGAACATCTACATCAGAGATTTCAATATTAGAAGAAGCTCCTAACTTCATCATCGTCAAGGAAGCTACAAGCCACTCTACGCAAGTAAGTATCTATTACCTTTCTTAAATCTATCAAGATGACTTATTGTAAAGAGAGAAACATGTTGGTTGGGTCATCAAAATTTAGTGCATGGAAGAAGATGACAGATTTGAATTTAATTGAAGATGAAGTTATGGGCTACATCAAATGATCTACAATTCAACCACCAATATAAGATGCTCCAACTCATGCCAATAAGATGAAGGGAGAAATCCCAGCCCAAAGGACTCTCATAGAATCCATTAAGGACTCACTCATTCCCTATGTATCAAAACTAAAGTCTGCAAAATAAATATATGAGAAACTGGTCGAGCTATTGTTTGTGAGTACTATTGTTATTCATCAATAATTTTTTCCTTTGTAGATGACTAAATGCTTACCCTATATTTCTAGAAACAAAGTTCATAAACATTGTGAGTTCTAGAAATCTCACTGCCTTCATTATCCTTAAGATAATTTGTTTACTATTTCATCATCCCTTCATGTCAAGCTCAGCTCACCCATCCTAGAAGACCCATCATGGGCTCATGTCACTCATTTTGTCTTTGTTGTGTCACCTTTGGCCTCAATCCTGTATTTTTTTTTAGCCTAAACCCCTCTACTGCTACCTAGGGCCACCAAACAACCATCTCTCTTACATCTCCAGAAATGCCTCAAGAATTGATGGTCTCAAAACTGTCTCTATAGGCTCTTTAAATAAATCAAGTATATTGGGTTTTGGATCTTCAATACATTAGTTTATAAAAAACTCTATTTTACACCTAACGATCCCAAATCAAGTTTTCAAGCAAAGACAAAGTCCAAAGAGTTTTTCCACTAGGTCACCTAGGGTTTCATAGATCATAGGTTTGATTTGGTATCCTAAAAATATTTTTTTTTCCTGTGTAAAGAGACTGCATTTCAAAGAAGAAGAGGGACAAGTAACTTTTTCCAAAAATGATCAAAAATCCATTCAAGAAAGGCTTCCTTGGCCTAGAGAAAAAATTTTGCAAGGGACAACTGCCCTTGTTCACATTTCTGCAAAAATGATCAAGATGAGCCTGAAGGGAGGTAAGGTAATAGATTGAAATCATCACAAGAAGACATCCACAACAAAGAGAAATGCAGCGGGCATGTGTCTAAAGAAAATCAGGGTTTTTGTGATTGATTGGAAAAACAGTGTTGCCAAAGCATGAAGCTAGTACAAGAACCACAAGGAAAAATGTCAACACAACTCCACCAAGTACACATTGAATATTTTCAGAAATAATAACTAAATTTTGAAAGGTTATAGAGAAATTAGAAGAAAACACTGTTTATTTTTTTCTAACAGCCCTAAAACCTAATATTTTGGAAATATGAATAGAAGCAGGTCTAAGAAATATGATAAGTCCTTGTTCATAATAGCATATGGCATCCAAAAGTTATCTAAGTTGTCCCTTAGGTTTGGTCAAAGGTACCACTGTTTCACCTGTACCAAAGAGAGAACTTGTGAAGAATATAAATATAAGAGGTTAAGTTTCCAAAATGCAGTTAGAGGTCTTCAAATGATCAAGATAAAGGCAAGCATAAGTTCAAGTATTAAAATGAGAAATCAAGTTGAAACATGAGTTTATTGTTCAGAAAATGAAGTGTCAAAGTTCAAACAATGACAAGCAAACCAAAATCCCTATGTTGTGGCACCTGCAGAAATCAAAAGTGGCCAAGGGAAAAACATGGTAAAACTGATGCACACATCTATGCCAAAAATACCTCATTGTGAAAATATCAGAAAAATATGAGAAAGTCATGTTTAGTTCAATTACACTTAAGAAGGCCAAAAAGGGATAAAAACTGTGTTTTCAGTTTGTCAAAAGCATGCCAACAACAGTTATGAATAAGTGCCCAGGTTTTTAAACGTAAAAGGGATGAAAGAGGCCTTTACACCCCCTCAGTCAGACATCACCACCAAAGAAGAAGAAAATATGCCTTGGAAAAGGCCTTCAAGAAACCCCTACAAAAGATATGAAAGTTATCAGTCAACTAGCAAAAAGGATTAAAGCATAGTAAAAGTGGGTTTGAAAATTTAAACTATGTCTCTCAAATGGTACAAAATGTATTTCTAATTAATTTTAAACTCATTTATCAATTGCAAAGGAGAAAAAAGCTTCAGGAAAAGAGACAGGGTTTTCGGGTTGTTTTCTAGTCAAAGTATTCGGGCGCTACGTAAATCGAAGGTGTTGCATAAATACAGGGCGGTGTTATGCAAACCGGCCCTCGGCCCACTCAATTTTGAACAGCACTGCGCAAATTTCGCCGGGCGCTACACAAACCCTGAGCACTGCGAAAATGCAGACCCAACTCACCCAGGATTGACAGAAACGGCACGACCACCCCACAGCACTGCCCCGACGCTGCGCTAAGGGCACTCCACATACACCTCTGCACAAACCGCCCAAGGCACCCAGAAGACAGGCAGACAGTGCACAATTTCCCAGAAACTATGCTAACCACTGTGCAGACCTTGGCAGCGCTGGAGGCCGACCCGGCAGCTTCGGCAGGGCACTACGCAAATGCAGAGAGCCTTCCAAGGAAAAAAAACTCTTGCCCTAACTCAAATTTTCATCCTCTGAGCTGCCTTTAGCATCTTTGGAAAAGCCAAATATTTGTAAGTGGACCTTTTTCTTTGTCCCTAAGAAAATTTTCAAGTTAATTTTGGTCTTTAGTGGTTTTTAAAGAAAAAACCCTAGGTGGTTAAACCCTAAAAATCATACATGCAAAGGAACCTTTGTTCGTACAAACCTCCTTGGACCATTTTGATGGCATCGGTGGGTAAGTGAATTGAAGTGGCTACCATACACCAATGAGAAGGCCTCCTTAAGCTACAAAGCCACTCAAAACCTAAGAACCCTATCCTCCACATTTTTCACTCACCAAGTTTGACCTCATCATCATTTTTTACTTGGTCTTCACCAAACCCTAAGTTGTTAAACCACCTATCACTATGTCATGGGTTGAAAACAACAGTGGTAGTGAAAGTAGTCAAATGCCTTTGAGGCCAAAATATAAGGGAGGAAAAGTCAATAGATTGGAGCCTCAAAGCACTGTGGCCATCACCTCCTCTCTTAGGATCCTGTCATACTTTCAGAATGCAAGATGATTTCATTTTATGAGCAGGTCAAACAGGTGAAGAGCCACCCTGAGCTCACAAGGCTCCTCATTCTCAACCTTCATAACAAGCACTCAAACCTTGCAGGAGTGAATTTTTAGATTTCAGTAGGTGCCATCTCTGAAGCCACAGGTATCCCTTTAGTGGGTGAGAAATGGTTTAAGAAGGGAAAATTAGACAAATATTTCTTTGAGCCATTCATCAAAACAAGGTATAGAGGAGGCAGCAAAACAATTTTCCCATTCTCACACCTCAAGCACAGATATGCCTCCTTGATGTTGGTTATCATGAATTACTTCACCTATGAGGGGAGGTACTCCAGGCTCTATTCCTATCATGTCAGACTCGTCATGCATCTCGCAGGGGTTAAGGTGCTAAACTTACCTTACTATCTCTATAGGAGAATTGATAAAATGTCTTCTGTTGTCTGGAGGAGGAATCACACACAACAAATGCATAGCTTATTCCACCATTTCCTGATCAAGATGGTGTTGTTACATCAGTTGGAGTAGTAGGGTATACCTTGGGATGTTTTCATAAACCATGAAGCCTTTAAAACCCACAATCTCCTCATCAACTAAATATTCCTTCCTCATCTGCACAAGTACACTCACCACAGGCAAACCTCCCTTCCTCTCCTTCTCTTCGTGCATCAGGTGAGGCAGGAAGTGGCAATGAAGAATCACATGAATATTAGGTTGAAAGCGATGAAATTAGTGAGGCAGAAGCATAAATTAATGAGGAAGAGCAAGAGGGAAATGAAGAAGAAGATGAGGGAAATGAACACAGTAGTGGTAAAGACAAAAGCAGTGAGAATTTGGAGGAAAGCAGTGATGGTAATGATACCAATGATTCAGCCCAAAATGAAGAAAGTGATGATGCAAATGAACAAAGTGATGACCAAGAAGATAGTGATGAAAATGATGAGGCTGACAGTCAAAAAGATAGTAAACAAACGTCTGTCACCATGGAAGAAGATGTTGGGGGAAATGAAGAAATTGAAGGTGAAAATGACATGAGCCTTGAAGGAAGAGAAACCAACAATGAAACAAATGATGAATAGGAAAATGATGGTGCATAAATAGATTTTGATGAAGAGCATAGTGACAAAGGAAATTCCACTGATAGGACAGTCAATGAGGAAAAGGACAGCAAGGAAGAATGTCATGACAGTCATGACAGTTGTCATGATAGTCATGACATCAATCAGCCTCCTAGTGACAATGAAAGAAATAGTGTAGGAAATGATGAAGAGGAAATGAGTCTTAATGATGAACAAAATCAGAGTGAAGCAAGTGCAGAGAATGATGGTTCAAACAATGAGCAAAGTGACAACATAAAGGAAATAAGAAAGGTGAGGATGATGATGGTGCCAAGGATGAAAATGACAGTGATCAAACAGATCATGAGATAACTGATGAGGATCATAGTGAAAGTGAAGGAGTTGATGACAACACCAAGGGTCACAGCCATGATGAAAAAATTTCCAAAACCACCATCACTCCTCTCACATGCACATACCACAGAGGGTCAAGGAAAGTGTTTGCTGCCTCCAAAAGGCAAGGGTCATTTCCATTTGCATCAACTCCAAGGATTGGAAAAGGAAAGGAAAAGATGGAAAAGGGTAAGCAGAAGGTAAAGGTGGAAGAGGAGGATCCTAAAGTAGAAAGGGGGTTTGAAATTATCCATATAGACAGTGATGAAGAAAATGAAACAAGAATTTTGAACTCCCTCCTCCAAAACAATAATGCACAAATAGAAGACCTATAAGCTGAGTTGGAGAGTGAAAAGGATGCCATTCACTTCTATCAAATTCAAAACAAGAAAATGAGTGCCCAGAAAGCCATCTATGAGGCTAGAGCACTCAAAGCCCGAAGAGAAGCCCAAAGAGCACAAGTCAAACTAGAAGAATACATGGGCCCATATGAAGAAAGTGAAGATGAAGAGGAACAACCTGGGAAGAGGCCAAACACCATGAGGTTAAGGAAAGCATTGGAAAAACAGAAAGAATAGGAATCAGCCCTAGCAGAGAAAATTTCTGTAATATTCCTAAATTAGCTGCAGGTAATAGGAATATTAATTTTTCCTTGTTTATTTTGCATTTCATGTATTGATGAATAAATTGTAAAGGAGGACATGTAGAACTCCTAAAAATCAAGAATAAATCAATTCCTATGTGAACAGAGACATATCTGGGCTATGTAAATAAACTCTTGCAGGTGTGAAAGGGTCTAAATCACAAGAGTGGATCCTATTTGACCAAGTCAACAACGCAGTCTAGATGCATTGAACCTCCGTGAGGGACAACGCAATTCTAGAAGGAGATTCTAAATGTGAAAGGAGCTAAACTAATGAAGTGGTTTATGGTTTTTCCAAGACTACAATATTATAAAAGGAGGAGGAGAGCAACAAGGAAGAGGTTGTTGAAGATTATCATTTCACAAGGTATTGTCTACTAGACATCCCTTGTTGGGCATTTCTGTTCAGGAATCCCACCTCCTTCCTTGAGCAGTTCTTGGAGGATAATTGTGCTAAACTTGTCCACTATCAATCTTGGGCCTAGAATCACCTTACATTACAGTGGTGCTCATGTTGAGGGTTGATCTGTCTTGTGAGTTGCAGCAAGTGGAAGACTAGATCTGCTTAGATCTAAATGATAGCAGTGGCTCTTCTCAGTGAGTGTGTCTTTTAACCTTCTGGAAGAGTTAATTAGCTGATTATACTTCAGATATACATCTTGGCATCAAGCCAAATCATCTTCAGAAGCTACAACATTTTTTCTCTCCCTAAGACAACGTTATTTGTAGATCTACAACTGTAGGGTGCTTTGCTTGCATTTTGGAGAAGAGATATCCGGTGTTGGGATTATTCCTTCACTCTGGTGATCCATAGATTGGCCAAAAAATCTATTTTATATTTCAGATCTGATATTCTACACATACATGACTCAGTGATTTTCTGAATCATTCTGCAGATCTGCATTCTTAGATCTCAGATCTACTTCCGGTGCTTCATGTTTTGAGCAAATCCCCAAGTGGAATGTATAGATCATCCTTTCTTGTACATGGGTCTGTATTGGATCTATATTTTTCTGTACAGATATGATCTAGATCTGAAGAATCAATAAAATTCTACTTCAGCCCTAAAAATAATGTTGCCATGGTTATGTAGTCTTTGTCATGGTTGTAGCACCTCATTTATGAGGATTTCTCCTGTATTATTTCATTCTTCTTCTGTAAAATGTATGAGTTATGCCTATGATCTTATTTTTCAATGTTTAGACCTTATTTTAGTCATACCCTTCAGAAAATCATGCTCACATGCTTCAGTAAATTTATGCATACTTCTAGTCATGGGAAATCAGGGTTTTCTAGCCTAGTTAGGAAAGGAGGAACTGTTTAACATAGAATTTTTTTTTTTCTTTCTGAAATTCGACATGGGAGTCCCTCATAACCCTATATATCATATTCAACCACTTTCCCATCTTATTGTTACGCATATCTACGAATAAACTCGTTTTAGGGCCTAAATCCTCACTTTTCCCCACCTTTTGGTCTATAAAATGATGTATAAGGTTGTTGTTGCATATTTAACTGAATTTTAAGTGTTTTTACATCTTTATGAGGTATATTAATATAGCTCCACATTGGTAATAACTCATATTATTCCCAATAGTGTAGCTGTTTCCAATTTGGGAACATTACAGTGGTATTAGAGCAAGATCTTTGGCTCAGCCTATGGCTTCAAGCCAAAGTATTGTAGAGAAAGGAGAAGGTTATAATTATTAATAACATGAGTTTAATCTCATCATTTTTTAGATCTAAGAAGAACCTCTCCAAGGAGGTTGAACAAGAAGGAGAAAGAAGAAGCAGTGAAACTCCTAGAAAGTTTCAAGAGTAGAAAGATCTTCTGATCAGATCTAAAAGATCTATATATGAGGAAAATTTTGAATCCTCATCTCATGGATATGTGCACTCAGCCATATCACCAAATATTCAGTGTTCTATCAGTGATTTCTTCATGAAGAGGAAGAAAGGAGGTGTACCCAAGAAGGACACTCTTAGAGAGTATTTGCAGGAGTATGAAGATCAATCCAAGGAGTTCAAAGATAAATTGAACTTACAAGGGTTCTGCAATATCAAGGAGAACAAAGGCACAAAGGAGGAGCATCATGGTAAGGGTAGATTATATCTATCTATCTTTGATGGATCACTTAAATGTCCAGTAAGGGTTTGGGTGAAGGAGCTAGACAACTTTGTGCAACAACATCAAGTTTTAGAGATTGAAGCCATCAAAGTAGCAGTGCTGCATTATGAAGGTAAAGCATATGCTTGGTGGTTATTTGAGTCTTTTTCCTTGAAGAATTCAAATACACCTACTTATGCAAGATTTATTGTAAGATTGATAAAGAGGTTTGATGAAGCTCCATGTGTAACATCTTTTGTTGACACTATTAAACTACATCAGACAAATATTTTGCATGAGTTGGAAGGGTCTATGAATCCAACTCCATTTCTGAAAACCATGGAAGAAGTTGTAAGCTTGTTTGACACCTTGCCAAGGGCAAGATATCCATTGGATGAATGGCTTACTTCTCAAAAAGAAGGCATGAAGATTCCTCCTTCAATAGAGGGCCAAGATCTAAGGTCTCTTATTAAGGGTGAGGAAACTTCAACTATTGAAGAGGAGGATGGGGAAAAAGGAGCTAATAATTTAGTCATGACAAGAGCACATCAAGAATCTCATGAAGAGGAGGATGGAGCACTTGCTCCAAGAAGAGAAACTCTTGCACTCTTGCAAGGAGTTCCAAAAGATCTCACACATGGAGATCTTGATACAACACAAGAGCAGCATGCATCATCATTATCAAATGATGAAGTCTTGAAGATAGAAGGAGGAAGAGAGGAGGAAGAGCATATCAAGAAGAAGAGAATATACCCTTCTCTTTTTCAAGGGTTGGAAGACCAAAGAAGGCAATAGAATCCATGCAACAATTATAGGGGCAAATATGTCCACCTACATCCACATTCTTCTCTATGCCTTGATGCCTCTTTGCAAAGAGGAATTCCACCAAGAAGACCTCCTGATTGGAGGAAAACTAAAGTGTTATCTCAACTATGGGCAGCATTTTCATACTTGGCTAATTAAGGAACCTTGGGAGAAGCAAGCACAACACAGAGGATCTTTCATGAATTTAGAAAAGAGGTAAGCAATTTTCTGAATAGGACATTGTTATCTTCCATTCATTCATCTGCGATGAGAAATGAAAGATCAGAGATCTATGATTGTATGGATATGAGGATACATGGAAAAACCATATCTTTGGGGCAGACCATGGTTTTCTCACTTACAAAAGAGATTTCTGAACATGACAAGAGGATCTTAATACTCTTGCATGCATGGGCCAAATTGAGGAAGTATTGGAGGACAAGAAATTTCCAAGGGGAAGTTGATTTCCACATGCTTCAATCTTGTCTTGAGCAAGATCATCTGCAAGGGAGGCAGCAAAAGAAAGTTTATGGGACTCCAACATGTGACCTTGGCATCAATTATGTCAAAGAGGAGAGTCATGACATGATAGGGGCTGCATTTCAGACATCTACAACATTATCATTCTTGGGGAGCCTAGATCCTTATTGGAATTCTCAAATCTTGATGGAGTACAACAAGGACCCTTTCACATGTGAGGTTCTTGATGGGAAGGTAATGGATGGGAGGCATAAGGTAGTTGGAGGAGTCATCTATTTCCATGATCAGATTTATTTGGTTAAAGGCTCCAAGCTCAAGGAGAAACTACGGAATGCAACCTATGAGATCCTGCTTTCCAAACCCATTGGTTTCATTGGAGCATAACATACTATCTCGGATGGATTCATGTAGGAGAATTTCAAAGAGGAGGTGCACTCTCATATGAAGAAGTGCATGGACCATTTGTTAGATGAGGAGGAACATAGCTCTTGGGAAGAATTATCATCTACACCTCCTTATTCATTGAGGGTGAGAGGAGGCTCATCCATGAGAAACCTTGCTTATTTTAAACAAGTGTATGACAAATATTATATTATTGAATCTCATGATGTATACTTGTATTTTTCTAACACTCATTTTCAGGGCTATGCTCCAAGAGGGAGCACTATTTATGATGGGCTTCATGGGCCACTTGAGGCCATGAACTTCATTGATGATGATCATCCTTTAGGGGATCTTGGAGGGGAGATACACTTCCCATGGTGTGACTCCTTTACACCAATCATGAAACACCTTATCCAAGCATGCAAGAAGGATGGGGCAGCAAGCAAGTGTTGGAGGAAACACTTGTCATCTTCTATTTTATGGAATTTTAGGGTAAAACTGCACTGGTTGCACATGAGGAGGCATCTTCCTTCTCCTTTATCATATATGGCAGCTAGCATGATCTTAGTCAAGATTCCACATGTTGAAGATGTTCTTATTCTTGGGAACATGGTTGGAGGAGAGACACATTTGTGGAATGTGTCCTTGGGGAAATGAGTTTCCCACATTCTTTACACTACATGTTCTAGGGGGAGCATGGGAGACCATATGGCCACTATAGCACATTACTTGTCTCTTTATGATGTGGACCATATGATTGTATGTAGCACTTGGAGCATGCCTCTCATGGGCATTTGGGAGGAGCTTCACTATGAGTTACCATGCTGGAAGGTAATTCATTTCATTTGGATGATAGCATAGAGGTGGAAAACCTTCATTGATGGTGAAATTCCCCATTATGACCATCACTTCTATCTTGATGAGGCCATGGATCAGCAAGAAGGTTTCCATATAGACCTTCCTTTACTTCATAATGAGAGCTATTTGGTTTATCTACCAAAGCCCACTTTGCACACTTGAGAGGAACCATTGGGAGATGGAATTATTGCAGAAAAATTGAAGCAATGGTGGAGACTATTGAAGGAGGAGGCCACAAGAATAAGGGGGGAGATTTTGCAGCACTCTTGTAGTTACTTGAGGACAAGCAACATTTGGGAGAGGGAGACTGTAATATTCCTAAATTAGCTGCAGCTAATAGGAATATTAATTTTTCCTTGTTTATTTTTCATTTCATGTATTGATGAATAAATTGTAAAGGAGGACATGTTAAACTCCTAAAAATCAAGAATAAATCAATGCCTATGTGAACAAAGACATATCTGGGCTATGTAAATAAACTCTTGCAAGTGTGAAAGGGTCTAAATCACAAGAGTGGATCCTATTTGACCAATTCAACAGCGCAGTATAGATGCATTGAACCTCCTTGAGGGACAACATAATTCTAGAAGGAGATTCTAAATGTGAAAGGAGCTAAACTAATGAAGTGGTTTAGGATTTTTCCAAGACTCCAATATTATAAAGGAGGATGAGAGCAACAAGGAAGAGGTTGTTGAAGATTATCATTTCACAAGGAACTGTCTGCTAGACATCCCTTGTTGGGCATTCCTGTTCAGGAATCCCACCTCCTTCCTTGAGCAGCTCTTGGAGGAGAATTGTGTTAAAATTGTCCATTATCAGGCTTGGGCCTAGCTTCACCTTACATTACAGTGGTTCTCATGTTGAGGGTTGAGATGTCTTGTGAGCTGCAGCAAGTGGAAGACTAGATCTACTTAGATCTAAATGATAGCAGTGGCTCTTCTTAGTGAGTGTGTAGTTTAACCTCCTGGAAGAGTTCATTAGCTAATTATACTTCAGATATACATATTGGCATTAGGAAAAATCATCTTCAGAAGCTACAGTGTTGTTTCTCTCCCTAAGATAGCATTATTTGCAGATCTACAGCTGCAGGGTTCTTTGCTTGCATTTTGGAGAAGAGATCTCCGGTGTTAGGATTCTTCCTTCATTGTGGCGATCCATAGATTGGCCAACCAATCTATGTTCTATTTCAGATATGATATTCTACATGTACATGATTTAATGATTTTATGAATCATTTTGCAGATCTGCATTCTTAGATCTCAGATCTACTTCCGGTGCTTCAAGTTTTGAGAAAATCCCCAAGGGGAATGTATAGATCAGCCTTTCTTGTACATGGATCTATGTTGGATATATTTTTTTATGTACGGATATGATCTATATCCGACTAATCAATAAACTGCTACTTCAGCCCTAAAAATAACGTTGTCATGGTTATGCAGTCTTTGTCATCGTTGTAGCACCTCATTTCTGAGGATTTCTCCTATATTCTTTCATTCTTCTTCTGTAAAATGTATGAGTTATGAATTTGATCTTATTTTTCATTTTTTAGACCTTATTTCATTCATACCCATTAGAAAATCACACTCACATGCTTCAGTAAATTTCTTCATACTTCTAGTCATGGGAAATCAGGGTTTTCTAGCCTAGTTAGGAAAGGAGGAACTGTTTAACATAGAAAAACTTATTTTTTTTCTGAAATTCCACATGGGAGTCCCTCATAACCCTATCTATCAGATATAACTACTTTCCCATCTTATTTTTACACAGATATCTGAATACACTCATTTTAGGGCCTAAATCCTTACTTTTCCCCACCTTTTGGTCTATAAAACGTTGTATAAGGTTGTTGTTGCATATTTAACTAAATTTTAAGTGTTTTTAAATCTATATGAGGAATATGGATGTAGCTCCACATTGGTAATAACTCATACTATTCCCAATAGTGTAGTTGTTTCCAATTTGGTAACATTACACTTTCCCTCATTGAACTCCTTGCTATGGAAATTGAACATGATCAGGAGTCATGGCTAGAGGCCAAGCTAAAGAAGGGAAATGAAGGCTTAGTTCTGCAAAGAAATATGAGGCCCAAACCCTAAAAAAGGAAAAATAGCATGACAGCCTTGGAGATTTGGCTGAAGCTTCTCAACAGTTGGCCAAGACCCCTTAAGGGAAGTCTCCACCAATTTTGAGAGGATTTGGAGAAAATTTTGTTTTTTGAGATTTTTGAGCCTCATTAGCGCAGCACCACTAGCGCTATGCTAACACATGGAGCATCCCCAAGAGAATAAATTAACATTTTTGGATTTCTCTAAACCTGCACATCATTCTCACCAAATTTCAGATCATTTGGAGTAAGTTTGACCCCTCAAAAGGTAAAAAAACCTCACTTTTTTCACCTTTCTGCCATTGTTTTGGGCCTAGAACTTTGCAAATGATAGTCTGGAGATTTTTGAATTTTTGACAAAGCTACAAGAGTTGGATCTAGAAACTACAAGAATTTTTGGAAATTAGACACATCAGGCTTTTCAACAAGCCATCACGGACCCAAATCCGACACCGAGAAGGACTCCAAAACTTAGTTGCAAAAGACCCTATTTTCTACTGAAATTGGTGCTGCGCAAATGGACTGTGTAGTGTGTTTTGGAACAAAAGTCTACAAAACACACTCATTTATCGCAAAATGATATTTTTGAGTTTTTTGAGGAAAAACACTCTAGAATTAGGTGCAAGAATTTATTTTTTCATTTATTTCTTAGGATATTATGTGCCTTGGGCCTTGCATGGTCTCTTGGACATTTATGACATTTATGAGGTTTTCTAGGGTTTCTAGAAGCTTCTTATGGTTTCCACCTCCTCATTTTCTAGATAAGTAGAGCATGAGGACTTCATTGTAAATGTTGGTATTTGATGAACTTGGAGAGAAATACATGGTTTTTATGAGCTTGGAGAAGAAATTGGTTTTGTGAAGTTGATGAATGGCTTGCTTGGATTGATGATGAAGAAGCTTGTTTGCAGGATTCCTAAGCTTGGTTAATGGTGATGTATTCTTAATTTTTTTATGTTTTCTTGTTATCATTATGTTTCACTCTTCTTAGTTTCTATAAAATAGAAAAGTATAGGTTGAGAAATGCTCCTTGAAGCACCTTAGTCCTCCTATTTGCTATGGCCTTGATGTTTTCCTCTACTGGGTGTGTTTGAGGAATTATTAACTGCTCCTCAAGCCTCTTTATGCTTTTTTGTTTCATTTATGGATTAATATTCTGGTTAACAAATATGATTCACGGTAAGCCCTGCTTATTTGAGGCTGTCTAAACTCTATCTTGGAACCTTTCTTTGAAGTATTGCTTGCTAGGTTAAGTCAAAGAGGTGTTGTTCTGATCTTGCCCTTTGTCCATGCCTATCAGCCTACTTTAGAGTCCTTTATAGCTTGATCAAAAATGTTTAGGAGTTCCCTCTTTTCTTGATTAAAGTATTGTGCTATCTTATATGTTTTCCCAATTATGAAGGTGAATTTACTAAATTTAGAAGCTCTTATGCTTTCTATGTTTCACTGGAATGTTTATCTTGGATATTTATTTGTTTAAGTATTATCATTGAGTAAATGGTTTTCTATCTCATGCTTAGTATCTTTTTCTTATCATATTTAAGACCGTCTTGTTCATGGGTAAATTACAAACAATACTTCATTGCCCTTTTCCCTATCTTGTTTTTCTCAAACTTGATGTCCACCCCACCTCACACATTACCTTAAGAATCCATTAACCTTGCTAGATTGGCCCTGCAACACACTCTGATTCATCATCAAGACACTCATGACTTTCATTGACTCTATAGCCCAATGATTTAAAGACCTCTTACTCCACCTATTCCACTTGACCATCTTACCCAACCAAAGCAGTAAAAAAACCCTATACTAAAAAACTAGCCTAAAATCAATCATTAAAAGCAAACAATAACACATCCTTTGCATCTAATAGAGAGATCCCTCTCCGATTCCAGGAAGGCTAGGTCCTAGGACTCCAAATACTGGTTCCATGTTGCCTTTTCATTTGGTATACCAATCTGCCAAATCACGGGACACTAACATTACACCCTCAGTGAATCTACCACCTCATCGCCACACCAACATTCTGGCGATCATGGTGGGACCTTCTAAGTAAGTTCATGCTTAAATATTCCTTAAAAGATTCAGAAACCCTTGACTGGTAGTATCTGGTGGTTTATTTTCCATCTCATCTCCACACTAACATTTTGGCGATCACGGTGGGACCTTCTAAGTCAGTGACAATCTAAGTATCCCTTAGGACTTCAGAAACCTTTGTTAAATCATAGAGAACTGAACTAATAGCAAAAAGTAGACTCTGTTTGTTTGAACATCTTAGAAAAATGATGATTCAGCCATAGGACACTCTTACAAACCTTAAAACTACAAAAATAAAACTCATAAAACCCAAAAACATCCCTAGAATTTTTTTTTGTTAGTTATTGGTAGTGGACCATAAACATACATCCTCAAAAACAGCAAAAATATCCACCCGGTGACTCCACTAGCCTCCAGTAGGCCTATTACTTCACTAGTACTCATTTGACTCTCTGGATTTGTTTCAAGCCAACCTTGAGAAGTTTATGAACCTAGTTCTATACTGTGAGAGTTTACCAAGCACTAAGAGAGGTCAGCCTTCAGAAAATAGTCCTAAAACTTTTAGCCTCTCCAAATTTTAGTTTTAAATCTGGCTTCACATAGGATTAGTACCAGATCTCATTTGGACCCAAACCCTACCAACATAGTTGACGACCCAGAGAAGATTTTGTGGCAAATTTCTAGATCTAGAAACTTAACCACTGTTAGGAACATTCACAGAGCAAGCTCTGTACCTAAAAATCTTACAACTTTGCAAGATCCCCAATTTGACTTGCACCATACAAAGAACCTTTTTGAGAACCAAGTCACAAACTGATATTGACCAGACTAACCTTGAACCCATAGATTTGCAACAGAGTTCCAATAGAGAAGAATCTCCTTTTACACCACCTGACTTTCATCTTCTCCATCACTTTAACTCTTTCCATACCAAATCTATTCAGAATCAGTTTGCTAGTCCAAGTACTTCCACCACACCCATTCATACCACCATTGTGCAAACCACTCCGCTTCATCATTAATCTTATTTCACTAATCCTCCTCTTGTAAACCCTCCATTAGTTCCCATCATGGAAGCCTCGTATGCCCCCTTGGCCTTACCTCATCCCCTAGTGCCTTTGCCAAATGACTACCAGACCAAAATCCCTCTTGTCACAGGAGCCGAATCCATCACTGCCCAATAGCATGTAGATAGGATAAGTGATGCCTTTGATTACATGGAGATAGAAGAAAAAACCATTAAAATGAGGATCTTTGCACAAAGCTTAGGAGGAGAGGCCAAAAAATGGTTCAAAGTATTAACTCATAACTCAATACATCATCTCCCTTCCCTCTACCAAACTTTCATAAACAAGTGGGAAATCAAGAAAAATCCCCTCCAAATCTTGTCTGAATATAACAATCTTAAAAGGAATGTAGGGGAAAGTGTGCAAGATTATTGCACCAGGTTTAACAGTGTCTACAATTCCCTCAAACCTCAAATGAAACCCCCATAAGGCCTAGCACTACTGAAATTTCCTGAAGGCTTTGATCCGGACATGACATTTCAATTAAGAGAAAGAGACCCTAGAACTTTAGAAGAAATGAAAAAGCCAACTATTAGTGTTGAAGTCAACTTGATTGAAAAGAGAGCTAGGATGAGATCATAAAATAGAGTGACCTACAAAGATGAAACCTTGCCCTCAACCTCTTCATCTGATACCAAAATGGACAGCCTAATAAGAACCATAGAGAGAACATTAGAAAGGATAAACTTGAATGAAAGAAAACCTCTTAGGGAAAATCAAGCCAATCCCCAAAATAGAAATAAAGCTCAAAGATTCAGAAGGGACACTCCTATAATAAAACAAAGGGAAAATGATCAACCAATTAGGTTACCCTTCCAAGATAATTATGCAGATGAAGATGGAAGAGAGGCTGAAGAACCTGAAGATAGCAATGTAAACTTGATAGGTTATGATAATGAAGCTAACGTTTTTCTCACAGAAGAAGAACAAGATCCCTTTGCCTTTGATCAAACTCAAACAAGTTGTGAAGATTCTGAAGATTACCATTTGAGACTTGAAAATGAAATCATGGAAGTCCATAGGCAATATGACCTTAGGAGAAAAAGAAACCAAGAAGCCTCAAAGAGAAACCAAATTGACACTACTGCTAGGAGAGCTCTAGAAAACAGTCCTGTTCGGGTCCTGTGATTTGGCAGATTGGCATACCAAGTGACAAGGCAATATCAAAACCAGTCTTTAGAGTTCTAGGACCTAGCCTTCCTAATCTCAGAGAGGGATATCTCAATTGTTTGCAAAGATATGACTTGTTTTCTTGTAAAAGGTTGATTTTAGGCAAGTTATTAAGTATGAGTTTGTTTGATTGTTTGGTGGGACATGATGATCTAGACAGCATAGATAGAAAAGGGAAATCTCTAAGTCATTGGGAAATGGAGTCATGTGGAAGTTTGTAACAATTTGGTAAATGAATCAGGGGTATCAAAGGGCAAATCTAACTTGGCCAGTGAATCTACAAAGTCTTTCAAGTGAAATGAAATGGACATTAAAGGTTTAGAATGAAAAGGAGAACTAAGGGAAATTAAGAATCCTTATTTATATGTACTTCTCAACAAAGGGACTTAAAACATTATCTGAACATGAAGAGGCATTTCATAGACAAGGCTAACCATAAATTCTAGAAACTACACTTCAGCAAATAACGATTTTAAGACAAACTTTTCAAATGAAATCTAGGAGTCGAGGAACGCTCTAATTCATCCAAAGATTTCACTTTCAAGGATAAGAAAACATAAAATATTCACAAATAACTACATTCATAGAAGAGGGAACTCCTAAAAATATTTTATTACAGCTATAAAGACCTTCAAAACAATTATTTAAGCAAGAAAAAAGGGTATGATCAAAACAGACCTCTCTGGCAGTCTGTAAACAATGGTACTTTAAAGGGAGACTTCGGAAAAAGTTTTCAAGTGGCAGCAAGTAAGCAGGGAAAACCATAAATCATTCTTCAGACCAAATGTTTGAACTATTTCTGAAATAAACAAGCTTAAGGGTTGAAAAGAAGTCAAACTACTCAATAAATCCTTCAGCAGATGAAAACATAAAGGCAGTGAAGAGTAAACAGGCCTAAGGTGCTTCTAGGAGACATTTCTTAGCCTAAGCTTTTTACTCTACTGCAAGCAAGAAATGATGAAACATAATGGAAAACAGGAAAAACATTAATAGATTATAATTCTTGACCAATAGCCAAGCTCAGGGATCCAATGACAGAGCTTTCTCCATCAAAAAAATAGGTCAAAACATCCACAGGTTCCAGAACATCAAATTTCCTTCAACTTTAGCAAAACTATATATTACTTCAAAGAGTCATCAAATTCCCACAATACAATGAGTTCAAATGTAGTATTTATGCTGCAAATGAGGAGGTGGAACTGATCTAGGGTTTGTGGATTATTAATTACAGAGTAAATGTATTTCTAGCCTTGAAAACCATGCAAGGCATAAGGTAGAAATAGGTGCAACTACTTCTCTATTTTATTAACTCTGTCTTAACTTCTAATGGGCGTATAGGAGAAAAGATTGACTTTTAAGGCTTTATCCTATCTTCATAATAACTATTCTGACAGCTTAAAATATATTCTTTTGTGTAATAACTACTTGTCTTCTTTACAGATAAAGGGTAGGCCAAAGGTGTCAGTTTGATTTATCAAATGAAATAGATTCTCCCTTTTAATGTGTTCGAGGCTATCTTTAGCCTATCTTTCCTTTATTTCATCATTAAACTATTTTTAAGGCCTGATCTGTTTTTAGCCTTCATAACTCATCATGCTGCCCTTTTAACACTTCTCAGACTTCTTTTAAATTTGTGTTCCTCTGTCTTTAACCATGCCTTTATCCTTTAATTTTTTAATTAAAATTTAATATATGTCTTCTTCCTTAATCACTGTTTCAACCTTCATCCTTTATCTTTATGCTAATCCTCGCTTTTCTCTGATTTCTTTGATTAAGCCTTTAATCACTCTGTTTTCTTGCTTGCAAGGGTTTCTTTGGCATTTGGAGGGTTGTGATTGCATCAATCAAGTGCTCGAAATCAAACCCTAGATTCCTCATCTTGCTTGTTAGAACCCTGAGGATCGTCATCTCGGGCGTTTGCAACTTAGATGTTGCTGTGGGCGAGCCTGTAAACTTCAGGTTTCCATTAAACTTGCACTCAAACATAAAACATATTATGAAAACCTGCATTTTCTGGATAAACTACGGTCAGAGGCTCCAGGATGCGTGTTGGAGAATTCGCAGAGGAATGGAGATGTGCAGGGGAGGGGTTCCACAGGCGGAACTAGGAGAAAATGGCAGAAAATTCAAATATGGGCGTGAAAATGGAAAAGCGGTTTTGGAAAACCACAAATGGTTTTCGAGCAAGAAAAGGGTGGTAAGCAGTTTTCCGCAAATCGAACACGATATGGTCGATTGGATGACACGTTCCCCTCATGAAACCACCTGTTTCGTGAGGAATATGCACGTTTGAGGAGTTTTGTTAGATCGGGCGTGAAATGGTGCGAGAACCATTAGATCTGGGGGAGCCAGATCGATAGTCCAGGATCAGTGCGATGGCGGGGAGTTGAGTGGTGGAAAAATGAGGTGGGGTCGGGTGTTTACATAAGCAAACTTGTTGCGGGGTGAAATCTCATCGGGCGGGGTTAAATATTTGGGTTTTAACAAAGGCCGTCGGATGAGAGGGATCAATGGTTTTGATCTGCCAAGAGGGATGAATAAGTTTGATGGTCGGGAGGATGGTTCAATGGGAGGGGGTAATGAGCACTATCGGATTGGATAGATCAATGGTTAAGACCCTACCGGGGGAAAACGTAGTGCGGGGGAGTGGAATAACGAAGGAAGGGGGGTAAACGAAGTGGGGGAAATTTTTCATGGAGAAAAGAAAGACCCAAGGGCTAGGATAAAAAGGGCTGAGACCCAGCCAATGGTTCCCAACTGTGTTTATATGGAGAAGGGGCTGAGGGCTTAATCCCGCAGGGGCTTAAGGCCTAAAGTGAGAAACATGCAAAAATAGGCTTAAAAAATAGGTTTTTAGACCTTTTCAAGTATTCCGATAGATTAAAAAAGGTGTTTTAAACCATAATAAAGAGGTTTAATGGTTTAAGGAGGGTTTTTAGAGGGAAATGAGGGATAAAATGAGGTTTAATGACCCTTTAAGGAGTGAATGAAAATGAGATGAAGGGGTGAACATGGAGAATGCTTATGAAGGGGAAATGATGAAGAGTGATGGTGGGATAACAGGCTTTCAAAACAGTTTTCTTGGGACTAGCAAGGATTCTTGGAATGCTCTTTTGAAAGAAACAATAGTGAAGATTTCTCTTAATTTAGAGGACACCAAAAGGCTTCAAGAATGAGTAGTTTTCTATGAAAATAATCTCTTGAAGGCTCACACAACAATTTTAGCCATCATCTGCTGCAGCAAAGTTTACTGATGGCTAACAGTGGCTCCACTTGGGGATGGCAGCTCCTTGGAGGTGTCAAGAACCTCAGAGATTTATCTCTAGAATGTAGACCTGTGCTTTGCATTTTGACAACCTTTTCTTCTTTGATCATGATGCTTGAAAATATGATCAGTATTTATCATAACCAGATGATTTCTCCCAAACATTCTACCTACACAGCCTACTTTCCTAACATTTTTTTTTATAAGGTGCACTTGGACTTTCAAACCTTTCACATCTACATTTTATTCTTTTGAAAATAGGAAAAAATAATCTAAATCTACCCTTATAAATTCCATGAGTTCAGATTAAATAGTTGAGCTCATAGATTCTCTACCTAATCTACTATCTGTCAAGATTAAACTATCTGACAGATTTCATTCTCTATATTCTAAAACAAAAATTGAAAACACAGCCAAACCAGGATTAAGTTGTCTGATTTTCTATGGAGGCTATGGAATTTATGTACAAACTACACATAGACTTTATTTGCAGAAAATTAAAAACAAAATCGTGAAGGCTTAAGATCTGAAAATTAAGAACATCCTTCTTTCTTTCTTTGGTTCAGGTTTTGAGCTTGTTAGAACCATTTCCTTTCTATCCTAATCTATTCTACTAATAAGTCAAGTCTGAAATAATCCTATCAATCAATGCCTCTACTAACTTATCAACAAAAAATTAAATTATGTTTAGCCATGATTAGGCTAGATAAATGAACAATATATCATTTTTTTTATCAGCAGTGGCACTTAGATTTGCTCACTTTCAGAAAATTCTCTTTTTTGGGTATGGGGTTGTACCTCTTTTGAATCTGACCTCTTTTATTTTTCTGTTCTTTTATTTTATTTTTATTTTTCATGATTTCTTTTCAACTGGGTTATGTACAATGAATTAAAAAATTTGAAACTAAGACTCTTGATAGAAGTAGTGCTTGAGCATCCTGCCATTGATAGGACCTCCAAATATGTCTTCTCCGTTCATCTCTTGCAGAAAGAATGCATTATGACCCCTGATAGAATGAACAATGTAGGGTCCTTTCCACAGATTCTCAAATTTTCCATGTTTTCCTTTTTCCTCCCTTCTAGAATCCCATTTTAGAACTATATTTCCAACTTGGAAATCATTTGCTTTAGTCCTTTT
The DNA here is from genome assembly GCA_034641835.2 of Pinus albicaulis. Taxonomy (NCBI): domain Eukaryota; kingdom Viridiplantae; phylum Streptophyta; class Pinopsida; order Pinales; family Pinaceae; genus Pinus; species Pinus albicaulis. The sequence goes on along the minus strand of JAXQQM020059066.1, from coordinate 368,140 downwards.
GTCAAATAAATTCTTGATGCTTTCTTGGACTGTTTGTGTTCTCTTGTACACTTCCTCTCTGGACTGCTGTAAATTAATGGTCTGATTTATCATTCTCTGCATATCATTTTCCTCAAATTGTACTTCTTGGAGGAGTTTCATGACTGGAACTCCTAGAGAGGTTGGGAAGATTGCATCCATGTCATAAACCAGCTGATAGGGGGACATATTTATTGAATTTTTGGTGGTTAATCTATCAGCCCATAAAGCATGAATAAGCTTACTATGCCATGACTTTTGATTCTACTCCAACAACTTTTTGATAATATTGACAAGGCATTTGTTGGAGGATTCAGCTAATCCATTTCCTTGGGGATAGTAGGCAGTAGAATGACCCAATGTGATATGATATTTATAGCAAAAGTCAACCATTCTTTTAGACTTAAAGGAAGAAGCATTATCTGTGATAATTTTTCTAGGGCAACCAAATATGGATAGTATGTTGGTTTCAAGGAACTTGATAATTACAGAGTCAGTAGCATTCCTAGATGGTATGGCTTTTATCCACTTGGTAAAATAATCAGTGGCAGTGAGGATCCACTTATGTTGAGCTGAAGAAGATGGCTGAATTTCCCCAATGAATTCCAAGCTCCCATTGTTGAAAGAGAGCCTCAACACTGATGGGATGTAAGGGTAAAGGAAGGAGTTTTATTTTGCCATAAAAAAATTGATACTTATGGCAAGACATGACAAAATTCTGAGTATCTGGGAAAAGGGTAGGCCAATAGTAACCAGATCTGAGGATTTTATTTGTTGTAGTCTTCCAGTAAAGGTGTCCTCTACATTCTCCCTGATACAATTCATGCATGATTTTTCCTGCATCAATCTCAGGCAAACATTTAAGAAATATTCCAACATCATTTTTCCAATATAAAACCCCATCTAATATGCAATAATTTAAATCCTTCTGTTTTAAAAATCTAGCTTAGATAGAGAGGGAGGGGTATTCAGATAAAGCAGCACATATATGATATTATCATACCAAGGTGAATTCAAAAATGTTTCTTCAACGTGTGGAGCTGTGAATTATTCTGTTTCCTCCAAAATATCAACCATATTCATATCTAGTGCTTGAAAGTTTGACTCAGCCATGAGTTTTTCTAATCCTTGCCCTTTGATTAGTTTGGTAGGCCTGATTTCTAAGTCATATTCTAGAATAATAGCAATCCATTTTCCCCTTTTACCATCAGGGTCTTGACTTAGATTATCCTTGACAATAGTGTGTGGGACAAAAGCAATGATATGAAAATGCAAAATATAAAATCTAAAGTCTTTCAATGCGTTTACCAAGGCTAAGGCTTGTTTCTCCATGATGTTATATTTGAGTGGAGCATCTCTTAAGGCCCTAATAAAAAAGGATATTGGTTGTTCTTGCCCCATAGCGTTCTTTTGTAGTAATACTGCAGCTATTGTATGTTCAGATGCAAAAGAAAAGATGTAGAAATCTTTGGTGAAATCAGGACTGATAAGAATCGATGTTTGAGTAACAGCTTGTTTCACTAGTTCAAATGACTGTTTGGCTTGTATTGTATATTTAAAACCTATTTCTTTCTTAAGCATGTTTTTGATATTTCTTAATAGCTTAGCAAGGAGGGGTATTCAGATAAAGCAGCACATATATGATATTAGCATACCAAGGTGAATTCAAAAAAATTTCTTCAATTCGTGGAGTTGTGAATACTTCTGTTTCCTCCAAAATATCAGCCATATTCATATCTAGTGCTTGGAAGTTTGAATCAGCCATGAGTTTTTCTAATCCTTTCCCTTTGATTAGTTTGGTAGGCCTAATTTATAAGTCATATTCTAGAATAATAGCAATCCATTTTCCCCTTTTACCGTCAGGGTCTTGACTTAGAATATCCTTGACAACAGTGTGTGGGACAAAAGCAATGATATGAGAATGCAAAATGTAAACTCTAAAGTCTTTGAATGGTTTTACCAAGGCCAAGGCTTGTTTCTCCATGATGTTATATTTGAGTGAAGCATCTCTTAAGGCCCTAATAAAAAAGGATATTGGTTGTTCTTGCCCCATAGTGTTCTTTTGTAGTAATACTGCAACTATTGTATGTTCAGATGCAAAACAAAAGATGTAGAAATATTTGGTGAAATCAGGACTGATAAGAATCGATGTTTGAGTAAGAGCTTGTTTCACTAGTTCAAATGACTGTTTGGCTTGTATTTTCCATTTAAACCTATTTCTTTCTTAAACATGTTTGTGATATTTCTTAATAAATCAGCAAGGTTGGGGATGAACCTTCTTAAAAAATTTATCTTCCCAATGAAAGATTGTAATTCTTTGAGGTTTCTAGGATGGCTGATTTTCAATATGCCATCAATCCTTTTAGGGTCTACTTTGATTCCCTCTTCAGAGATTATGTGACCAAGAAGTTTTCCCTCTTGGAGACCAAAGAGTGTCTTTTTGGGAATCAAAGATAAGCCATATTTCCTACGTTTCTCAAAAACGTTTCTTAAATGAATCAAGTGTTCTTCATCAGTTTTGGAGAAAACAATAATGTCATCAAGGTAAATGATTATAAAATAGCCAATGTATTCTGAGAAGGCTATGTCCATGGCCCTTTGGAAGGTGGCCCCTGCATTCATTAAACCAAATGGATTTTGACATACATGAATGTACCCCAAGGTGTAGTAAAAGCAGTCTTATGTTGATCACTTGGGAGTACTAACACCTGATTATAACCTGAGAACCCATCCAATAGTGAAATTATTTTAGACCCAACCACCCTTTGAATTATATGATCCAATTTTGGCAAGGGATAGCTATCTTTAAGGGAGACTCTATTTAGATTTCTGAAATCAATGCAGAGCCTAATTTCCCCATTATTTTTTCTAATAGATACGAAGTTGGAAACCCATTCTGAATACCTGAGGGGAACTATGATCCCATCATCATACATTTTCTTAATCTCTTTCTCAACTAAAGGCAATAAAATAGGTTTTATCCTTTTGAGTTTTTGTTTAAAAGGTTTCTGATTTTCCTTAAGAGGAATTTTGTGTTGAATGATGTGGTATCATATGATTTTAGATCCTTGTATCCCCATGCAAACACATTTCTAAATTCTTTGAAAAGTTCTATGTATTTCTGTTTGATATGAGCTAGAAGAGTGTTGGATAGCTTGATCATTTTGGGTTCTGCTAGGCTGCCTATGTTATGTTCTTCTATGTTTGTTTCTATAGGCTCCATTCTTGGTTATTTGGCTACATCATTGAAGTCAAACAACTATTCTAATGGTACAAGACCTCTTGGAATTGTATCATTTTTACATTGTAAAAATTCCAGGTCTTTTTGATCTGTATTGTCAACTATTTCTGCTCTAAAACGATGTTCAAAATGGTTTATATCAGTAGAAAAGGACAGCTCTATTTCAGGGATTTGTTCTTCATTTAAACAGTTTTCTTCATGGCTTGAAGTAGATGTTGGTATGGAAAAGTCATTCTTTGATTGCAGAAAATCATCTGTGTGTTTGTCTCCTTCAAACACTTGCCAATAATCTTCATTGTCAGGTATTGCAAGTCTTTTTTTTTACCTTTATATTAAATTGTTCATTTAACTGTGGTATTTGGAAATTACTAGTAGAAAATGCAAGTTCATTTTCTAGATGGTTTTGAGCTCTTGGGATGAAAATGAGTTCATATTTTTCAAAGTTTTTTAGGAGATCAAGGGCAACATTTCTATATTCTCTGAGTTTTGGGTTTTTGGTTGAATACTCCCCTTTAATCTATCTGATGATTAGCTCAGAATCTCTTTGGACTGATATTTTCTTAGCTCCTAAATCTTTGAGTAAGTGTAGGCCAATAAGGAGGGCTTCATATTCAGTAATGTTATTTGTGCATGGAAAATCCAGTTTATATGATAATCCTTTGTTTGTGTTCTGTATCCATACACCAGCCCCTGAACTTAATTTGCTACAAGAGCCATCAAAACTTAGTTCCCACAGTGTTTCTTTCTCATTTTCATTTTCTTTCTGTTGTTGAAGGGTTTTAAAGTTTGAACCGTTTTGTGCTTGAGTTGATAACAGATTTGATTGTTCTGTTGGACTAAATTCTTCTTTCTTTTCCTTTTCTTGTTGGCTGATTTCATCTTCATTATATAAGATAAAGGAATCCAAATATGAATGAATGGAGTAAACAGGAGTATTGTTTGGTCTATCTATGTTACTCACCATGTATTTCATATGGGACTCCTTGTATAGTCTTCTGGTTTGATTAAACACTGGGATGGTGGCATAGGACATGTCCATTTTAAGGCTCCCCTGAAGTTTAGCTCCCCATGATCTAGATAGAAGTATGCCATACTTAGGGGGAATGTCAGCTACTATTATGTCCATAACTAGACCTTTAGCAGGAATCTGTGCTAGATTGACACATAAATCTTTGATTAGGCCCAAGCATTTGACCCTGCTTGAATCAAAGGAATACAAGTCTTTATATGGTTTAGTAATTTCTAAGCCTAGGCTATCCATTACTACTTTGGGCATAAGATTGTGTGAAGCACCCGAGTCTAGCATGGCATTGTGCAATATTTTGTTATGTATATTCAAGCTAACATAGAAGGGAGGGACAACCCCTTCTTGGTATTTTCCTTCAACTTTAGGACCAAATAATAATTTTGTTTTATCATCTGTCAAGTTTAAAGTATCAGTGTCACTGCCTATATTCAAAGCTTTCAAAACTTGATTTTTATATACATCCTGAGTTACTAGTTCAGCTAAGGGTATGGTGATTTTGATCTTGGAAATTTCCCCTTCAAGGCTGAAGGGAACTATTGTTCTTGACATATTTACATCTGTTTTTTCATTTACAATTCATTCAGCAATTATGACTTGCTGAAATTTATTTGGACTGTTATTTGGGACAGATTTGTTAGGGCCATTAGCAGAAGTACTAGAGCAGCTTTGTTCAACACTTTGCTGGCTGTTTTTGTCTTTATTTAGATCAGTTTTCTTGACCACAGTGTTGGTGTTACTGGCTATCTTTTTAGGCTGATTTTCTGAAGTTTTCCTAACAGCAGTACTAGTGTTTTTGTCATTAGGAATCTCTGGGCTCCCTTTGATTCTAAAATTATATTGTTTGTGTACCTCCATGATTGCATTTTCAAACCCCAATATGTAATCTTTAGAATCTTCATGGTTGTTTTCAGTTTTTTCTAAGGAGAAGAATCCTTGTTCTTCTGCAGTGAGAAAAACATTTGTCTCACTATCAGATCCTATCAAGTTTACATGATTTTCTTCCAACCTTTCAAGTTCCCTTTCTTCTTCTTGATCAATATAGTTTTGTTGAAAGGGAGGCCTAATCTATTGGTCATTATCTCTTTGCCTATCTTGATTAGGGTCTCTTCTGAAATTTGGGTTTCTATTTCTGTTTTGGAGGTTGTTTTGATTCTCTCTAGGAGGCACTCTATCATTTAGATTTATCATTTCAAGCATTCTTTCCATTACCTTCACTAGGTTATCAATTTTAGTATCTGATGATGAGGTTGATGCCATTGTATCATCCCTGTATGTAACTCTTTTCTCTACTTTTAACTTAGCTCTTTTCTCAATCATATTTGCTTCTACACTTAAGGCTCCCCTCTGCATATCTTCTAAAGTTGAGGGGTCTCTTTCTCTTAGCTGGTAGGCCATTTCCGGATCAAATCCCTCTGTAAATTTAGCCAAGGCTAAGCCTAATGGAGGTTTCATGTCTGGTGGAGGTGCATTATAAACACTATTGAATCTAGTGCAATAATCTTGGACACTTTCCCCAATGTTTCTTTTGAGGTTGGTATATTCTGAAACGATTTGGAGAAGGTTCTTCCTAATTTCCCATTTTTTTATGAATGTTTGATATAAAGAAGGGAGATCATTTATGTTGTGAGGAGTTAAGCCTTTAAACCATTTTTTGGCTTCTCCTCATAAACTTTGAGCGAAAATTCTCATCTTAATGGTCTCTTCTTCTATTTCCATATAATCAAAATCATCATTCATTTTATCTACATGCTATTGGGCAGTAGTAGGTTCATTTCCAGTGAAATGGGGAATTTTAGATTGGTAATCATTTTATAAGGGAACCAGAGGTTGTGGTAACACTGGTGGAGCATACCAAGCTACCATGATAGAAAATAATGGGGGATTTACAAGAGGTGGATTAACAAGAGGGAAAGTGGGCTGAAATGGAGTGTTTTGAATAGTGTATGTATGTATAGGAGTAGAAGAAAAACTGGGGCCAGCAAGTTGTTGATGAGCAGATTTGTTATGGAAGGAGCTGAAATGATGGAGAAGCTAAGAGTCAAGTGGAGTAGAAGGTGAAGCTTCTCTTCTAAAGCTCTTTTACAAATCTTTGGTTTCAAAGTCAGCTTGGTTTAAATCACTTTGAGATTTATTTCTTAATAGGTTCTTTGTGTGAGGTAAGTCAAAGTGAGGATCTTTTAAGACTGTAAGATTTTTAGGGACAGATCTTGTTCTTGGGATGGTCCTATTAGTAGTTGGTTTTCCAGATCTAGGATTTTGCCAAAAAATCCTCTCTGGATTGTGAACTATGGTAGGAGGGTTAAGATTTGGATGGGATCTAGTATTGACCCTATGTGAAGCCATATTTTAGTTTCCAAAATTTAGAGAGGCTGAGGTTTTTAGGACCGTTTTTCAATATTTTTCCTCTCACAGTGATTTCTATAATAGGGGACTAGGTTTCTAAACTTTCTCAGGGCTGGTTAACACATTTATAAGAAAATCTGGAGATCTAGAGGAGTAATAAGCCTACTAGGGCTAGTGGAGTCGCCAGGTGGAAATTTTTAGCTTTTCTGAAGGCAAAATGTTTTATGGTCCACCACCAATGGTTTATTTGAAAACCAATATGAAATATTTTGGGTTTTTCTGAGATTTTTGTAGTTCTATGTTTGTGAGAGTGTCCTATACCTGATTCAACACTTAGCTAAGGTGTTGAAACAAACAGAGTCTACTCTATGGCATATCAGCTGATTTCTTCAAGGTTTGATAAGGGTCTCTTAGAATCCTAAGGGTTACTTAGATTGTCACTGATTCAGACAGGTCCTATCATGATTACCATTATGCTGGTAGTGCTTGAAGAAAATTATAGTTCACTTGAATGAATACTGAGTGTCTTGTTTAGGGACTTTTACTCAAAAAGGTCCCACCGTGATCGCCAGAATGTTGGGGTCCTGTGATTTGGCAGATTGGCATACCAAGTGACAAGGCAACATCAAAACCATTCTTTAGAGTTCTAGGACCTAGCCTTCCTAGTCTTAGAGAGGGATCTCTCAATTGTTTGCAAATATATGACTTGTTTGCTTGTAAAAGGTTGATTTTAGGCTAGTTATTAAGTATGAGTTTGTTTGATTGTTTGGTGGGACATGATGATCTAGACAACATAGATAGAAAAGGGAAATCTCTAAGTCATTGGGCAATGGATTCAAGTGGAATTTTGTAACAAGTTGGTAAATGAATCAGGGGTATCAAAGGGAAAATCTAACTTGGCCAGTGGATATACAAAGTCTTTCAGGTGAAATGAAATGAACATTAAAGGTTTAGAATGAAAAGTAGAACTAAGGGAAATTAAGAATCCTTAGTTATATGTACTTCTCAAAAAAGGGACTTAAAACATTATCTGAACATGAAGATGCATTTCATAGACAAGTCTAACCATAAATTCTAGAAACCACACTTCAGTAAATAACGATTTCAAGACAAACTTTTCAAATGAAATCTAGGAGTCGAGGAACGCTCTATTTCATTTAAAGATTTCACTTTCAAGGATAAGAAAACATAAAAGATTCACAAATAACTGCATTCATAGAAGAGGGAACTCCTAAAAATCTTTGATTACAGCTATAAAGACCTTCAAAACAATTATTTAAGCAAGAAAAGAGGGTATGATCAAAACAGACCTCTCTGGCAGACTGTAAACAATGGTACTTTAAAGGGAGACTTCGGAAAAAGTTTTCAAGTGGCATCAAGTAAGTAGGGAAAACCATAAATCATTCTTGAGACCAAATTTTTGAGCTATTTCTGAAATAAACAAGCTTAAGGGTTGAAAATCAATCAAACTACTCAATAAAACCTTCAATAGATAAAAACATAAAGGCAGTGAAGAGTAAACAGGCCTAAGGTGCTTCTAGGAGACATTTCTTAGCCTAAGCTTTTTACTCTACTGCAAGCAAGAAATGATGAAACAGAATGGAAAACGGGAAAAATATTAACAGATTAGAATACTTCACCAACAACCAAGCTCAGGGATCCAATGACAGAGCTTTCTCCATCAACAAAACAGGTCAAAACATCCACAAGTTCCAGAACATCAAATTTCCTTCAACTTCAGCAGAACTATGTATTACTTCAAAGAGTCATCAAATGCCCACAATACAATGAGTTCAAATGCAGTATTTATGCTACAAATGAGGAGGTGGAACTGATCTAGGGTTTGTGGATTATTAATTACAGAGTAAATGTATTTCTAGCCTTGAAAACCATGCAAGGCATAAGGTAGAAATAGGTGCAACTACTTCTCTTTTTTATTAACTTTGTCTTAACTTTTGAGGGGTAGATAGGAGAAAAGATTGAATTTTAAGGCTTTATCCTTTCTTCATAATAATTGTTCTGAGAGCTTAAAATATATTCTTTTGTGTAATAATTGTTTGTTTGCTTTACAGATAAAGGGTAGGCCAAAGGTGTCAGTTTGATTTATCAAATGAAATAATTTCTCCCTTTTGATGTGTTTGAGGCTATCTTTAGCATATCTTTCCTTTATTTCATCATTAAACTGTTTTTAAGGCCTGATCTGTTTTTAGCCTTCATAACTCATCATGTTGCCCTTTTAACACTTCTCGAACTTCTTTTAAATTTCTGTTCCTCTGTCTTTAACCGTGCCTTTATCCTTTAATTTTTTAATTAAACTTTAATCTTTGTCTTCTTCCTTAATCACTGTTTCAACTTTCATCCTTTATCTTTATGCTAATCCTCGCTTTTCTTTGATTTCTTCGATTAAGCCTTTAATCACTCTGTTTTCTTGCTTGCAGGAGTTTCTTTGGCATTTAGGAGGATTTTTGTGATTGCATCAATCAAATGCTAAGAATAAAACCCTAGATCCCTCATCTTGCTTGTTAGAACCCTGAGGATCATCATCCTAGGCATTTGGAACTTAGATGTTACTGTGGGCAAGCCTGTAAACTTCAGGTTTCCATTAAACCTGCACTCAAACATAAAACATATTATGAAAACCTGCATTTTCTACATAAAATGCGATCAGAGGCTTCGGGATGGGTGTTGGAGCATTTTTAGAGGAAGGGAGATGTGCAGGGGAGGGGTTCCATAGGCAGAACTAGGAGAAAATGGAGGAAAATTCAAATATGGGTGCGGAAATGGAAAAGCGGTTTTGGAAAACCACGAATGGTTTTTGAGCAAGAAAAGGGTGGTAAGCGTTTTTCTGCAAATCAAACGTGATATGGTCGATTGGATGACATGTTCCCCCCATGAAACCACCTGTTTCGCACAGAAGATGCATGTTTGAGGAGTTTTGTTAGATCGGGCGCGAAACGATGTGAGGACCGTCAGATCTGGGGGAGCTAGATCGACGATCCAGGATCAGCGCGATGGTGGGGAGTTGAGTGGTGGAAAAAAGAGGTGGGGCCACATGTTTACGTAAGAAAACTTGTCGCGGGGTCAAATCTCATCGGGCGGGGTTAGAGATTTGGGTTTTAACAAAGGTCGTCGGATGAGAGGGATCAATGGTTTTGATCTACCGAGAGGGATGAATAAGTTTGTTGGTCGGGAGGATGGTTCAATGCGAGGGGGGAATGAGCACCGTTGGATCGGATAGATCAATGGTTAAGACCTTGTCGGGGGAAAATGTAGTGCGGGGGAGTGGAATAACGAAGGAAGGGGGCTAAACGAAGCGGGGGAAAGTTTTCATGGAGAAAATAAAGACCCGGGGGCTAGGATAAAAATGGTTGAGACCTATCCGATGGTTCCCGACTGTGGTTATATGGATAAGGGGCTAAGGGCTTAAACCTGCAGGGGCTTAAGGCCTAAAGTGACAAATGGGCGGAAATAAGCTTAAAAAGTAGGTTTTTAGACCTTTTCAAGTATTTTGATAGATTAAAAAAGGTGTTTTAAACCATAATAAAGAGGTTTAATGGTTTAAGGAGGGTTTTTAGAGGGAAATTAGGGATAAAATGAGGATTAATGACCCTTTAAGGAGTGAATTAAAATGAGATGAAGGGGTGAACAGGGAGAATTCTTATGAAGGGGAAATGATGAAGAGTGATGGTGGGATAACAGGCTTTCAAAATAGTTTTCTTGGGACTAGCTAGGCTTCTTGGAATGCTCTTTTGAAGGAAATAGTAGTGAAGACTACTCTTAATTCATAGGACACCAAAAGGCTTCAAGAATGAGTATTTTTCTATGAAAATAATCTCTTGAAGGATCACACAACAATTTTAGCCATCATCTTCTGCAACAAATTTTACTGATGGCTAATAGGTCCTAAGAGGACAAAAAACACTACCAACACTATAGCTAAGAATGATGTTAAGAAAAAAGAAACAATAGCCAAAAAAGTAATGTCTCAAGCTGCCCTAGTACCTCTACTAGTGGCCCTGAAAAAATTCTGTTGTCTAGAGTCCCAAATCAGATTTAGCAAACTAAAAATGTGGAAAAGAATATGCCTGAGAAATCTTATGTAAATATGTCTAAGATAAAAATACCTTTCAGTTTTGAAGGAGACATTGCCAAAATCAAAATAACCATGCCTCTCACTGAACTGGTAACTCAAGGAGTGTATAAATCCCAAGTGATGAAGATATTGAACTTAGGAAATGATACTGAAACTCTGAATTTGACTGATGATGAACCTGAGTTGTTTTTTGGACCTAAGGTTGAGGGAAAGTATCAAGAAGGAGTTGTTCCCTTTTTCTATATCAACCTAAATATACATGACAATATATTTCACAATACCATGCTAGACTCTGGTGCCTCCCACAACCTCATGCCCAAAATTGTAATGGAAAGATTAGGCCTAGAAATAACTAAACCTTACAAAGACTTGTACCCGTTTTATTCAAGTAGATTCAAGTGTCTGGGCTTAATCAAGGATCTTTGTGTCAATCTGGCACAAATACCTGCTAAGGGTCTTGTCATGGACATAGTGGTCGTTGACATTCCTCCCAAATATGGAATGCTTTTATCCTGATCTTGGGGAGCCAAGCTTCAAGGGAACCTCCAACTTGACATGTCATATGCTACCATCCCTGTTTTCAACCAAACCAGGAGACTATACCGAGAGTCACACATATATATGGTTAGAATTCAGGAGAGGCCTAATAACGCTCCCCTATATTCACTTCATTCAGACTTAGACTCATTCATCCTTTATAATGAAAATGACATTGATAAACAAGTAAATGAAAATGACAAAGATCCAAGCCCACCAGTACAGTCCGAACTGTCTTCCAATAAAGAATATGTCATCCAAAACTCTAGCAACCCTAAACAACAGCTTGATGGTGAACATGAAATAGGTACACTTTGGAACATGATTTTTGATGGCTCTTGGAAAAATAGGTTCAAGAGCTGGTGTCCGGATACATAACACAAATGAGGGTTATTCATACAAGCTAGATCTCCAGTGCACTAATAACATTGTTGAATATGAGGTTCTCCTCCTTGGCTTGCATTTGCTCAAAGACTTAGGAGCTAAGAAAATCTCTTCCCAAAGGGATTCATAGCTAATAATTAAATAGATCAAAGGTGAGTATTCAAAAAAGAACTCAAGATTGAGAAAATACATAAATGATGTCCTAGAACTTCTCAAAACTTTTGAGAAATATCAGCTCATTTTCATCCCTAGAGCCCAAAACTGCCTAGCCAATGAGCTTGTCTTTGCTGCTAGTAATTGCCAAATACCCCATGCAACTGAAAAATACACTGTAAAAGTAAAAAATAGGCCCACAGTGTCGGATAACATAAGCTATTGTCAAGTGTTTCAGGGTGATGAAAAAATTGATGACTTTTTACAATCTAGGAATGAATTTACCCAAGTAAGACCAAGCTTAGAACATGATGAAGATATTTTTTTTGAGAAACAAACCAATAAAATAGAGCTGTCTTCTACTGCTGATATAAATTTGATTTCTCATCTTTGTAAGGTAGAAAGGTTTGAAGATATAGACCAGAGAGACCTTTAAGTCTTGCAATGTAAATATGATACCTTACCAAGGGGACTAGCACCATTAGAAGAGCTAACTTTAATGATGTGGCTTAAAAACCTAAGATAGAGTCTACCGAGAATGATGTAGAAGAATATAACATAGGCAACCTGAAGGAACGCAAAATTATCAAACTCTCCAAAACTCTTACCCATCACATAAAACAGAGATATATTGACCTTTTTCAAGAATTTAAAGATGTTTTTACATGGGGATATGAGGACTTGAAATCATATGACACAAGCATTATTCAACACAAAATTCTTCTTAAAGAAAATCAGAACCCTTTCAAACAAAAGTTAAGGAGAATAAACCCTGTCTTATTACCTTTAGTTGAGAAAGAGATCAAAAATATGTATGATGATGGAGTCATAGTTTCGCTTCGATACTCAAAATGGGTTTCAAACCTTGTGTTAGTTAGGAAGAAGACCGAGGAGATTAGGCTTTGCATTGAATTTAGAAATCTGAACAAATCCTCCTTAAAAAATAACTACCCCTTGACTAAGATGGATCACATACTTCAAAGGGTGGTTGGCTCTAAGAGGATCTCACTACTCGATGGCTTTTCTAGTTACAACCGAGTACTAGTGTTCCCAAGTGATCAACACAAAACTTCCTTCACTACCCCTTGGGGTATATTCATGTATGTTAAAATGCCATTCGAATTGATGAATGCGGGGGCCACTTTCCAAATGGATATGGATATAGATTTTTCGGAAGACATATGCTATTTCATAGTCATTTACCTTGATGACATCACTATTTACTCAAATACTGATGAGGAGCTCTTAATTCACTTAAGGAAAGTTTTTTAAAAATGTAGAAAATATGGTTTTTCCTTGAATCCTAAGAAAACATTGTTCAGTCTCCAAGAAGGAAAAATCCTAGGCCACATCATCTCAAAAGAAGGAATCAAAATATACCCCAAAATTATTGAAGACATATTACAAATCAGCCATCCTAGAAACATTAAAGAGTTACAATCTTTCATCGGGAAGATAAAATTTTTGAGGAGGTTCGTCCCCAACCTTGTTGAACTTTTAAGGAATATTACAAACATGCTTAAGAAGGAGATAGGGGTTAAATGGACCTTAGAAGCTAGATAATCCTTTGATCAGGTCAAACTAGCCCTCACTCAAACACCAGTTCTGATCAATCCCGATTTTACCAAAGACTTCTACATTTTCTCATTTTCCTCTGAACATACCATTGCTGTAGTGTTATTGCAAAAGAACTTGATGGGGCAAGAATAGCCCAGATCCTTCTTCAGCAAAGCCCTCAAAGATGCTCCTTTAAAATACAACATCATGGAGAAACAAGCCTTTTCTTTGATAAAAACACTAAAATACTTTAGAGTTTATATCTTACATTTTCGTATCATTTCTTTTGTTCCACACTTAGTTGTCAAGAACATTTTAAATCAGGATCCTGATGGTAAAAGGGGAAAGTGGATTGCCATTATATTAGAATATGACTTAGAAATTAGGCCCACTAAACTGGTTAAACGACAAGGGCTTGCTAAACTCATGGCTGAGTCAAATTTCAAAGCCTTAGATATGAACATGGTTGATGTTTTAGAAGAACAAGAAGAATGCACCACTCCCCATGTTGAAGAAGCATTTCTAAATTCATCTTGGTATGTTGATATTCTTTATGTGATTTTCTATTTTAATGCTCCTCCTACATTATCGAAGACAAAAGCTAGATTCCTAAAACAAAAAGCTTTGAAATTTTTCATTTTAGATGGGATATTATATTGGAAGAATCATGTTGGTACACTGCTTAAATGCTTGCTTGAGGATGATGCAGGCAAGATCATGCATGAACTGCATGAGGGAGAGTGTGGAGGCCATATTTACTGGAAAACCACATCCAACAAAATCCTTAGAGCTGGCTACTATTGGCCCACCCTTTTCTTTGACACCCACAAATTAGTCATGACTTGCCATAAATGCCAATTTTTTTATGGCAAGAGAAAAAACCTACCTTTGCCTTTACATCCCATTACTGTTGAAGCTCCTTTTCAACAATGGGGTTTAAACTTCATTGGATAGATTCACCCCACCTTGTCTGCACAACATAAATGGATCCTCACTACTACTGATTAATTTACCAAGTGGATAGAAGCCATCCCCTCTAGAAATTCCACTAATTCAGTCATTATCAAATTTCTTGAGACAAACATCCTGTCTAGATCTGGTTGCCCTAGAAAGATCATCACAGATAATTATTCTACCTTTTCATCCAAAAGTATGGTTGACTTTTGCCATAAATATCACATCACACTAGGACATTCCACAGCCTATTACCCTCAAGGTAATGGGCTAGCTGAGTCCTTTAACAAAAGCTTGGTCAATATCACCAAGAAGCTTCTAGAACAGAATCAAAATGCATGGCATGGCAAGCTAATACATGCACTATGGGCTGATAGACTAACCACCAAGAAATCAATCAGAATGTCTCCCTATCAACTAGTGTATGGCATAGATGCCATTTTTCCAACATCCTTGGGAGTTACAGTGGTAAATATTCTCCAAGAAGTGCAATCAGAAGAAAATGACATGCATAGGAAGCTGAACCAAACCGTTCATTTGCAGCATACAAGGGAAGAAGTTTATAACAAGACTCAATCAGTGCAAGAAAGCATAAATAAAATCTTTGACAGAAGAACTAAAGCCAACAATTTCCACATTGGAGACACTGTACTAAAATGGGTTTCCAGGAGGGAAGACAAAGGTAAACATGGTAAATTTGAGAATTTGTGGAAAGGTCCTTACCTCATTCAGTCATTTAGAGGTCATAATGCTTTCTTTTTACTAGGGCTGAATGGAGAAGAACTTTTTGGAGGTCCTGTAAATGGCAAGATGCTCAAGCACTATTTCTGTAAGGAGTCCTAATTTTAAAGTTTTTCATTCATTGTACATAAACATTGCATGAGGGAAACCATAAAAATCCAAAAAACATAGAAAGAATGAAAAAGAGGGAAGATTTGAAAAGAGGTAAAGCCCCATACCCAAAAAATAGTACTACTGAAAGTGAGCAACCTTAAATGCCATTGTTGGTTCAAAAAGAAGGTCTTGTTTCAGTCATCTAGCTTAATCATGGCTGAAACATGTTTTCAATTTATTGTTGATAAGTTAGTAAAAGATAGCTGGTCAAATCATTCAAACTTGACTTGTCAAAAGATAGATTAGGAAAGAAAGATACTGGTTCCACATGCTTAAAACAGAACCAAGGAGAAAAATGGGGATGAATAGTAAACAATGTATCATAGCCCTTATTTTTCTAAGTCTTATTTTGTACAAAAATAACATTTGTGTGCAGCTTGTTCTTATGCCAGAAACCCATGGTAAGCCAGATTGTTTAATCTTGATTTAAGCCATGCTTTCAATTTCATGTTTATAGCTTAATGAATGAATCCTGTCAAATAGTTTAATCTTGACAGTTGAGTAGTCTAGGTAGAGAATAAAAACTTCATTAGCATAATTTTAACTTTGGAGGAAATAAGATAGAAGTAGATAGTTTATTTTGCTTTCAAAATAAAAAATGTCAAGGGTTTTCTAGTCCAAATGCACCCAAGGAAGAAAAAATGTTAGGCAAGTAGATTGGGTAGGTAGAGATGAAGCTGATCTGATCATGTTTTTCAAATTTATTAAGATCATAGCTTCACTGCAAGCATCAACAAGTGAAAAGGCGTAAAAATATTCCTAATGGATGAGGCACTAGTCTCCATTAAGCCAGAGATCTGAAAGTTCTGGACACCTCCTGAAAAGGAGCTGCCCTCCCCAAGTGGAGCCATTGTTAGTCATCAGTAATTTTTTCCTTTGTAGATGACTAAATTCTTACCCTAGATTTCTAGAAACAAAGTTCATAAACATTGTGAGTTCTAGAAATCTTACTTCCTTCATTATCCTTAAGAT
The DNA here is from genome assembly GCA_034641835.2 of Pinus albicaulis. Taxonomy (NCBI): domain Eukaryota; kingdom Viridiplantae; phylum Streptophyta; class Pinopsida; order Pinales; family Pinaceae; genus Pinus; species Pinus albicaulis. The sequence goes on along the minus strand of JAXQQM020059066.1, from coordinate 351,967 downwards.
AAATTTTTTACTATTTCATCATCCCATCATGTCAATCTCAGCTCACCCGTTCTAGAAGACCCATCATGGGCTCATGTCACTCATTTTTTCTTTGTCGTGTCACCTTTGGCCACAATCCTCTCTTTTTTTTTAGCCTAAACCCCTCTACTACTACCTAGGGCCCACAAACAACCATCTCTCTTACATCTCCAGAAATGCCTCAAGCATTGATGGTCTCAAAACCGTCTCTATAGGCTCTTTAGATAAATCAAGTATATTGGGTTTTGGATCTTCAATATATCAGTTTATACAAAACTCTGTTTTACACCTAAGGATCCCAAATCAAGTTTTCAAGAAAAGGCTAAGTCCAAAGAGTTTTTCCAGTAGGTCACCTAGGGTTTCATAGGTCATAGGTTTTATTTGGTATCCTAAAAATCTATGCTTTTCCTGTGTAAAGAGACTACATTTCAAAGAATAAGATGGACAAGTAAATTTGTCCAAAAATTATCAAAAATCCATTCAAGAAAGGCTTCCTTGGCCTAGAGCACAAATTTTGTAAGGGACAACTGCCCTTGTTCACATTTCTGCAAAAATGATCAAGATGGCCACCAGCCTAAAGATAGGTAAGGTAATAGGGTAAAATCATCACAAGAATACATCCACAACAAAGAGAAAGGCATTAGGCCTGTGTCTAAAGAAAATCAGGGTTTTTGTGATTGATTGGAAAAATAGTGTTGCCAAAGCATGAAGCCAGTACAAGAACCACAAGGACAGAAGTCACCTCAACTCCACCAAGTACACATTGAATATTTTTAGAAATAATAAATTAATTTTGAAAGGTTATAGCGAACTTAGAAGACAACACTGTTTATTTTTTTCTAACGGACCTAAAACCTAAGATTTTGCAAAGATGAATAGAAACAGATCCAAGAAAGATGATAAGTTAGGGTTGGTCAAAGCTAGACCTATTTCACCTGCACCAAAGAGAGAACCTGTAAAGAATAGAAGTATAAGAGGTTAAGTTTCCAAAATGCAGTCAGAGGTCTTCAAATGCACAAGATAAAGGCAAGCATAAGGTCAAGTATTAAAATGAGAAATCAAGTTCAAACATCAGTTTACTGTTTAGAAAATGAGGTGTCAAAGTTCAAACAATGACAAGAAAACCAAAAACCCTATGTTGTGGCACCTGCAGAAATCAGAAGTGGCCAAGGGAAAAACATGGTAAAACTGATACACACATCTATGCCAAAAAGACCTCACTATGAAAATATCATAAAAATATGAGAAAGTCATGTTCAGGTCAATTACACTTAAGAAGGCCAAAAAGGGATAAAAAATGTGTTTTTAGTTTGTCAAAATCATGCCAACAACATTTCTGAATAAGTGCCTAGGTTTTCAAAGGTAAAAGGGATGAAAGAGGACTTTACACCCCTCAGTCAGCTATCACCACCAAAGAAGAAGAAAATATGCCTTGGAAAAGGCCTTCAAGAAACCCTTACAAAAGATATGAAAGTTATCAGTCAAGTGACAAAAATGATTAAAGCATAGTAAAATTGGGTTTGGAAATTTAATTTATGTCTCTCAAAGGGTACCAAAGGGATTTCAAATTCATTTTAAACTCATTTATCAATTGAAAAGGATAAAAAAACTTCAGGAAAAGAGACAGGGTTTTCAGGCTGTTTTTTAGTCAAAGTATTCGGGCGCTGCGCAAATATAGGGAGGGGCTACGTAAACCGGCCCTCCGCCCATTCAAATTTGAATGACACTGCGCAAATTTCATCGGGTGCTGCATAAATGCAGACCTGACTCACCTAGGATTGACAGAAATGGCACGACCGCCTGACAGCAATTCCCTGGCGCTGCACTAATGACACTCCACCAAAACCTTTGCACAAATTGCCCGAGGTGCTACACTAACACTCCACCCAACTCATCCAGAAGACCAGTAGATAGTGCACAATTTCCTGGGTGCTGCGCTAACCATCGTGCAGACCTTTCCAGCACTGCGCAAACGAGGCCGACCTGACAGCTCGGGCAAGGCATTGCGCAAACACAGAGAGCCTTCCAAGGCAAAAAACTCTTGCCCCAACTCAAATTTTCATCCTCTGAGCTGCCTTTAAGGTCTATGGAAAAGCCAAAAATTTGTAAGTGGACCTTTTTCTTTGTCCCTAAGAAAATTTTCAAGTTAATTTTGGTCTTTAGTGGTTTTTAAAGAAAAAACCCTGGGTGGGAAAACCCTAAAAATCCTGCATGCAAAGGGACCTTTGTTCTTACAAACCTCCTTGGACCAGTTTGATGACATGGGTGGATAAGTGAATTGAAGTGGCTACCATACACCTATGAGAAGGCCTCCTTAAGCCACAAAGCCATTCAAAACCTAAGAACCTTATCCTCCACATTTTTCATTCACCAAGTTTGACCTCATCATCATTTTTTACTTTGCCTTCACCAAACCCTAAGTTGTCAAGCCACCTCTCCTATCACTATGTCAGGGGCTGAAAACAATAGTGGTAGTGAAAGTAGCCAAAGGCCTTTCAGGCCAAAACATCAGAGAGGAAAAGTCAATAGATTGGAGCCTCAAAGCACTGTGGCCATCACCTCTTCTCCTAGAATATTTTCATACTTTCAGAATGCAAGATGCTTTCAGTTTTGTGAGAAGGTCAAACAGGTGAAGATCCACCCTGAGCTCACAAGGCTCCTCATTCTCAACCTGCATAACAAGCACTCAAACCTTGCAGGAGTGAATTTTGAGATTTCAACATGTGCCATCTCTGAAGCCACATGTATCCATTCATTGGGTGAGAAATGGTTTAAGAAGGGAAAATTGGACAAAGATTTCTTTCAGCCATTCATCAAAACAAGGTATAGAGGAGGCAGCAAAACAATTTTCCCATTCTCACACCTCAAGCACAGATATGCCTTCTTGATGTTGGTTATCATGACATACTTCACCTATGAGGGAAGGTACTCCAGGATCTATACCTATCATGTCAGAATCACCATGCATCTCACAGCGGTTAAGGTGCTAAACTTACCTTACTATCTCTCTAGGGGCATTGTGAAAATTTCTTCTGTTGTCCAGAAGAGGAATCCCACACAACAAATGCATAGATTATTCCACCATTCTCTAATCAAGATGATGGTCTTACATCAATTGGAGCAGCAGGGTATACCTTGGGATGTTTTCATAAACCATCAAGCCTTTATAAACCCACAACCTCCTCATCAACCAAATCTGCCTTCCTCATCTGCACAAGTACCCTCAGTACAGGAAAACCTCCCTTCCTCTCCTTCACTTGGTGCATCAGGTGAGGTAGGAAGTGGAAATGAAGAATCACATGAAGATCAGGTTGAAAGTGATAAAATCAATGAGGTAGAAGCATAAATTAATGAGGAAGAGCAAGAGAGAAATAAAGACGAAGATGAGGGAAATGAGCACAGTAGTGGTAAAGACAAAAGTAGTGAGAATTTGGAGGAAGGCATTGATGGTAATGATACTAATGATTCAGCCCAAAATGAAGAAAGTGATGATGCAAATGAAAAAAGTGATGACCAAGAAGATAGTGATGAAAATGATGAGGTTGACAGTCAAAAAGACAGTAAACAAAACTCTGTCACCATGGAAGAAGATGCTGGGGAAATGAAGAAAGTGAAGGTGAAAATGACATGAGCCTTCAAGGAAGAGAAACCAGCAATGAAACAAATGATGAACAGGAATATGATGGGGCAGACACAGAGTTTGATGAAGAGGACAGTGAAAAAGGAAATGCCACTGATACAGTCATTGAGGAAAAGGACAGCAAGGAAGAAATTCATGATAGTCATGGCAGTTTTCATGACAGTCATGACATCAATCAGCCTCCTAATGACAATGAAAGTAACAGTCCAGGAAATTATGAAGAGGAAATGAGTCTTAATGATGAACAAAATCAGAGTGAAGCAAGTGCAGAGAATGATGTTTCAAACAAAGACCAAAGTGACAACATAAAAGGCAGTAATGAAGGTGAGGATGATGATGGTGCTAAGGGTCAAAAAGACATTTATCAAATAGATCATGAGATAATTGATGAGGATCGTAGTGAAAGTGAAGGAGCTGATGACAACACCAAGGGTCACAGCCATGATGAAAACATTTCGAAAACCACCATCACTCCTCTAACATGCACATACCATAGAGAGCCAAGGCAAGTGTTTTTTTCCTCCAAAAGGAAAGGGGCCTTGCCATTTGCATCAACTCCAAGGATTGACAAGGAAGGGAAAATATGGAAAAGGGTACGCAGCAGGTAAAGGTGGAAGAGGAGGATCCCGAAGTAGAAAGGGAGTTTGAACTTATCCATATAGACAGTGATGAAGAAAATGAAACAAGAATTTTTAACTCCCTCCTCCAAAACAAGAATGCACAAATAGAAGACCTATAAGATTAGTTGGAGAGTTCAAAGGATGCCATTCACTTCTATCAAATAAAAAACAATCAAATGAGTGCCCAGCAAGCCATCTATGAGGCTAGAGCACTCAAATCCCGGAGAGAAGCCCAAAGAGCACAAGTCAAACAAGAATAATACATGGGCCCATATGAAGAAAGTGAAGATGAAGAGGAACAACCTAGGAAGAGGCCAAAAACCATGGGGTTAAGGAAAGCATTGGAAAAACATAAAGAAGAGGAATCAACCCTAGCAGAGCAACTTTCCCTCACTGAACTCCTTGCTATGGAAATTGAACATGATTTGGAGTCATGGATTGATATGGAAAACATACACCTAGAGGCCAAGCTAAAGAAGTCAAATGAAGGCTTAGAGCTGCAAAGAAAGATGACAAAGTATTATGCCAAGAAACACAAGTTTGTTTGTGCCAAACTGAAGGAAGCCCATGAGGCCCAAACCCTAAAAAAGGCAAAAGAGCATGACAGCCTTGGATTTTTGGCTGAATATGCTTAGCATTTTTCCAATACCCCTTAAGGAAAGTCTCCACCAATTTTGAGACGATTTGGAGCAAATTTTGTTTTTTGAGATTTTTGAGCCTCATTAGCACAGCACCACTGGTGCTATGCTAACACATGGAGCATCCCCAAGATAAGAACTTGAAATTTTTGGATTTCTCTCAACTTTAACATCATTCTCACCAAATTTTATATGATTTGGAGCATGTTTGACCCCTCAAAAGGTCAAAAAATCTCACTTTTTCACCTTTCTGCCATTGTTTTTGGCCTGTGGTTGCGCAAATGACAGTATGGATATTTTTGAAATTTTTACTAAGCTATAAAAGCTGGATCTAGAAACTACAACCCTTTTTGGAAATTATAGTCATCAAGCTTTCCAACGAGCCATCACAGAGCCAAATCCGACACCGGGAAGGAGGTTAAAACTTAGTTGCAAAAGACCCAATTTTCTTCTGAAAGTGGCGCTGCACAAATGGACTATGTAGTGTGTTTTGGACCAAAAGTCAACAAAACACACTCATTTATTGCAAAATGATATTTTTGAGTTTTTTGAGGCAAAACACTCTAGAATTAGGTGCAATAAGCTATTTTTTCATTTATTTCTTAGGATATTATGTGCCTTGGGCCTTGCAAGGTCTCTTGGACATTTATGAGGTTTTCTAGGGTTTCTAGAAGATTCTTATAGTTTCCACCTTCTCATTTTCTAGATAAGTAGAGCATGAGGACTTCATTGTAAATGTTGGCATTTGATGAACTTGGAGAGAAATACATGGTTTTTATGAGCTTGGAGAAGAAATTGGTTTTGTGAAGTTGAAGAATGGCTTGCTTGGATTGATGATGGAGAAGCTCGTTTGCAGGATTCCTAAGCTTGGTTAATGGTGATGTATTCTTAATTTTTTTACGTTTTCTTGTTATCATTATGTTTCACTCTTCTTAGTTGCTATAAAATAGAAAAGTATAGGTTCAGAAATGCTCCTTGAAGCACCTTAGTCCTCCTATTTGCTATGGCCTTGATGTTTTCCTCTACTGGGTGTGTTTGAGGAATTCTTAACTACTCCTCAAGCCTCTTTATGCTTTTTTGTTTCATTTATGGATTAATATGCTGGTTAAAAATTATGATTCACGGTAAACCCTGCTTATTTGAGACTATCTAAACTCTGCCTTGGAACCTTTCTTTGAAGTATTGCTTGCTAAGCTAAGTCAAAGAGGTGTTGTTCTGATCTTTCCCTTTGTCCATGCCTATCTGTTTGCCTTAGAGTCCTTTATAGCTTGATCAACAATGTTTAGGAGTTCCCTCTTTGCTTGATTAAAGTTATTATGCTATCTTATATGTTTTCCCAATTCTGAAGGTGAATTTACTAAAGTTAGAAGCTCTTATGCTTTCTATGTTTCACTCGAATGTTTATCTTGGATATTTATTTGTTTAAGTATTATCATTGAGTAAATGGTTTTCCCTATCTCATGCTTAGTATCTTTTGCTTATCATATTTAAGACCTTCTTGTTCATGGGTAAATGAAAAAGGATACTTCACTACCCTTTGCCCTACCTTGTTTTTCCCAAGCTTGATGTCCACCCCACCTCACACATTACCTTAAGGATCCATTAACCTTGCTAGATTGGCCCTACAAGACACTCCGATTCATCATCAAGACACTCATGACTTTCATTGACTCCATAGCCCAATGATTTAAAGACCTCTTAATCCACCTATTCCACTTGACCATCTTACCCAACCAAAACAATCAACAAACCCTATAGTTAACAACTAGCCTAAAATCAATCATTAAAATCAAACAAGAACACATCCTTTTCATCTAATAGAGAGATCCCTCTCTGTGTCTAGGAAGGCTAGGTCCTAGGACTCCAAATACTGGTTCCATGTTACCCTATCATTTGGTATACCAATCTGCCAAATCACGGGACACTAACAACTACAAGAGAGAAAATATCTCTGAGACAAGAACTATACAAAATGAAATTTTCAAGAGAAGAAGGAATCACTTCATACTTCATGTAATATTCCTAATTAGCTTTCAGCTAGTTGAAATATTAATTTTTTCTTTTGTCACCTAGATAGATGAATAAGAGTGTAGAGATACCCATAAATCTCTTTAGTAGGAATAAAACCACTTCTAATGTGAATGTGGATCTTTGTATCAGCTGAATAAAACACTCTTAGGTGTGAATAAGGCCTAATGCATGTGGATGGGGTCAGGTTTGACCAAATCAACAATGTTATCATGGAGGTAGTGGAGAGTTATTGGAGGAAAACGTAGTTATGGTGGAGGAGTGTATGCATGGGAGTAGCATCTTTAATGAGTGCGACCAAGGGTGAGGAAGCTCACCAAGCATATAAGGAATGGGATGGCAGCCATAGAAGGAATTCTGATTATTGTTTATGTCTTGGTCTTTTATGACTTTCTACATGCTTTAGATTTTTAGTGGAGTCTTTTGTGTTGTTTATCACAAGGGTGTTTCCGAGAGAAAATCCCACCCTCATCCTCGGGGGACTTCGAGTGCCCACTCGGGAGAGGTTCACTGATCTTCATTTCCACTATCTAGCATTAGGCCAAGCTTCATCCAACATCCACACTGCAATCTCCTTCGGGATTGTGTTTTTTTGTAGAGCAGTAGTAGTAGAGGGTTGATAGACCCAATTTCTGAGTTTGTTTTCCAATGAGGGGATAAACCCTTCATCCGGGAGGCTAGAAAGGAAGTTCATTGAGAATTATTCCACCATATGGCATCATTCCAAGCAGAAACCATCATTCATAGTGCAATCTCCTTCAAAAATTGTGTTATTTTGTACGGAAGTTGCAGAGGAGGGTCAAGTACCCAACTTCTTGATGTTTTTTTCTAGTGAGGGGAGCAACCCTTCATTCGGAGGATCAATAGGGAGAAGTATCAGCCATTTTTGCATCGTATCAGGCACCTCCTAGAATTTATCTAGTTGCAATGCATTATTCATCCCTAGGGCTACACTTTTCATATTGTGTATTTCCAGGAACCCTTTCTGGGTTGTCTTGGAATGGTACTATAAATCCTAGATCTCTGATCCCAACATTTTCTAAGGAATATATCAGTAGTTCTATGTATTTTTAGTTTTTCCCTGCATTTTTTCTCCATAGGACTACGCAGTCACCTCATTCGAGCATTTTTTATAACAATTATTCTTCATATTTTATGTACTGGGTCATTTGAGGCTTGTTTTGCCTAGCTTGAGTGACTTTTTCCTCAATATCTTGTAGTCATTTTCCTGCTATAATATCTAATAAAGTGGCCCTATGATCTGCTCATGTTGATGTATTGATATTTTACTGCATTTTCTAGTTTTATGTTCTATATTCCTGTCTTTTCCATTTTTGAATATTACAGTGGTATCAGAGCATAATATTGGCTTAGCGTGTGGGGCACTACATCTATAAATATGGAGCAATGGAGGAAAGAGAGTTTCCAAAATTCTTCCCCAAACTATGCAATATATTACCAGAGAAATCAAGGAGATGAGGGTGGAAAGACAGAAAGAGACACCAAGTAGGTCTCAACATGGAGAGAGTTCCGACATCTCACATTATTGGTGTGAGAAATCAACATTACAGCTAGTTCCAAAACACTCCACCATGCCTTCATTCCTATCAACAAGAATGAGGTAGGATGAACACAAGAGGAGGAGACTCTTGGTGATTATCTCCTAGAATATGAATCTCAATCTCAGAGGTTCAAAGAGCATCTAAATTTCTGATCTGAAATAGGTGGCTGGCTTGCTTTTCTATGCAAGCACCTTCTATTCCATTAAAACAACCTAAGGATCATGCTCATACATCCATTTGTGCAATTGAATTCTTGTGTCAAGTTTATGTGTTTTTAAATACTTTATGTGTGAGAAATTAACAATTGTTTTAGCCGATTAAATGCATGAACAAAAAACATGAATTGCAGAGAAATAAATAGCAACTTATAATAGAAAAATAATAAAGGAGTTCACCCTCAACACTTGGGCTAAGTCTCCTTAAGCCTCACCATATGGCCACAGTCCAAAACCAAGCGCCTATACAAATGAACTGGAAAAGTTTTTAATTACGTTTAATTAAGTTTTAAATGTGGTTTAACCATGTTAAACCATAATTAGCGCTAAGAACACGCTTATCATTAAACCATTGCTTATCATTTAATTAAACCACACTTATCTGTTAATTAAACTCTGGATTAAACTGGCAGCATGTTTGGTGGAGCCCGCCATTTATTGCGGGATTTATAAATTTGGAAATCTAATTGGCAGTTCCACCAAATTTAGTGGAGGAAATTGGTGCAAAATTGATTGTGCTCTATCTTGAGCATCACTCAGCCAAATTTCAAAAATGAATAGTAATTTTTGACTATATTGGACATTATGAAGCCAATGGAGCAAAAAATGGCAGCATGTTTGGTGGAGCCCACCATTTATTGCGGGATTTATAAATTTGGAAATCTAATTGGCAGTTCCACCAAATTTAGTGGAGGAAATTGGTGCAAAATTGATTGTGCTCTATCTTGAGCATCACTCATCCAAATTTCAAAAATGAATAGTAATTTTTGACTATATTGGACATTATGAAGCCAATGGAGCATATTTTAGAGGCATTTGGAGACTTCTAGGTGCGAAAATTCTACAGGGAAGTTCCAAGGATCCCAAGGCCACCAGGTGTTGGAGGCATAGTGGCAGATTTCTAGGCCTAGAGTAAATGAGGCCTATCTTGGGAAATATTCGACCAAATTGAGATTAAAAAAAGTCATTATTAGCATTTTGGCATGCTAGGAATCCATTGGAATAGGTTTTAGAGGCATAGGAGGACTTCTTGTTGAATTTTTTTCCCACTTGAATATTTTTGATGCCTAGGGCCACTAGCAGAGAAGGCCATGTCTAGAGGACCTGAAGTCTAATTGAAGAACCAAAAGAGGCTACTCAGGGGTTTAAGGATATTTTGAATCCAATGGTAATTTCTTTTTTTATGTTTTAAACACATATTTAAGGTCAATTTGCAAGTTTGACAAGAAGGGTGTATGGATCATTCAGCCATTTGAAGCAGTTTTTGTAGCTTTGGATCAAGGAGGAGACCTTGTAGGGGTTTTCATCATTTACAAAACTATTGTTACAGTAGCTATGGCCAACATGGTTCAATTCTGGTTTTATTTATTCATTCATAAATTTTATCAAGATATTTTATGTATGCTTGATTGTGGAATTGGAGTGTATTGTCAGGGCTTTCTAGCACTCATTGGTGAGGTATAGATCATCTCTGTATGAGATTGTTGTATTTTTGTTATATGTGAGAGTTATTTGTAGGATAGCATCATCTTTAAGGGGTGATATCCACATAGTAAGTAAGTACACTGATATGTACCTTTCTTCACCAAATAGAAGACTATTGGTCCATTCATGATGACAGGCCAAGGAGATGTAGCCCAGGTGGGGTGAACTCCTTCATCAAAATTCTTGTCTTATGGTTTTATGTATATGTATTTTCAGCTATGATGTTGGCATGTTATTTTATAAGACATTTAAACATTAAAATACTGGAAGAAACCTACTTATTACACATAAAATCATGCACAAAAGAAACAGATTTCTTATACAGATGAGGGAGCTTGCATAGCATTAACAAGTTTTCCCTCATTTGAGATCAATTACCAAGGGTTCTGTTAGATCAAGGATAATAGAAGACCCAATAATCACAATAGAGGTAGAGGGTTCATGTAGAACTATGGTGTGCATCATACTTTGGGTATATTATTTCTACCTACTTTTGATGGATCACCCAAGTGCACATCCAAGGCTTGGGTAGGGACGTTATACATCTATTTCCAGCTGAACCATGTTTCAAATATGGAGGCCATTAAGATTGTAGCGTTGCACCTTGAAGGTGAAGCACATGAGTGGTGGTTTCATGGTCTATCTACACTAGGGCATGACAATATAACTGCTTATGCAGAATTTACCCAAAGGTTGGTGGAAATATTTGATCCAAGAGAGCCATAAGCTCTTTTTGTTAATCTAGCTAAACTCAAGCAGTTAGGAGATCCAGAGACTTATATCTCTAAATTTATTAAACTTTGAGTCATGGTGCCAGATCTATCCGCAGCTAGAAGAGTACATATGTTTATTCAGGGACTAGCAGAGCCTTTGCATAAGTTGGTAGAATCCACTAGACCAACCACGCTCCATGATGCTATTTAGAGGGCTAGAAACCTAAAAAATACTTTTCCAAGGGCAAGAGCTCCCCATCATCAAGAGTTAACCTCTCAGTGAAAAGGGGAATATAGGAAGGTTCCTCCCTCAAGAGAGAACCAAGACAAAGAATCTCGTAATTGTTGACTAGCAGTTGTCATTGATATCAACCCAAGCAGCACCACGGGCTAACCCAATATTTCATTGGAATTTTGACCTACCAAATTAATATATTCTAGGTAAATAAGGATTTTTATGGCTTCTACTTTTCGAGATGTTTCCGTTGATATATGGCATGCCATGTAATTCTTCATTGTTTGAGATTTATTCATGTTTGAAGCTTGTACCCCCAGTTAGTGGGCTAAAACCCCATGGGGTTGTGGTATGGGTCATTGAAAAGTCATAATTAATATTTTTTAAGCTCTTAAAATCCCTCCCACATTCACTTGTTGAAGCCCCTCTCAACCTAAGCATTTATATAAATTGTGATCCTCATATCCTCCTCATGCAAGGGATTTCGTTATATGAAACAGGTCATCGTGGAATTTTCAATCTAAATTTGTTTCTACGAAGATTCAGAAGCTGAAATTTTTATGAGGCAAATCCAAAATCCTGAGGAAGCTACTGTGAAAATTTCAGATCAAGGTGTGCAACATTTTCGGAGATATGATCTTTGGAAGTCAGTGTTTTTGCAGGCTCCTAAAATTCATCTCAAAGAAGTGACCTTGGGAAAATCGTCATAACTCTCTCTCTGAGTATCGGATTGGAATCCTATAAAACATGGAAGATATTTCACAGTCTGATGTTTTCTTTCTATCACTGTTAGAGCTTAATGAAGAAAAATTGAAACGCAGCACGTCGTACAAGTTAGCTTTGCTGAAATAGCCCATAATTAGGGCATTGTGAGAGATTGGGTATAACTCTCTCTTGAAGAATCCAAATTGGGTCAGACCTGTGGCATTGGAAATACGACTCAGAGGACTATTATAGTACCAAAAATTAGATATTTGGGATTTCAAATAACAGAGATACACCAGATTCAATATCGAGCTCCTAGAAGGCAAAGAAAAAGCTAGATCATGTGTTTTCAAGGGCTGCAAAGGACTAGAATTTCTAGGGAAGCAAAGGAAAGAAAGGTGCAGCAGAGGGTAGCATGACAAGAGCAGAAACCAAGGTACATAAAAACAACAAGAAACAATGCTCCATAGCCCAAGTGTAGCAAGCCTTCATGCACCGTTGGGGAAGGCATTAGCCAGCCACAAAATACATTATCAAGAGGAACAATAGGTCATCTACCAAGAGTTGAAGAGGTAGGTTTTGTGGTCTAGGATCATGAGGTGGTTGTGTCATAGTTGGGGTTATGTTCTAGTGTTCTCTTTCATCATTCTATATCATTGTAAAGTGGACCATTTTCCCTGGTACGAGAGTCCATTCTTCTTTTATTCTTCTATAGGGTGGTAGGGTGGTGCTAGGGTGAGTCATAGCTCATTGGGTGTTGGGGCATCCATTCAATTGACTACTGAAGAATCTCGGGTGTTGGAGCATCCATCCAATGGGAGCTAGAGAAGAATGCTTTTCTAGATTCTAGGAAGTTGGAGCTTTATTTTCAATTGGAGTTGAATATTAAAGAATTATTAGAAAAGCATTAGGTGGTTTTTGTCCCGGAGTGGGTTTCCACCTTAAAAATTGTGTGCACTTATGTTCCTCTTGTTTTTCGCTATCATTGCACAAACACTGATAATAATTGAAGATTAACTAATGCTCTAATTGAAATGAATACTGATTCACCCCCCCTCTCAGTATTTCCAACAATTGGTATCAGAGCTTGGTTCCTTCAATAGCAGTTTAACAGCTGGAAGGAGGTCATGGAGCATAACAAGAATGGTGTACCTCTGTTCAATGAAAATAATTATGCACTTTGGAAAGGAAGAATGGAGGTCTATCTCTTGGCACAAGGTTACAAAGTATGGGACACTGTTCAAAATGGATTTACATCAACCATGGATGAACAAGGTAAGAAGAATTTGGTAAATGATGAAAAAGCAATGAATATTATTATCAGTAGACTTATTGAATTTGCTTATCATAAGATTTTGGGTTGTAAAACCACCAAAACTTTATGGGACAATCTTGAGAATATATATGCAGGTGACTCAAATTTCAAAGAAGAAAAGCTTCAAATCTATAGAGCAAAATTTAAGCAACTCAGAATGAAAGTAGATTGCAACATTGCTACATACTTCCAATACGTTGACGAAATCATTAGGGGAATTTTGAAGTATAAAATGGGCCTCTTAAGTAAAATGTACAATCAAAATTCACTTTATGACAACTAATCACATTTTAAGGGATGACATCATCCCTAATGGTTGAGGTGGCATTGGTTGAGTTAAAGGTACTTACTTGTCACATTCTCAATGGTGGATAAAAACTCATGGTTAACCATAGTAGTGCTCTAAATACTTTTAAAACCAAAGTAAATAACTCATAATAAATGTCTTTTCACACTTTTTGAATAAAATAATATTATTGTCATTTCATATTTCTTGAAAGAAACAATGCATATCCCTATACATTTATTATATTATATTATTTTTATATCGTATATTAATTGCATGTTATTATACAATTTAAATAATATAAATTTTATTTACTAGCATATAATATAATTAAGAATTTATAAATTTATATTTATGTTATATTTTAAGTTATTTAAGTACAAAGAACAAATGCATTAGTTTTTCAATGACAATATAGTCACATCAATACAATTTTTTTATTAATTTTATTTTGGTACAACTTTTGAATTGAATTTAACTACGGTTAAAAGGATTTTGGTGCAAAAAGTGAATTGCAAATTCATAAATATTATTTTATTGTTTTAGCTATTTTTTTATTATTTCCCTAGGAGGCCCATTTTAGACCTCAAAATTCCCCTAATGAACCAATACTCTAGAAGGATTGGGAGAGCCAGTTGATGAGAAGACTATTATACGAAAAATTCTTAGAACGTTACGAGGAAGATTCAAACCAAAGGTATCGGTCTTAGAATACAGTGCAAATATGGACAAACTCAGCAAAGAGGAATTACATGGAGTTCTCATAGCATATGAAATGAGACTTGATGAAGAAGAGGGTACTTCACATCTAGAAACCACGTTTGTTGCATCTAAGAAAACCAATAAGGATAAACAACCTTCAATTGAAAAGACATGCACCTACAAGTGTGAAGAAAAGGGAGATGATGAAGAAGGTCTTTCAGATGAATAATATGCTTACTTCAAGAGAAAACTAAAAATTGGTAAGGGAAAATTCAAAGGTAAACTTCCATTGATATGTTTCAGCTGTGATGAGGTTGGGAATTTCGTAGAAAAATGTCCAAATAGAAGTGATGGCAACTCAAAAGGAAAGAAAGGCTTTAATAAATTCAACAAGAAAGGATCCAAAAGGAAATTTCTCTCTAAATAAGATAGCTCATCATCCGATGAAGACAATGATAGCGAAGAAGAAGCCAATGAGAGATTATTGTTTATGTCCAAGCACAATAAACCCAAGCACAATAAACAAGAGGTATCAAACAATGAAGATCTTTACCACTGCAGTATATGAAGTAGATACACCATAGTCCTGAAATGTCACAGCTCCATAGTTCAAAGGCCACACAATCACTGAAATTTCATGCACTGTAGTAATATCCAATTTGATGCCCACATATTTGAGCTCCACCGAATTAGAATAGTCACAGATCCACCTCAAAACCTATACTTCAATGAAGATGGCACCTTATAGTTCGAAGTTACCACAGCTCAAAGCATCACCACCCAAACCTGAAACCACAACATGTACTACAAGGATCTGAGCCTCTGCAGATACTGTAATTAGGGTCTGAGACTATTATATACCCCACACACTTCCACACATCTGAGACTATTGTATACCCTATAATTCCACAGGTCCGAGACTGATATAGATCTGAGAGTTACAGATCTGCGGAGATATTTCTTTATTTGTCATTGTAATATTCCTATTCACGAGATGTGAACTAATATATATTATCTGTGTATGTATAGCCAAGTTGTGTTTTGAAGAATGAGTACCGAGCTCTTATATATAGAGGTATTTCAGATAATGTGAAAAGCCACCACTTCTATACGCCGGCCGACATAAGAGGCCAAGTACATGTCGGCTCCAATACTTAATAATTACATTTCAACTTAAAATTTTGATTTCTCTATCACCACAAGGAGTTTGGAGGTGTGTGAGGGCTCCTTGGAAAGAGGAAACAATCCTCCTTCGGATGGTATAAGGTTCATAATGAAGGGATGTCTCTAAGATGGTAAAAACCCCATTTTTATTGTGACTGTCCTTAAAATATTTAGTGCAGGAGATGACGGACAATGTGACTTTGTCATAAGGATCCATCATGAAAGTAGTGTGATAGAGTAACCTTTATTTGGAGAGCTCCTCAAGTATATTTTCATCAATGACAATTCATTTGACAATTATTGACCAACAATCTCCCACTTTGTCATTGATGGAAATATTCCAACATTTTCTCCCCCTTTGACATCAATGGAAAATGGGGTGCCTAAGTATTCCTCCTATTGAGTTGCTCCCCTTGTCATGTTGCTCCCCCTGTCATATTGCACCCTTGCCATGCTACTTGATTTAATGTGATGCAAGAGAAATGACCCCCGTGTTTTGGGGAAGATACTCAAATGCTTCTCGTGGAAGGGGTTTTGTAAAGATATCCGCAATTTTCTCTTTTGTATTGACATATTCCAACCTGATATTGTGTTCAACAACTTGTTCACGGAGAAAGTGGTATTTGATTGGAATATGTTTGGTCCTTGAGTGCATCACCAAATTCTTTGAAATACTGATGGTGCTGGTATTGTCACAAAAAATAGTAATTGGTTGCTTAGTTTCTATGTTGACATCCTTCAAGGCTTCCTTCATCCATAGAATTTGTGTACAATAATCAGCAGCAGCTATTTATTCGGCTTCAGCTGTAGAAAGGGATATAGATTATTGTTTTTTGCTGAGCCAAGATACAAGACAATCTCCCATAAAGAATGCCTTTCCACTGGTACTTTTTTGATCGTCCACGCTACCAACCCAATCAGCATCAGAGTAAGATGTCACAATAAAAGTTGAACTCTTAGGATACCAAAGACCGAGATCAATCATTCCTTTCAAATATCTGAGAATTCTCTTCACAGCTGCTAGATGGGATTGTTTATGACTTGACTGAAATCTTTCTACCATTCCTACTGCTTGTATAATATCTATTCTTGTAGCAGTTAAGTATAGGAGAGCTCAAATTATTGACCTGTAAAGAGTTGCATCTATAAGAGGGGTATCATCATCTTTGCTTAATTTACAATCTGTGGTCATCAGTGTGCTCATAGGTGCACAATCTTCCATCCCATATCTTTTGAGCATGTCTTTAAGATATTTTGCTTGAGATATAAACATGCCTGTAGAGGTTTGAGATATTTGTAGCCCAAGAAAGTAAGACAACTCACCAATCATTGACATCTCAAATTTTTTGGACATATTTAGAGAAAATTCATGGCTCATTTCTTCATCATTGCTAGAAAATATTAGTTCATCGACGTAAACAAGAGTGACGAAAAGTTTTTCCTTGTCCATGTTCATGTAGAGATTGTTACCTGCCACTCCCTTTTTGAAACCTTCTTGTTGCAGATAGTGATCCAACTATTCATACCATGCTCTAGGGGCTTGTTTTAATCCATACAAGGCCTTTTTTAGTTTGCATACAAGGTCTTTTCCTTTAGCAAGATCAAATCCTTCTGGTTGCTCCATGTAAACTTCTTTCTTGAGATCTCCATTCAGGAATGCTGATTTTACATCCATTTGATAAACCTTGAAACCTTTTGAGCAAGTAAATGCTAAAAACATTCTTATGGCTTCCATTCGAGCTACTGGTGCAAAGATTTCTTCAAAGTCAATTCCTTCGATTTGTGAGTATCCTTTGCAGACAAGTCTGGCTTTATTTCTAATGATTTGTTCATCTTCATTCATCTTGTTTTTGAATACCCATTTTTCTCCAATTATATTTTTATCTATTGGGCAAGGTACCAGTTCCCAAGTCTCATTTTTTTTGATTTGAGACATCTCTTCTTCCATGGCCTTTATCCAGTAAGGATCTTTGCTTGCTTGAGAAAAAAATTTAGGTTCTATTAAAGATAATAGAGCCACATCATCTTTTCTAGGGGTGCTTATCATCCTTCTTCGAGTTTGGATTCCTTCATATATATTTCCGATGACCTGTTCTTCTGGATGATATCTTTGAAAAAACTTGATCTTGGAGGGAGTTTGTGAAGATTCATTTTGAGGTTCACTTTGAGGTTCTTCATTCTCCTCTTCTTTTTCAGGTTCTTCTTCTTCACTTTGTTCAAATAAAGGCTCAACTTCATGATCTTCAATTCCTTTTTCTGGAAGGCCTTCATCAATCTTCACATCAATGCTTTCCACTGTTCTTCATAGACGATAGTTGTAACATTTGTAAGATTTTCTCCTACTGGAGTATCCAAGAAATATTCCTTCGTTAACTCTAGAATCAAATTTACCTGGTGAGTCATCATTTATTTTTATGAAACATTTTCTCCCAAAAACCCTGAAATATTTTACTGAAGCAGGTCTTCCTTTCCATAATTCATAAGGATTCTTTTCATTATTTGGTCTTAGTTGAGTTTGATTTAAGGTATAAACTACAGTGCCAACTGCTTCTCTCCAAAATTTTGGTTAGAAATCGATTTCTAGTAGCATTGTCCTTGCCATTTCTTGAATGGTTTAGTTACTTCTTTCAACTACTCCATTTTTCTGGGGTGTCCTAGTAGTAGAGAGTTCTCTTTTGATTCCATTCCATTTATAGAATTCATCAAACTCTTTTGAGGTGAATTATCCTCCTCTATCCGTTCTAAGACATTTAATCTTAGAATCTTTCTCATTCTTAATGAGAGCCTTAAGATTTTTAAAACATTCAAATGCTTCGGATTTATATTTTATGAAATATATCCACATAATTCTAGTATAGTCATCAACAAATAGAGAAAATTACCTTTCACCCTGAAGAGCTAGAGTTCTAGTTGGCCCACACAAATCTGCATGAATGATTTCCAAAGGTTTTGTTGTTGAGAACTCCTTAGTTTTGTGGCTATTTCTGGTTTTCTTTCCATGATAGCATGGGCCACATACAACGTGATTTGGTTTGCACATTTTTAGAATATCCCTTACTGCATTAATTTTGCTAATTTTGACTAGGTTATCAAAACTTGTATGCCCCAATCGCTTGTGCCATAACCAACTTTCATGTGTTTGACTTAAGTAACATTTATCTTCTTGGATTCTATTGAGTATGTAAACATTAGCTAGTGTTCTTACTACTTTCACCACAAGTTCTCCCGAGGATGAGTCTCTTATTTCACATTTTTTTGTACTAAAGACAACATTATGTCCTTGGTCGCAAATCTAGCTAACACTTAAGAGATTTTTTTTGAGCCCTTCTACCAGCAAGGTATTTTGAGCCTTTCCTAGTCCATTGACAAGGGTAGCAGTTCCTTTTCTAGTGATTTTAGTGGATCCACTTCCAAAATATACATTTCCATTTTTCTTGTACAATGGGATAAACTTCTTTTGGTCACCGGTCATATGTCTTGAGCATCCACTATCCACGAACCAGTGATTTTCTTCACTATGAGCACATAGAGCTAGGCCACATTGTTGGGAAAAATACTGAGAGGGGGGGGGGGGGGGGGTGAATCAGTATTTAATGCTTATTCAAAACTTTTACTTTTTCGCTTCTAAAGCCCATACGCTACTTTCCTCGATACGTACTCATGAGTATACGCTGATACCCTTTACAAAAACTCGTATACACAAAGAGATCTAACTATGTCATTAATTCTTCACTTATATCATTCCATCATTCATTCATTAGATGTTTAATAAACAGTAAACATGTGCAGTAAGAACAGAATAAACCATCACACAAAGCATCACACATGAACACCAGGATTTTTAGGTGGAAACCCAAGTCGGGAGAAAACCACCGCTGCCGTTGCTCAGCCTTCAAAAATTTATTATAGAGAAAACATCTTACAACATATGTATTGCGACTCCTACCAAATATGTGCACCCACCCGCGCGTTTACCAAAATTTCCCCCCGAAGGGAGCCACAACCCCTCCTTAATCTCGTTTACTGCCTCTGAAGGGAGCCAAAACCCCCGACCGAAGGCTACAACCCTCGCCACCTCTATGGACCACCCACGTTTCATATTCACATCGGATCCAAAGCTTCCTTTAGGACACCACTCTGCGTGCCACATTTCATCATATATTTCGACCGGACCCACTACATTTAAGCCTAATCATACAACCAAACCAAACTTATCAATCTCGTACAACTCGAACTCAGAGAATACATCATTCACGATAGCGCAAATACGTCATAACATATCGACATTTCATACCCCTTTGTCAAAGAAACCCTAGTTTGCATACGCGCTTTCCTTTCACTGATACCGCGTATATACGCGCTTTCAATCACATCAACCCGCGTATACTTCTGTACAAATTACAGAGCTGATTTCACTGCGCATACGCGCTTTCTCTTCAGCAAAGCCGCGTATATACGCGCTTCTTCTGCGGCGAACTAGCGTATGGTTCTTCAGACATTTAGGTCATTGCAATTCTTCAGAACAGATACATTACTCAGATTTTACCCTTTACTTTAGACAGATGTTCGCCTCTTCTCAGATCTAATCATCCCCTAAACAGATCTAGCAAATACAAGTACATTTCAGATCTAGATACCCTTCTTCATCATTGGTGCATCATGCAATCAGATCTATCATTCAAATGTAACCCTTTCCATTCAGATATACTTCAGAGAGAAGTATTCATTCAAGCTCAGACATCTTGCACCCACACTCATGTTTTGCACAATGAATTTCTTCTCTTTATATAGGTTTACCCTTTTTCAATACCATGAGCCAAAACCACATTACATCCGATGGTATTCCTGGACAGGGTCATTTAGACGAATCTTTACCCAATATAATGGGTCAATACCATGGTGGTTACCCCTGGTTTTGCACTTTTTGAGCACTTTTGCCCATACGCGACTTGGCACGTACTTAACCGCGTGCATACGCGACTTCTCCCAGACAAATCCGCGTATTCCTTGAAACATACTCTTTTCATCATGGATCTAGCACATATTGAATTCCTTTCTTCATTACCTTCTGTACTCTCTGTAGATACATCAGATTTACATCTTTAAACAGGTTCATCAAGACATATTCTATCAAGCACAACTTCATCAGGTGGGTTGCCATTCAAGGACAACACTCTATCAAGTGGGTACTCAGCATCATATTGTCAACAAACATCATATCACATCAGATTTACCTCATTTACCAAGTTCATCAAGTCAAGAATAACTTCATCAGGTGTATTGCCATCAAGGACAACACAAGTCAACAATCTCATGTCTTCATCTTCATTCAGTGGGTTGCCATCAAGGACAACACTCTGCATCATATTGCCAACAATCTCCCCCTTTGGACTTTATGGCAACCACGATGGTGTTTGGTTATCACAACAGATAGGTACATTAAGAATACAATGACACCATGTCACTCTCCCCATTTTTTACACCATTCTTTCTCTTCATTCAAACACCATGTCACTCTCCCCCTTTGACATCAAGGGCAAAGGGTGGATCAAAACCAACACTCTCTCCCCCTGTTTTCTTTATATAGAAGAAGCGTTCTACAGATCTGATGTATACTGAAGTGACCAAGCTCCCCCTGAGTTCATGCTGAATCTTCAAACATATTTTTCAATGAAGTACATGACTCTATGAACTTCCTATCACCAAAGACTCATACTTACATCAAATATCCAACCAAGTGGATTTACATATGAGACTCAAGTACCCAACCAAGTGGGTTTATAAAAATGGACAAGTCCTTACATGACTGAATATTACAATTTTACATCATGGATCTCAACAAGACCTTTTCATCAAATTACACATATGACCATTTATGACCAACACCTAGAAAGTCCTCGAGAAAGAGAACATTTTTTAGAATCAAAATAATGCCAACAATGCATTATACTCAGCAATGCTAATGCTCCCCCTGAATCTATGCATCCAAGCATCCTTTACATATGACTAAGGCTCCCCCTTAGTTTGTGCATCCTCAACACTTTCACCAACAAATCATCAAAGCATCTTTATAAAAACATTAGAAATAGAATTATGAGAACTGGAACACCACCAGAGATACCAAACAGTATTAGAGATACCAAACAGCACTGCAGTTGTGCTGAAGAGAGCTGACTCCAAACATATTTTGTCAGCAATCAGACATACGTGGTTTTCTGTACATGAACTCGCGTATATACGCGACTGTGTTTCAGGAAATCCGCGTATCCAATGCGATCTTCTAAATTTATGCATATTTGTTCTTTTGACTGGCAGAGAACACTCCCAGCTTCTGTCTTAGATATTCGAACGCTTCCCTGGGCAGAGGTTTGGTAAAGATATCAGCAACTTGTTCTTTGGAGGGAACATACTCCAACTTCACCTTTTGCTCAAGCACTTGTTCACGTAAGAAGTGATACTTGATGGGAATGTGCTTGGTCTTTGAATGCATAACAGGATTCTTTGAAATACTGATGGCACTTGTATTGTCACACTTAATGGGGACAAGAGGTGTACATTTGATTTGAAAATCTTGTAAGGTTTTCATCATCCAAAGGAGTTGAGTGCAACAAGATGCGGCAACCACATATTATGCTTCTGCTGTAGATAAGGCAATAGAATTTTTCTTTTTGCTGAACCAAGATACTAACTGGGGTCCCATATAGAATGCACTACCACTAGTGCTTTTCCGATCATCAACACTTCCAGCCCAATCTGCATCAGTGTAAGCATGAAGAGTAAGATCAGCATTCTTTGGATACCATAGACCAAAGTCTTGAGTTCCTTGTAGATATTTGAAAATTCTTTTAACAGCCTGAAGGTGAGACTCTTTTGGATTAGCTTGGAATCGTCCAAAAATCCCAACTGCATGCATAATGTCTGGTCTAGTCCTAGTGAGATAAAGTAGACTTCCTATCATTGATCTGTATTCTGGTTGATTCACCGTGGGAGAATCATCATGAGAACTGAGATTGCATCCAGTTATCATCGGTGTACTTACAGGTTTGCATTCTTCCATGCCATACTTCTTCAGAATTTGCTTAAGATATTTTGCTTGTGATAGGAATATACCATCTGCAGTTTGATGCACTTGTAAGCCAAGAAAGAATGTTAGTTCTCCAAGTAAGGACATTTCAAATTCTTGCCGCATGACAGAAGCAAATTTTTGACTCAAAGATTCTTCATTACTCCCAAAAATGATATCATCAACATATACAACCACAATCAATAGTTTATCATTTTCAACTTTTGTGTATAGGTTGCTATCAGCAGACCCCTTTGTAAATCCTTGTTGATGAAGATATTTGTCAAGACGATAATACCAAGCCCTTGGAGCTTGTTTGAGACCATATAGAGCCTTTTTAAGTCTACAAACAAGATTTTCATCATTTCCAAAAATGAATCCTTCCGGTTGTTCTATATATACTTCTTCTTCTAGATCACCATTAAGAAAAGCAGATTTAACATCCATTTGATAAACTTTGATTTGTTGATAACTTTAAAAAGCAAGAAACATTCTTATGGCTTCAAGTCTAGCTACAGGAGCAAAAGTTTCTTCAAAGTCTATACCTTCTTGTTGAGTATACCCTTTGCAAACCAGTCTAGCTTTGTTTCTTACAACATCCCCATTCTCATTTAACTTGTTTTTGAAAATCCATTTAGTTCCAATGACATTTTTATCATGTGGTCTTGGTACCAACTCCCAAGTGTCATTCTTTTCAATTTGATCAAGCTCTTCATTCATGGCTTGCTTCCAACATTCATCATTGCTAGATTGATTGACATTGTGTGGTTCAATTGTGGATAGAAGTGCCAGATGACTAGAAGATCCCACAAGAGTTCTCCTTGTTCGTACACCTGATTCCTTGTCTCCCAAAATTTGAGATTCAGGATGATTCTTTTGAACATATCTGGATGGAGCTTTTTCAGACAGATCATCTTCAGGTTCTTCATTGGATCCACTGTCTATATCATTTCTATTTGATGTAGAAGGACATAGGTCACCATCATCTTCTTTTGTTGTTTGTTTTTCTTCTTTAGGAGCTGTAGGAGACTCATCAATAACAACATCAATACATTCAACAATCTTTCGAAGCCTTTTATTGTAACATTTGTATGCTTTGCTTGTAGATGAGTAACCAAGAAATATCCCTTCATCCGATCTAGGTTCAAACTTGCCAAGCTTTTCATCATTATTTTTGATAAAGCATTTACTTCCAAAAACTCTAAAATGCTTCACAGAGGGAGAATTACCATACCAGAGTTCATATGGAGTTTTGTCACTATTTACCCGAACATGAGCCTTGTTGAGAATGTTAGCTGTTGTATGTGCTGCTCCACCCCAGAACATGTTAGGAGTTCCAGAATCATCGAGCATAGCTCTAGCCATTTGTTGAATTATTCTATTCATTCTTTCTGCTACGCCATTTTGTTGTGGAGTGCCTGCTTCAGAGAATTGTCTTTTTATGCCATGTTGTTCACAAAATTCAAAGAGTTCATTTTATGTATATTCTCCTCCTCGATCAGATCTAAGACACTTGATTTTTAGATCTAATTCATTTTCAACTAATGCTTTGAAGATCTGAAATTTTTCAAATGCTTCATCTTTGTGTTTAATGAGCCCGATCCAACACATTCTAGAGTAATCATCAATGAATAAGATATAGTATTCTTCCCCACGTGGTGAATTTTTCCTCATAGGTCCACATATGTCAGTATGAATGAGTTCAAGAGGCTCACTTGATGATCCTTCTTTGGCATTAAATCGTACCCTGGTCTGCTTACCGAATTGACAAGATTTGCATATGATACTTTCTGGTAGATTAATATTGGGAAGACCACGAACAGCTTGAAGTCTGCTTGCTTTGTTGATTTGAGAGAAGCTCAGATGCCCCAGCCTTCTATGCCATAGCCAATTTTCTCAAGACTTGCTCAAGTAGCATTGATCTATGCCGTTCAGTACATACAGGTTGCTTGGATTTCTTTTTCCTTTTATAATGATTTTACCTGTATCAAGATCACGAACCACACATTATTTTGAACTAAAGACCACTTATGTTCCTTGATCACACATTTGACTTACACTTAACAGGTTATGCCTTAATCCATCCACATACATGACATCATTATCCTTCACCTTTTCTTTTAGAAACACTGACCCTTTTCCTTTAATTACAGCAGGAGTATCATTTCCAAATGTAACTTTCTTTTCCTTTTCTAGAGCATTATATGCAAGAAGTTTGCTTTTGTCACCTGTCATGTGTCTTGAACACCCACTATCAATGTACCATTGATTTTCTTCACCTTCTGCAAATAACGCTATCCCACAATTTTCAACCGGTATTTCTTTCTTTTTCCACACTTTAGAGCTTGAGGGAACATGTTCTTTTGGCTGGACCTTGCTCCTGCATTCAGATTCTTCATGACCAAAGTTATTGCAATAAGTACATTCAACTTCGTTTTGGAGAGGAGAAAAGTTGTTATAGGTGTTCTTCTTTGGTTCAATATTCATCCTTTTCTTTCTTGCTTCTCTTGTCATGATGGTTTTATATGCAACACATTAAACAGCTTTATGACCAAAATTGTGACATGAGAAACATTGTCCATTGAAGTAGAAATTTCTGCGATCATGAAATCTTCTATTTGAATTTACTTGTTGGTTGTAGCTTCTTTGAAAGATCTCCCTGTTAGTGTTCCTTGATTTGAGATGATCATGCTTTACCTGTAAAGATCCTTTGTTCCCTTGCTGAGTGGCTGAATGTAGTGAACTAGTTGTGGCTGCTTTCAGATAATTTGGTGCTGAAGTCTGGGAATATTCCCCAGTATATCCAAGACCTGTTTTTATAAGAGGAGACCGTTGTATCTTGATAATCTCATCTAAGGTTTCTGAACCTTTAGCAAATCTAAGATTGAGAGTCTTCACTTTCTCATTATATTTCCTTAGACTTACTACTTCACACTCCAATTCCTCAATGCGTTTTTCCTTTGCTTCAAGCCGATTTTCAAGAGTCTCTATGATTATGTTCTTTTCTTCTAGGCTTACTTTGAGTTGATTGTTTTCTTCAAGAAAATCATTGTCCTCTAGAGCATCCACAAAAGTATCCTTTTCTTCTCTTTGTTCAAATGCCATGAGAAGTCTAAAATCTTCTTCACATTCTTCCTCACTATCAAATGACCCATCACTGTCTTCATTAGTATAATAACTTTTTCTTGTGCTAGATCGATTCTTATTCCTTCTTGCTACTTCTTTTCCTTTAGCCGATGTTTCTTTATAAGGACACTTTGCAGCATAATGACCAAATCTTCCACAATTGAAACATTTGAAAGGAAGCTTACCTTTGAACTTTCCGGTACCTAGTTGAAGTCTTCTCACAAAATTTGCTTCTTCTTCTTCTTCAGATATATAGCTGGATTCTTTGACAACTTCCTTTTCTTTTCCTTTTGCAGACGCCTTAAAAACAGCTTCTTTGATTTGAGAAGGACCTCCTTGTCTCATTTCAAAAGCAGTCAGAATACCATGTAATTGAACAATAGTAAGAGTTTGCAGATCTTGCCTTTCTTCAATAGTTGAAACTTTAGAGTCAAATTTTGAAGTCAAAGATCTTAAGACCTTTTCCACCAGAGTAGTATCAGTTATGGTTTCACCCAAATTTCTCATCCGATTTACAATATCATCTAGACGAAGAAAGAAACCGGCAACACTTTCATCACTATGCATCTTCAAATTTTCATATTCAATTCTAAGAGTTTGGAGTTTTGCACTTTTTACCTTTGTGTCTCCTTCATAGCTTAGAATGATTTTGTCCCATATTTCTTTTGCTGAATGTAGCTGCATCAATTTAGCAAATTCTGATTCAGACATGCTTCCTAATAAGACATTCACTGCTTTGGCATTGATTTCATACTTCTTCCTTTCAGCTGCATCAGTAGGAATACTTGTCGGATATTGATAGCCTTCTTCCACGATTGCCCATACATCTGCACCAAGAATTTGCAGATATGCTTTTGTTCGTACCTTCCAGAATATCAGATTGCTTCCATTGAATAGAGGTGGCTTTATAGACATTACTCCTTCTTGACTTCCCATTGCGACGGATCTCCTTCAAGCGATCAAGCTTCTGCAGAAGGACCTGCTCCGATACCAATTGTTGGGAAAAATACTGAGAGGGGGGGGTGAATCAATATTTACTGCTTATTCAAAACTTTTACTTTTTCTTTCTTCTAAAGCCCATACGCTACTTTCCTGATACAGACTCGCGTATATACGCGGATACCCTTTAAGAAACTCGCGTATACACAGAGATCTAATTATGTCATTAATTCTTCACTTATATCATTCCATCATTCATTCATCAGATGTTTAATAAACAGTAAACATGTGCAGTAATAACAGAATAAACCATCGCACAAAGCATCACATATGAACACCAGGATTTTTAGGTGGAAACCCAATTCGGGAGAAAACCACCGCTGCAGTTGCTCAGCCTTCAAAAATTTATTATAGAGAAAACATATTACAACATATGTGCTAGTGCAGACTCCTACCAGCATGCAGGCACCCACCTGCGCTCGTTTACTAGCCTCTCCTGGAAGGGAGCTACGACCCCCTGATCTCGTTTACCAGCCTCTCCTGGAAGGGAGCTACAACCCCCTGACTGAAGGCTACAACCCTCAACACCTCTACGAACCACGTTTCATTAATTTTCACACTGGATCCAAAGCTTCCTTTAGGACACCACTTGCAGGCCACATTTCATCATATTTTCAGACTGGACCCACTCCATACATTTAAGCTCAATCATACATCAAACTGAAACTTATCAATTCAGACAACTCAGAACTGTAGAATACATCATTCACAGATAGCAGTAACACAGTAGAACAGATCAGACATTTCATACCCCTTGCTTCAGCAAACCCTAGTTTTCATACGCGCTTTCCTTTCACTGATATCGCGTATATACGCGCTTCCAATCACATCAACCCGCGTATACTTCTGTACAAATTACAGAGCTGATTTCACTGCGCATACGCGCTTTCCTTTCAGCAAAGCCGCGTATATACGCGCTTATTCTGCGGCGAAATAACGTATGGTTCTTCAGAAATTTAGGGCATTGCAATTCTTCAGAACAAATACATTACTCAGATTTTACCCTTTACTGCAGACAGATGTTCGCCTCTTCTCAGGTCTAATCATCCCCTAAACAGATCTAGCAAATGCAAGTGCATTTCAGATCTAGATACCCTTCTTCATCATTGGTGCATCATGTAATCAGATCTATCATTCAACTGTAACCTTTTCCATTCAGATATACTTCAAAGAGAAGTATTCATTCAAGCTCAGACATCTTGCATCCACACACATGATTTGCACAATGAATTTCTTCTCTTTATATAGGTTTACCCTTTTTCAATACCATGAGCCAAAACCACATTACATCTGATGGTATTCCTGGACGGGGTCATTTAGACAAATCATTACCCAATACAATGGGTCAATACCATGGTGGTTACCCCTAGTTTTTCACTTTTTGAGCGCTTTTTCCCATACGTGACTTGGCACGTACTTTACCGCGTGCATACGCGACTTCTCCTAGACAAATCCGCATGTTCCTTGAAACATACTCTTTTCATCATGGATCTAGCACATATTGAATTCCTTTCTTCATTACCTTCTGTACTCTCTGTAGATACATCAGATTTACATCTTTAAACAGGTTCATCAAGACATATTCTATCAAGCACAACTTCATCAGGTGGGTTTCCATTCAAGGACAACACTCTATCAAGTGGGTACTTAGCATCATATTGTCAACAAACATCATATCACATCAGATTTACCTCATCTACCAAGTTCATCAAGTCAAGAATAACTTCATCAGGTGGATTGCCATCAAGGACAACACAAGTCAACAATCTCATGTCTTCATCTTCATTCAGTGGGTTGCCATCAAGGACAACACTCTGCATCATATTGCCAACACACATTTATTAGTTTTGAGATTTATGTTTTTAGCTTTCTCCCTTTTGAGAGGACAATTTTGTTCATTATGATCATAATTATCACATAATGAGCAAGATGGATCAAACTTAGCCAACGGATCAAAGGAATTGTAAATTTTGATTTTTCCTTGCTCTTTAGGACCATGTAGTTGGTTTGTTTGATTTTTCAATCTTGTGCTTCATTATTATGAGCCTTGCAATGTTTAGCTTGATGCCCAAAGTTTTTAAAATTGTAACAATTCCCAAGAAAAGTAGTTTGATACATGTTGTAGTATCCATAGCTTGAACCAACATTCTTCCTTGGAGTTTCTCTTTCTTCAATTCTTGGTTTTGAGATGGGACTTTGTTCCTAACGAGATGACTTTTCTTCTTTTGGATGGCGAGAGAGTACATCAGCATAACTTCTGGCATTATTCTTTGTACTTGATGATTCTCCTTTGAAACCAATTCCAGACTTGTCATGTTGAGGTTTTTGAGTATTAAGAATGTTGTCAAGAGCTAGAGAGCTTTGCTAACTCCTTTTGACTTGCTCTAATTCCTTTCTTAGAGATACTATTTCATCTTCACGTTTTTCACAAATATCATCCTTCTCGTTTAGCTTAATGTTCAAGAAGTCTTCCCTTCTTTTTGCTTCCTCTCTTTCTATTTTGAGAGAAATTATCTTCTTTTGTAGATTCTCATTTTCTTCAATGGCATTCATCAGCAAACTATCCATGTTTCTTTCATCTTCCAGTTCTGAGTCATCATAATTTGTAAATGCCATGAATAACGTTTCTTTGCTTCCAACATAATTACTTTCCTCATCTGATTCATCATCTCTTTCTTTGTGATGACGCATATTTCTGGTTGATTTCTTTTTTATGACTACAAATTCATCTTCATCGGACTCATCTTGTTTGGAGAAGAATTTCTTCTTATTAAATCCTTTCTTTTTGTACATCATCCTTTTAGAGTCCTTTTCATCATCACTATCATGTTTATGGGGACATTTTGCCACGTAATGACCTATTCTTCCACAATTGAAACAAATAAGAGGGTGCTTACCTTTTAGCTTAGATCCCCTTTTTAGTCTTCGTACAAATTGAGCTAATTCATTTTTAGTATCAGATTCATCACTGTTGCAATTCCATCCTTTTCCTTCTTTTGTAGATCTTGAGGCTTTGAAGGCTGCTTCTTTGAAATGTTGACTCCCTTTCCTCATCTCATAGGCAAAGAGAATTCCATGGAGTTCATACATCTTGAGAGTATCTAGATCCTTCATTTCTTCTATGGCACTTACTTTGGAGTCAAATCTGTCAGGAAGCAATCTCAGGATTTTTTGAACAATGGTGCTTTCTTCAATATTTTCTCCTAGTCCTCTAAGAGAGTTAACCACTTTAGCTACTCAGAGGAAATATGATGCAATATCTTCTTCATCATCCATTTTCAGACTCTTGAATTGTATTTTATAGGTTTGAATCTTTGCCTTCTTTACTTTTGAGTCACCATCATATAGAGAAACCAAGTTATCCCATACTTCTTTGGCTGAGTCACAGTTCATGACTTTCATAAATTTGGAATCGGTAATTCCACTAGTGATGGAATTTAAAGCTTTGGCATTAGCAATGTAGGCTCTTCTTTCATATTGATCAACTGGAAGATTGGCGGGTGCTTTGTACCCAGCCAGAACAGAGTGCCATACTTAAAGACCAAGAGACATTAGATAGTAGGACATCCTCTTTTTCCAAAAACCAAAATTTGTTCCATCAAAGATAGGTAGTTTCCCTGTTGCTTCCATGTTCTTCATTGTGCCTAAGAATCCTTATTCCAGCTGTTAGGCTAATATAGAAGAAACTGGCTCTAACACCAATTGTTGGAAATACTGAGAGGGGAGTGAATCAATATTTCTTTTCAATTGTTAATTATTTCCAGTTAGATTCTACACAATTACAGACAGAGAGGTGTATAATGATAATATTAAGGATTAATAATAATTTCAATCCTCTTTCTAATAATAGTATACAATATATGAGTGAGGGCACCAACCCTTTTAATGAAACAGGCACCAACCTGTTGCCAAGCACCAAATTGGACTTTGATGAGGCTCCGACCTCTAAGGCTTTGGACCTATCTTCTCAAGGCACCAACCTTGTTTTTAAGAGCTCCTACTCCAAGGACACCAATCCCACTTTGCTTGGTTTAATAGAGAATGTGAATAGTACTTACTTGAATGTTCTTGACATATTCATCACTGTATTATTTCTTCCAAAATTCTTCACTGACTTCACTGTCTAGTCAACTTCAAATATGCTCCACTACCCAATCACCTTGCTGTGTGTTGACTTCAATTTCAGAATTAACTTGCTTCACTATTTAGGTGTAAGTATCTTCATTGTTCAAGGTGTTTACTGTACTTAGTCTAAATTCTGCAGCATCAATCTAGCACCATACTGCACCAACAATGGATCTTTACCACTGCAGTATATGAAGTAGATACACCATATTCCTGAAATGTCACAGCTCCATAGTTCAAAGGCCACACAATCACTGAAATTTCATGCACTATAGTAATAGCCAATCCGATGCCCATAGATTTGAGCTCCACCGAATTAGAATAGTCAGAAATCCACCTCAGAACCTATACTTCAATGAATATGGCACCTTATAGTTCAAAGTTACCATAGCTCAAGGCATCACCATCCAAACCTGAAACCACGACATGTACTACAAGGATCTGAGCCTCTGCAGATACTGTAATTAGGGTCTAAGACTGTTATATACCCCACACACTTCCACACGTCCGAGACTGTTGTATACCCTATAATTCCACAGGTCTGAAATTGATATAGATCTGAGAGTTACAAATCTGCGATGATCTTTCTTTATTTGTCACTGTAATAGTCATGTTCATGAGATGTGAACTAATATATATTATCTTTGTATGTATAGCCAAGCTATGTTTTGAAGAATGAGTACCGAGCTCTTATATATAGAGGTATTTCAGCTAATGTGAAAATCCACCACTTCTATAGGTAGGCCGACATAAGAGGCCAAGTACATGTCGGCTCCAATACTTAATAATTACATTTCAACTTAAAATTTTGATTTCTCTCTCACCACAAGGATTTTGGAGGCATGTGAGGGCTCCTTGGAAAGTGGAAACAATCCTCTTTCAGATGGTATAAGGTTCATAATGAAGGGATGTATCTAAGATGGTGAAAACCCAATTTTTATTGTGACTGTCCTTAAAATATTTAGTGCAGAAGATGATGGACAATGTGACTTTGTCATAAGGATCCGTCATGAAAGTAGTGTGATAGAGTAGCCTTTATTTGGAGAGCTCCTCAAGTATATTTTCATCAATGACAATTCATCTGACAATTATTGACCAACAATTAAGATCATAAAGCAATTATGATGAGATAGTGGAGGAAGTGGTGCATCTAATGCGCACATGATGGATAGAGTGGGAATTAAATGCAGACATGATGGATATCATGGAGAGACAGTGCATCATTCATGGAGGCTATCGACCACATAGGCAGCACAATTATGAGGTGGGCCTAGGAGATGGAAGGCTCGTAATCTATATAATGAAGTAGAAGGCACAATATAAGGTAGGCTTTTAGATTATTATTTCTGATCTTTTTAGATCTATATTTGTTAGTTGACATTTCTATGCATGCTTGTGTTTTTTAGCTAAGTCTACAGTGTTGTTTAGCACAGGGTGTTTCCGAGTGGAAATCCCACCCTTACCCATGGGGGACTTTGAGTGCCTACTCTAGGAAGGTTTCTATTGAGCTATATTGCTCATCAGGCATTGGTGCCATCTTCAGGAGGATGTTTCTAGCATTCCAGCTAGGAAACTGGTGGAGGATTCATCCTTTCACCTTGTGCTTCATATTCAGTCTTCCAGGAGCAGCAGATCTATATTTGGCATTTAGGCCATTTTTTTTTACCTCCATGCAATAGAAATCCCCTTAAGGATTGTGCAGTTCAGTCCTGTAGATCTATTGGAGGAAGGAAGTTTTCATCATTTCAGCTGGAAATCCTACGAGGGACCATATCTTCACTTTGCTTCATTGTTTCCACCTTTTTTGATCTGATTTGACATATTTAGCAACAATCTCGAGAGCCTCCATCCTTGACATCACAGATTTTGGCATCAATTGTGTGGCAGCAGCTGCAATCAGTGGAGAAGGATAGAGGAGCTAGATCTTGAGCTTCTAGCTTGAGGATCTAGTGAAGGGGTCAACCCTTCTTGCATAGATATGATTGTACATCATATTGTAGCTATATTTCATCATATTATGCTTCAGATATACATACCCAGTAGTTGTATAGTGAAGCCCTAAGAGGGTGTTTTTTCTAGATTCATATATATGGAAAATCCTTTCTAGGTTGTCTTGGGTATCCATCATAGAGCCCAAATCTAAACTTTCAACATCATCAGAGCTCCCAAACTGCCTAGAACTAACTTTCTTTTTTTTTCGGCAGTTGAAATCCCAAGAGTTTCAGCAGGGACAATGCAATTTTCCTTCCAACAGTCCAACAGTTACATAGTCCCTCTTATCGGATCATTTCAGGGTCATTATAGGCCTTCTCTTTGGCTTGAGTGTCTCTTATTTTGAGCATTGTTGTATTTTTTATCCACCTCTTATATAATAAAATGGCTCAGCTTCTCTCTACATTATGATGTTGTATTTAGATTTATTGTTTACTTAGTTTCATTTCATCTATTGTGTTTTTGTATTACTACATTCTCCCTTTTTAGATATTATGGTGGTATTAGAGCATGATATTTGGCTCAACTTGTGGACACTTCATCTTTTGCATTAGAAGAAGAAGCAGATATTTGAGATCTATCATGAAGGAGGATTGCAGTTTTTCCACTCTTCTCTTTAGATATTTTCAATATTTCTCCAAGGAGGTCAATCAAATGAACAGAGAAAGGCAAAGGAAGAATCCAAGAAGAATTGATGAGGAAGGTTCCAGCACTTCCTATCAACATGAGAAGCAACCGAAGAAGCAAAGTGCTTCACATTATTCCTCTAGATCCAATTTCTTTGATAAGAAATAGGACTAGTCTGAATATGAAGGAGACTTGGGGCATGAGACCCTCAGTAAATATCTATTTGAATACAAATAACAACCTAGATATTTTAAGGAGAATCTCTCTCTCCAACAGTTATTACAGCTCAAAGAAGAAAGAAAATCCAGAGGCAGCAATAGAAGAAAGAGGCATAGATTCTTTTGGCCTTCATTTGATGGATCTTCCACAAGCACTTTGAGGGCTTGGAGGGGAGAATTAGCTACATTCTTTCTAAAATATCCTATAGAATAAAGAGAGTTTGTGGAGTTTGCAGTGCTGCACCTAGAAGGTGAAGCAAGATATTGGTGGTTCAGTCACTTGTCACAGATGAGAGTGCATGTTTATGCAGATTTTATTCAAAGACTGAAGAAGAGGTATGGAAGAAATAAACCAGAGACATCTTACATAGTGACATCTCCCATCATTGAGGAGATAATACATGAAGAGCCCAAGGAATATGTCCTCACTCAGGAGGAGGAGCCTCTACCACCACCACCAAATACAGATTTACTTACAGCAGGAGCAGGATCACTTGCATCTTTGCAAGATGGTCTTGAGTTCTTGAAATTTGGAGCCCCATGCATGATTCATGAGATGCATGATGAGGAGGAGACAAATACCAGTGTTGGTACAGTTGTAGAGGAGAAACCATCATCATTACTAGCAGTTGGAGAGACTATTGCACCGGTTGGAGGAATTCTTGTGGATGTGCAAGATGTTCCAGAGATTCATCTTATCCAAGGTTTGCACATACTTTCTTCTCATATTATTTGGTACCTCATATTGATATATGTGAGACCATGTCATCAGGGCAAGTGCATAACTAAGGATTAGAGAACCTTGTTGATTTGGAGTAGCAAATTATCACTGCACAGAGGACCCTTGATTTGATCAAGGAGAAGATGTATTGCTATTCCAATTTCTCATGGTTGAGCTACACACAACACTTTGTGTTGAAGTGTGGAATTGCAGAAGATGGGAGGAGCATAGTCCTATTCAGTACAGTGCCAAACTATGAGTTTAGCATTGTATGTGGCCATGAGACAACACATGTATCACCATGCATATCTACAGCGCTGTCACTTAGCAACAGTGCTGATGAGAGGGCCCCATTATTCTTGGATAATTATGAAGGTATATTCACTCATGAAGCACTGGAAGGGCAGATGATAGAGGGTAGACATCTTGTGATGGAGAGCACTTTCTGTTTTCAAGATGAATTTTCCTTGATGAGCATCTCACAACTCAAAGAGGCAATTCTACCTACAACATGTATGGAGCCTTATGTGTTCTAATAGGCCTTTGATGAGAGGATCTCATGGAGAGACCTCAATGGAGGTGCACTTCAAAATTTCATTGAGTGCAAATATATTCAGCTGGAGGATGTTGGTATTCTACATTGGGAGGATACCAAGATTGAGCTTTTCACGATTCAACATCCACATTGGAATGAATGGATATGGATGAGAAGCGGGAGGTTGCTTACATTCTTGCAGATCTATGATACTGGGCAGCAAGAAGCATGGTTGCACTAGTTTCTTTTGGGTGAGTATGGACACTACCCAACATCTCACATTTCCAAGATCCATGCCATGTATATCACTCATGACATGCAACAACAGGAGGCATGGCTTCGTTGGTTATTGATGAGAGATTTTGGACATCTCATGATATATATTATGTCCATGTATTTGATTTTGTTTGGGATATGTCTCATGTATTTGCATGTATTTATGTTTGGGATGTAACTCATGTTCATGTATGTACTTGGGTTTGGGACATTTCATAACTCTCACATGATGTGGCATAAGGGAGATTATTTATATTACTCTGATGAGACACTACACATGTCCATTAGTATGTTGTTACTCCATGAATTGCATCATGATGATGTAAGGAGGCATCAAGAACCTTTGTTGCTTTGGTTACTTTTGGGAGAGTATGGACTGATTTCTCCCCATACATTACATGATGATGATAGAGGATGGCAATAGGAGGCCTTAAAAAATTGGCTTTTGTTGGGGGATTATGGTCATTGTACTTGGTATGATGATGATGTGATGGGGCAGCAAGATGCCTTACCACGGTGGATTCTCTTGAGAGAATATGAACACTACATTTGGTACAATGATGATGTGGTGTGGTAGCAAGAGGCATTGTTGCAGTGGCTTCTTTTGAGAGAGTATGGCTCTCACATTTATATTGATGTAGATTTGGCATGGCAGCAAGAAGCATTGTTGTGGTGGCTTCTATTGAGAGAGTGTGGCTCTATTACTTGTTTTCATGATGATCTAGCATGGCAGTAGAAGGATTTTTTGCGGTGGCTCTTATTGGAGAATATGGTTTGACATTGCTCATGTTTATCCATATGTCTCTACTTCTTCTTTTTCACTATGTTGATGTTATGTTTGGATCCTACATGGCCAACAGGGCTAATGATGAGAACATTGATAGATGCAATCTACTCTGTGTATCATGGGTTGGAGAGATAGTTCATGAGTTGGGACTTTCCACTTTGTGAAGAAACCACTTCATTTCATGTATCTCATGTGTAGAGGATATATTTTGACATCATATGGTTGCCACTTGGAGATTCATTGATGAGAATGGGTATCTAACTTTTCGGTTGGAGGCCATTCTAGAAAATCTAGAGAGACGACTTTGGATATGGACATGCATGACACATTGTGACAGATGGGAAGGCCTTCCATATGAGGATGCCATTTGGAGGGAGGATGTTTGATGTAGCATCCACTTTTGCAGTTGTTTAAGGACAAGCAACATTTTTGAGGGGAGGACTTTAATATTCCCAATTTTGCATAAGATAATTGGAATATTAGATTTCTTAATTTTCCTAATTAATTAAGTAAATAAGATGGTGGAGGGACCCACAAACCCCATTGATGAATAAAATCTACTTTTGATGTGTGTATGTGGATACTTCAGATCTAGATCTACATTATAGAGTGGTGGAGCAGCTTCTTAAATGAAGGAAGATTAGAGTTCATAGATATTAAATGTAAAATCATGAGGATCTTGGAGGAGGTCAACTAAGATCATAGTGCATTCAAAGTAAGATCATAAAGCACTTATGATGAGATAGTGGAGGAAGTGGTACATCTAATGCACACATGATGGAGAGAGTGAGAATTAAATGAATACATGACGGAGATCATGGAGAGACAACGCAGTCTTCATTGAGGCTAGTGGCCACATAGGCAACACATTTATGAGGTGGGCCTAGGTTATGGAAGGCTCATAATCTATATAATGAAGGATAAGGCACAATAGAAGGCAGGATTTTAGATTATTATTTTTGATCTGTTTAGATCTAGATTTGTTGGTTGACATTTATATTCACGCTTATGTTGTTTAGCTAAGTATGCAGTGTTGTTTAGCACAGGGTTTTTCCGAGCGGAAATCCAAACCTTACTGACAGGGGACTTCGAGTGCCTACTCTAGGAAGGTTTCTATTGATCTATATTCCTCATCAAGCATTGGTGCCATATTCAGGAAGTTGTTTCTAGCATTCTAGCTACAAAATCGATGGAGGATTCATCCTTTCACCTTGTGCTTCATATTCAGTCTTTCAGGAGCAGAAAATCTATATCTGGCATTCAGTCCATTGTGTTTTACCTCCATGTAGTAGCAGTCCCCTGAAGGATTGCGCACTTCACTCCTGTAAATCTATTGGAGGAAGGAAATTTTCAACATTTCAGCTAGAAATCCTGTGAGGGACCATCTCCTCACATTGCATTCATTGTTTCCACATTTTTTGAGCTGATTTGAAATATTTGGTAGTAGGCTAGAGAGAATCCATCCCTGACAGTGCATATTTTGGCCACAGTTGTGTGGAAATAACTGGAATTAGTGGAGAAGGATAGAGGAGCTAGATCTTGAGATTTTAGCTAGTGAAGGGATCAGTCCTTCTTGCATATATCTTATTGTACATCATATTGTAGATATCTTCATCAGATTATGCTTCAGATCTGCATACCCAACAGTTGTATAGTGAAGCCCTAAGAGGGTGATTTTTCTAGATTCATAGATCTGGAAAATCCTTTATAAGTTATCTTGGGTATCCATCATACAGCCCGGATCTAAATTTTTAGCATCATCAGAGCTCCCAAACTGCCTAGATCTAACTTTCTATTTTTCCGGCAGTTGTAGTCCCAGCAGTTGCAACAGGGACAAAATATTTTTCCTTCCGGCAATCCAGCAATTACGCAGTCCCTCTTGTGGTATCATTTCAAGGTCATTCTAGGCCATCTCTTTGGCTTGAGTGTCTCATATTTTGATCACTGTTGTACTATTTATCCACCTCTTATATAATAAAATGGCTCAACTTCTCTGTACATTCTGATGTTATATTTAGATTTATTGTTTACTTGGTTGCATTTAATCTATTTTTTTTCTGCATTCTCCCTTTTAGGATATTACATCTTCCATGTGGGTGACAAAGTGTGGCTACATTTTCTGAAGGAACAGGACCCCACCGCAAGCTTAAAAATTAAATTTGAATAACACAATTCAATATTTTAACTAAAATTTCTCAATTTAATATTATTATTTTTTTATATAAACAATAAATTACATATATATTATCTGATTAATTTTCTAAATCGGCATTCTCCATCCCTATCGCTATTATCACCCCGCAAATAAACTTTTGTAACTAAATTAAATTGAATTTAAGGTAGGGTTTTACCCATTCTTGTGCGCTAGGCTTGATCTAGGTTGTGTCCAGTTTGAATGTTTTATAACGCAGTTTTTATATCTTTATAAAATATAGTTTGAAACAGTTTTTCTTTTATAGCTCGTAAATATCAAGAGGAGTTGTATAGTTGGAGCTTGCACAGACAGTCATACAGAGGGAGAACGGAGTCATTAACAGGAATATGGAAGGAAATATGGAAGGACGAGCTCAATACAGTGGGGATGATGCAAAAATGACAAGATCAACATTGTGCAGGGAACTACGAACAGATTGCACAGGAATGATTTGGAGAGCAGGGTTTATATGTATGTTTTTTTTTAAATTATTATATTTTGTTAAATGTAAGACTTTTGTGATCCATAATGTAAATGAATGTCTTTCTGTGATTAATCCAAAAAACACTCATCTACATTATTATACTTGTTAAGGAATTTTGTAATATTTAAATATTAAAAAAATCCATTCAATATTTTTATCTACTTTCTTGTTTAAATTATTATACTTATTAAGAAATTTTGTGATATTTGAATATTGAAAAATAGCATGTTATATTCCTTTTAATATTGAAAATAATCCAAACAGGTATAAATGATGTGGTGTGATCCTTCCAAACGGCTAGGGCAGGGAGAACGTGACATGGCCACTCACAAATTAGCCGTTGATTGAAAAAGATATTTTGATTATGATGTTCACAAGTTCATCTACATTATTATATTTATTAAGGAATTTTGTAATATTTAAATATTAAAAAAATCCATTCAATATTTTTATTTTTATCTATTTTCTTGTTGAAATTATTATACTTATTAAGAAATTGAATATTAAAAAATAGCATGTTATATTCCTTTTAATATTGAAAATAATCCAAACAGGTATAAATGATGTTTTGTGATCCCTCCAAACGGCTAGGGCAGGGAGGACGTGGCATGGCCACTCACAAATTAGCCGTTGATTGAAAAAGATATTTTGATTATGATGTTCACAAGTTCAAGCCGTTGATTAAAAAAGGCTATATAATGAGGATTTTGATTATGATGTTCACAAGTTCAAGTTGAAGGAGGATAAGGATGGAACCGGAGTGAATGGAATTAAGACGATGCCCTTCGGTGCGGGGAGGAGGAGGCACTAGCCACATCGCCGCTCCCAGCCGACCAGGATGCGTGCCCAGAACTAAGAGCTTCTCAATTAAGAGCGTTCATACAACTAGTTCCATGCGTTCATACATTCGATTCGTTCATGGATATTTGTGGATGAAGAGAAGGGAGTTCAGGAATAATTAATTTTCAGAAGGACAAATAGTAATGGTTTACATTCATTTTAGTAAATTACATCTAGGTTTGCAGGTCTTCCTAGATTTTTATTTTTATTGTTCAGCTAACATGTAGGTTTCTTTCGTAATTTTTTTTGTTAACAGGTTGTTCTTGAATCCAATCTTGTTGCCCTCCGAGACACTATTGGACCAATAACCTTTCTGAACCTTCGCCATTTAATATTCCTCCCACCTTCGACATTTTTTCCAATATTCTTCCCACCACTTCTTGCGTTGATGGTGAGATTTCCTTTCAGATTTTCTTTTCATAAATCAAAAGGTGCTCTACAAATTTGGATTTAGTTGGCTGCAACGCTTCCTAGAAGGCCCCCGTCTTCAAGATTTTTTTCGAGACCACCGGAAAGAATCTGGACGAATGAAGGCCCCATGTTTCATTACTCCTCTGGAATGCAGGTCGTGATGCTTGCGGAGGCAAAGCACCATTACCATACAAATCGGAGGCAAAGCTTCATGAGTATTGACTGTATCGTCTGCTGCTTCCACCCGTGCAGATCTATTTATGAGGTTCTCTCTGGTTCTCTGATTCGATTTGTTTTCTAGTGGGATGCCATTTTTGGATTTCTTCTAAGCATGCAGTATCCATGATCTCTGTTCTTTTTTTCCACACAAACATGATCTCTGTTCTTTTTTTCCATTGATGTATAGTTTTATGAGATTAATTTAATGATATTATTAAAAGATTTGATTGATAAGGTTTGTGCCTTCTTTTAATTGCTTTCTTTTAATGTTTGCGCCTTCTTTTAATTGCTTTCTTTTAATGTCAGGTAACTACTAAAATCAACCTGCAAGGTCACACAGGAAACCCGGAAACCCAAGATCATTGGCTGTAAACAAAACCCCCAAGAAACCTAATTCTGGCCTCAACGCCAAAGGTAAGTTTCTGCATCTTCGTTTTTTGTTTCTTGAATTAAAAGTTTCAAGTAAACCCGTTTCAAAGAATTATAAATAGAATTGTTTTTTCATTTTCATTTTCTGGTGGTTCTATAATTTTCGAATTAATACTTGTTTGTAATATCACTTATTTTTTTTTGGATTTCTTCTAAGCGTGCACGTATTCATGATCTCTGTATTAAAAGATTTGATTGATAAGGTTTGCTCCTCCTTTTAATGCTTGCTCCTTCTTTTAATCACCTTCTTTTAATCAACCGGTGTCTGTGTCAGGTACTACTAAAATCAACTTGCAAGGTTTCACAGGAAACCCGGAAACCCAGGAGCATTGGCTGTAAACAAAACCCTCAAGAAACCTAATTCTGGTCTCGACGCGAAAAGTAAGTTTCTGCGTCTTCGTTTTGTGTTTCTTGAATTAAAAGTTTCAAGTAAACCCATTTCAAAGAATTATAAATAGATTTTTTTTTTCGTTTTCATTTTCTGGTGGTTCTATAATTTTCGAATTAATACTTGTTTGTAATATCACTTTTTTTTTTTTGGATTACAACTATATTTTCTCTGTCTACTGTTAAAACAAAAACCAGTCTACTTCTCTTAGTTTTATTGTTCCTAGTTTTATTATTCCATTTTCCTTCTGTCCTCGGCTAC
The DNA here is from genome assembly GCA_034641835.2 of Pinus albicaulis. Classification (NCBI taxonomy): domain Eukaryota; kingdom Viridiplantae; phylum Streptophyta; class Pinopsida; order Pinales; family Pinaceae; genus Pinus; species Pinus albicaulis. The sequence goes on along the minus strand of JAXQQM020059066.1, from coordinate 310,946 downwards.
GGCTATCACAGATGCCATACTTTCTTATTAATTCATATTAGCTCGTGTAATCTCTTTTTCTTTCATTTCTCCGTTGTAATTTAGATATTTTTTTGTTGGATTTATCAAATCAAATTTCTAGATAAATTGAATTTTCTTTGATGTTTTTTTCAGATATGTTTTGAGAATTTTGATTCCGTCTATTATATTCATCTTAATATCAAATATCAAATCAAATGTTTGGGCATATTAAATTTTTCTTTGATGTTTTTGCAAGTATATTTTAAGGATCTTGATTATATAGATAATATCTAACTTGAATATTAGTTTGTTTTCGATTTTTTTTTCAAATAGAAATATTTGAAATATTTATAAATTAGTAAAATAATAAATATTGTTTTTCAAATTTTATAAATGAATCTATGAAATAATTAGATATCTTCATCTATAAAGCAAATTCATTACATTCAAATAATTCCATTTTTATTTATAAATTAAATTTTCAGAGTTTTTTAATAACCAGAATGTCAAACCACAAGTATTGGTTGGTTAGCTTTATAGTTTTGTGAGCTTTTTTACAATTGAATAGAATTGGAAATGGGGTCAAATAAGGAAATTGGAGAATTCCCTTAGTAGAAATAATTCCATTTTATTTATAAATTAATTTTTTGTAGCCTTCTAACAACGAGAAAGTCAAATCACAAGTATTGGTTGATTTGCTTTATAGTTTTGTGAGTTTTTTTTTTCAATTAAAAATATTAGTTGACTTAACATATGGTTCTTAAAATCAGTTTTGGATGATTTGCTTTATAGTTGTGAGTCGTTTTTTTTTCAATTAAAAATATTAGTTGACTTAACATGTGCCTCTTAAAATCAGCTTTGGATGACCTTTTCCAATAAATAAGTATTTTTTCTAATAATTTAGATGAGATTAATGGATTTCTCAAAATGATTTTCAATTATGTTTTTATGTTCTACTAATATGTTTTTCATTTAAAAATAAATTTTCATTTATATCTTATAACTCATGTTAGATTTTGTTTTTACATTATTATTATGGTTAAATTCAATATATTTTAAATTCTATTTTCATACATTCAATTTATTTTAAAAAAAAATTCTTATATTTAAACTTTTATTAATAGCTTTTAATTTATTTTGTTTTTTGAATGATTTCCTCATTAATATTCTAATATAGAGTAATGTAGCTTAAGCTTGAGTAGCCTAGCCTAGGCTACTAAAGACTACACTAAGGTAAGCTAGAGTAGGCTAGGTTAGGCTAGAATAGGCTAGACTAACTTAGGCTAGGCTAGGCTAGACTAGACTAGGATAGGCTAGGTAAGAGTAGTTTAGGCTAGGCAAAGCTAGGTTAGGATGCTATACCCTAGGATAGAGTAGGTTAGGCTAGGCTCGGTCAAGCTAAGCTTAGGCTAGTCTAGGATAGGATAGGATTAGGCTAGGATAGGATAGGTTAGGCTAGGCTACTATAGCCTAGCATAAAGTAGGTTAGGCTAGGCTACTATAGCCTAGCATAGAGTGGGTTAGTCTAAGATAGGTCAAACTAAGATAGGCTAGGCTAGGCTAGGATAGCTTACACTAGGTTAGGCTAGGCTAGGTAAGACTACACTAGGGTACACTAGGTTAGGCTAGGTTAGCTTAGGTTAGCTTACGCAAGCTTAGGCTAGGCTAGGCTAGGATAGGTTAGGCTAGGGTAGGCTAGGCTAGGTTAGGGCGAGCTAGGTTAGGGTAGGCTACGCTAGGTTAGGTTAGGTTAGGCTAGGTTAGGTTAGGCTAGGCTAGGATAGGCTAGGCTAGGCTAGGCAAGGCTAGGGTAGGTTAGGCTAGGCTAGACTACGCTAGGCTAGTCTAAGGCTAGGCTAGGCTAAGGCTAGGGTAGGCTAGGCTAAGGCTAGGATAGGCTAGGGTAGGGTAGGGTAGGGTAGGCTAGGTTAGGTTAGGTTAGGTTAGGATAGGATAGGTTAGGGTAGGTTAGCTTAGCTTAGCTTAAGCTAGGGTAGGGTAGGTTAGGTTAGGTTAGGTTAAGCTAGGGTAGGGTATGTTAGGTTAGGTTAGGCTAGGTTAGGTTAGTTTAGGTTAGGTTAAGCTAGGGTAGGGTAGGGTAGGGTAGGGTAGGGTAGGTTAGGTTAGGTTAGGTTAGGTTAAGTTAGGGTAGGTTAGGTTAGGCTGGGTTAGGTTAGGTTAGGTTAGGTTAGGTTAGGTTAGGTTAGGCTAGGCTAGGCTAGGTTAAGGTAGGCTAGGGTAGGCTAGGCTAGGCTAGGGTAGGTTAGGATAGGTTAGGATAGGTTAGCTTAGGTTAGGTTAGGCTAGGTTAAGGCTAGGGTAGGGTAGGTTAGGTTAGGTTAGGTTAAGCTAGGGTAGGGTAGGTTAGGTTAGGCTAGGCTAGGCTAGGCTAGGCTAGAGTAGGCTACGGTAGGCTGGGGTAGGCAACGGTAGGTTAGGCTAGGTTAGGCTAGGTTAGGCTAGGTTAGGATAGGGTAGGTTAGGGTAGGCTAGGTTAGGTTAGGGTAGGCTAGGTTAGGCTAGGCTAGGCTATGCTAGGTTAGGCTATGCTAGGTTACGCTAGGATAGGTTAGGCTATGCTAGGTTAGGTTAGGTTAGGCTAGGATAGATTAGGTTAGGTTAAGTTAGGTTAGGCTAAGCTAGCGTAGGGTAGGTTAGGTTAAGCTAGGGTAGGTTAGGTTAGGTTAGGTTAGGCTAGGCTAGGTTAGGTTAGGTTAGGTTAGGCTAGGTTAGGTTAGGTTATGTTAGGTTAAGCTAGGGTAGCGTAGGTTAGGTTAGGTTAGGTTAGACTAGGCTAGGCTAGGCTAGGTTAAGGTAGGCTAGGGTAGGCTAGGCTAGGATAGGTTAGGATAGGTTGGACTAGGATAGGTTAGGTTAGGGTAGGTTAGGTTATGTTAGGGTAGGGTAGGTTAGGTTAGGTTAGGTTAGGTTAAGCTAGGGTAGCATAAGTTAGGGTAGGTTAAGTTAGGTTAGGTTAGGCTATGGTAGGCTACGGTAGGTTAGGCTAGGTTAGGGTAGGCTAGGTTAGGCTAGGCTACGTTAGGCTAGGATAGGTTAGGCTTGGATAGGTTAAGTGAGGCTAGGCTAGGTTAGGTTAGGTTAGGCTAGGTTAGGTTAGGTTAGGCTAGGTTGGGTTAAGCAAGGGCAGGTTGGGTTAAGCTAGGGTAGGTTAGGTTAGGTTAGGTTAGGTTAGGCTAGGCTAGGCTAGGCTACGGTAGGGTAGGGTAGGTTAGGCTAGGCTAGGGTAGGCTAGGATGGGATAGGGTGGTCTAGGCTAGGCTAGGCTAGGCCATGATAGGTTAGGTTAAGTTAGGTTAAGTTAGGTTAGGTTAGGTTAGGTTATGGTAGGTTAGGCTAGGATAGGTTAGGGTAGGGATAGTTATGCTAGGCTAGGCTAGGCTAGGCTAGGCTAGGTTAGGTTAGGATAGGGTAGGTTAGGGTAGGGTAGGGTAGGTTAGACTAGGCTAGGCTATGTTACGTTAGGTTAGGCTAGGGTAGGGTAGGCTAGGTTAGATTGGGCTAGGTTAGGGTAGGCTAGGTTAGCTTTGGCTAGGCTAGGCTAGGCTAGGCTAGGTTAGGGTAGGCTAGGCTAGGGTAGGCTAGGGTAAGCTACAGTAGGCTAGGCTAGGTGAGGTTAGGATATGGTAGGTTAGGGTAGGGATAGTTAGGTTAGGTTAGGCTAGGCTAGGGTAGGTTAGGTTAGACTAGGCTAGGCTATGGTAGGTTAGGTTAGGGTAGGGTAGGGTAGGGTAGGTTAGATTGGGCTAGGTTAGGGTAGGCTAGGTTGGCTTAGACTAGGTTAGGCTAGGCTACGCTAGCCCAGGATAGGCTAGGCTAGGCTAGGCTAGGATATGCTAGGCTAGTATAGGTTAGGCTAGGATAGGTTAGGCTAGGATAGGTTAGGCTAGGTTAGGTTAGGCTAGGGTGTGCTACGCTAGGGTAGGTAAGACTACACTAGTTTAGGCTAGGATAGGTTAGGCTAGGCTAGGGTAGGTTAGGTTAGGCTAGGATAGGCTAGGGTAGGCTATGTTAGGCTAGGTTAGGCTAGGCTATGTTATGTTAGGCTAGGTTAGGGTAGGTTAGGTTAGGTTAGGTTAGGTTAGGCTAGGCTATGCTAGGTTAGGCTAGGCCAGGTTAGGCTAGGCTAGGCTAGGCTAGGCTAGGATAAGATAGGGTAGGTTAGGTTAGGTTAGGTTAGGTTTGGCTAGGTTAGGTTAGGCTAGGTTAGGCTAAGCTAGGGTAGGCTAGGGTAGGCTAGGGTAGGCTAGGTTAGGCTAGGTTAGACTAGGTTAGGCTAGGCTTCCCAAACCTTGTTGGTGTGCTTCCGCCCCACCATGATGATATTGAGTTTGTATACCTCTATTTGATCTTTGCCCCATATGCATCCTACCCATGGAGTTTTAGACTCATGGGAAGTATCTCTCATTTGGCCAATGAGGTGGGAAATGTGAATAGAGACCATAGCAAGACTGATGCACACATTAGATATTTTCGTACACTCTATGTCTAGGATGACACGTGTCCAACCACTTGATCTGGGATCAAGTATAGCGATGTTTCAGACCTCCAATGTACATTGGGTCAATGAAACTAAATTGGGGTTAGGATATGACTCTCTCGAGTCCAAGAGACATTTTGGACCTCCAACTGACTTTGAGTCAGTGAAACTATCTTCAGGTTAATATATGACTTTCTCGAGTCCAAGAGAGGTTTCAAACCTCCAACCGATTTCGGTTTAGTAAAACCAATTTTGGGTTGGTGTGTGACTCTTTTGAGTCCTATAGAGGTTTCAGACCTCTGAGCTAACTTCAGGTTAGCTGTGAGTGATGTCCTTATGACTCAAATTTTTTTTTGAAATAAATAAGCCAGCGAAGCAAGTTACGGTGGGATGACGCACGATGTTTGGAGGGCACTGGTGGATGGAGTTCTCCCTAGTTGAGAGAGTGTGTTAATTTTGGGCAACTAAGTCTAAAATCCATGATGTCATGCTCAAATGATGATGCCAATATTTTTATTGGATTCCTCTTTCAGAGAGGTGCAAGATCAATCCAAAGATCATCTTGATCGGATGAGTAGAACATGTATTTTGAATTTATTCCACATGTGCAAGGTCAGCCTAATTTATCCCACATGGATCAGAGATGTTCCACACACCCCCACAGATGTCTATATATTGGAGATACTTGGATTTCATTACACACAAAATTTGTGGAGGCATTTTTCTTCTCCCTTGGATGGTGATGGAGCAATGTTCTTGGTTCTACGTTTAGGGCTTCTTGGTGCAACATCTTGGTGGAGTATTCTTGATGAAATGTCCTGGGGTTGTGTGATATATGTGGTTGGCTGACCTTATGACTACTTTGCTAGTTGAACCATCCTGCTGATCGCCGTAACGCCACCATTATTTATCTTTGTTTTTAACTTGTCTTGCATCAATCTATTGGTATGTTCTGTCTACATCTTACTTTAATTATGCCCTATAAGGTTAAAGTATATTTTCATCTTAGCATAAAACATCTTCAAAATTTAACACATAATGGTACATCTTCTGCTTTGGAAGTTAAACCATTGACAAAGTTAGAAATACCATTGAATAAATATAATGTACCAACATTTTCTCCTTTTTCTATTACTAGGTCTCCTTTAATGACCTTCCAGGTTTTATCTGTGAAAGTTGTAACACAACCCTCACTGCCTAACTGCCCTATTGAAATCATACTTTTCTTCAGCTCTGGAACATGCCTTAGCTCCTTTAATAACCATTGGTTTCAATTTTTCTATTTTACAGGAACTTTACCACATAAAATATGCAGAAACACAATGACATAAAACATATAAAATAAGAGAGACACAAATATATGTGGTTCACCCAACTTGGGCTATTTCCATGGAAAAAACCAATCCTTCCTTTACATTATCCAGTAAAATGAGGAGGCACAATCTACATCAGATCCGATGTAATATCCTCTTCTCTCTCACACAGTCCCCTTCGTGATTTCTCCCTCAGAGTATACACACCATACACAAACGCAATACAATACCCTCAAACAACAGACAAGTTTCCTTCTAGGGTGAAAAACCCTAAATTAAACATAACTTCTACTCCCAAATCATCTGCCTAATGAACGACCCATATTGACTATGAAATTACAACATTTTACAAGGAAATTTTACATATTTTTTTAGCCTCGAGGGCGCTTCCCCCGAAACCCCCTCCCAAGGGGGGCTCCAAAAGGCCGCCGACACCCCCCCAAGACCCCCCTCATGAAGATGAAATGACATTAAGAATAGGGTTCCAACATGGCGATACATATAAATAAAGAAGATAATCATGTTCCACACCCAACACAACATATGAATAAAAAAATTAATTAGACTAGGGTTTGATCATAAAAACACACACATACAAAGCAAATCATTTCTAAGACATTGTGGGGCTCTTACTTACACATTCCACGAAACCCTAATGAGTAACGATTTCAATATAGGAACATAAAAAACCCAATATTACCAACATTTCAAAGGTTCAAGACTTTATCATTTATCATTCAACCCTAAGAAGTTAGTTTTTCATGATCATATCAAAATCCTAAACATGATATCATTAATAAAAACTTCAAATACAATATCCCTAAGCAGTTTAGGGTTTCAGACATTCACATAAAATACCCTTCGGTTAGGGTTTTGCAAAACTTGTCTAGGGTTCTACAAAATCAATTAGAAATATGAGTGGGGTGGGTATATTTATCAAGTGATGAATCACCTAGAATAAGAATCATTATGATTCAGTATAGACAGATATAAAAATGCCAGTAAGATAATGTCAAATGAAAAAACCTTTAATATAAATAAATCAATGTTTTAAGGCATACCTTTGTTTCTTGACAAACCTTGTCTTGAGAGGTCCTCCTTCATACTTCTTGAGAGTATAACAATTATTTTCCTAATCAATACCATAGAGGGAGAAAGGTCATTAGTATTAATATAATAAAAAATCAAATAAGTATATGAAACCAAAAATTAACCTAAAATGAGATACTCATCTTGAGGATTTGTTTGGAACTCCCTCCAAGGCTTTGAGGGATACCTAAAACTTATAAACAAGAAAAATGTATTTTTCCAAAAATATGTTAAAGGCCTATAAATTCTAAAACATCAAAAATATAAAATAAAATATCTAAAGGTACAAGAAAAGTACTTGGTATTGTAAGTCCCTACTGTCAAATTTTCCAGGTTTTACTTCCTTTGAGTTTCCTTCTTCAACAATGTTGGCCGAATATCTCTCTATTTTCTTGTTTCTCGGATTGTCGGGATAGTCACTCCTATAGTGACCCTTCTTATGGAATTGATATAATTATACCTTGGACATGTCAACTTTATTCCTTGGCGCTTTATATTTCTTTCATTTATGTTGAGAAATATAGACATTAGGTACTCCTTTAGGATTGGAAGTTAATGAGATACTTAATTCTTCTTGATTTTCGACAGTCCATAGTTCTTCAAAGGTGGGCGCTACCTTCCAAATGTTAAATCCGGCACCAAATGCATCCCAAGTAGGTGTCAATCCTAATATAGCATTGTTGACGAGTTCTTTGTTTGGAACAATTTCATCAGTGGCCAAAATCTCATCCTTGATTCTTTCTATATTCACAAACAAGGAGGCCAATGTGTCTTCTTTTGTCATATTTTATAGTCCTTACCTCATTTTTCAAAGTAGCTACTTGACGAATGTTCTTAATAGTGAATAACTTTGACAAGGCTTCATACATTTTGTGATCATGGTCAATGTTGGCTATGAATGGGAAAAGGTTGTCCTTTATTCCTGCTACCATTAAAGTCATGGCCACCAATTTAGTTCCCTTTATTTTACTTTTTCACCATCAAAAGAATCCTTTGTAGGCTTCTTTACTTTTTCTTTGACCAGGTATAGTACCTTATTATTTTCAAGGACGAGGCCAATTCTCTTCTTCTAGGACCTGTAGTTTGAGGCTCCTTCAATTTTTTTTCTCCCTTGATTGTGTTAGACATCCTCCTAGAGTGTATTAGACTCCTACCCCGACATGATCCTTCAAATTTTTCCTTGATCAAGTGCTGAGGACTTCATTTTTCTTCCTTATTTCAACAAGTCTATAATATTATGTTAGAAAATCAGAAAGGCGGAAATATTTTCTTATTCTTGAAAATTACTTGTGATATTTCTTATTATTACGATTATTTATATCTTCTTTATTTTAGTTCATCAAGAAATTACCAAAGAAAAATCACATAAAACAATAGACACCAGATGCAGGAACTATGCCAGGGGGAAACCCCCCTTAAGGGGAAAACCCTCCTGGCATATGCTCCATTAGTCCCATCCTCCTGCCCATAGTTGATCCTAAGTGGCCCATATTTCTACAACTCGCTAAAAGTTTGAATGATGGCCGCATTAACCTCTACTTTCTTTTCATGTGCTTGTACAAGTCTATCATTATCTTCTTTAAAACTCCTTATTTATTCCTATAAAATTCTCAATGTATCTTCCAAATCAGATGAATATCCAACACAATGCAATGTGAAATGTCTAACCTAAACCAATTCATGAGAAAACTAACGAACCTTAGTGTAATTTTGAGAGGATACATCCTGCAAGATCAACCATTAACCAAATACATGTATATCCGTAATCATAGCCTCATATAAAATTGTAACAAAAGGTATAATAGCGCATAAACCTCACTCTAGTTGGAGTAGAATCATGAATGCATAACCATACAAACTACAAAACATGACCTAATGTATAACCATACCAATGAAAATTTACTACACACCATCACAAGCATAAGCGAAATGTAACCAAGCGTGAATGACCAAATCATTTTCAACATATAATCATCACACAATAAAGCATACAAGGACACTACACAAGCATGACCAATATGTGACCTAGCATAAAAAATCAATGCATATACAACATGTAAAAATATGTAAGATAATGTGCATGGAAAATACAAAAACATGAAAAATAGATAATCAGTCATACACACATTACCACATGTTGACAACGACACCATAAACACTTCCATGGGGACACCACTACCACCATGGCCAACAAAACATGGGTGCAATAAACAAATTCACCATAAGTATGAAAAAAACACATGAAATCAACATAATGCATGATCAACACACTACCCATCCATTCTGAGAGTTGAACCATGCTCTGATACCACTCCATAACACCCTCATCCCAAATCAACCCAGGTAACCAACCAACCAAGGTAAACATGTGAGGAGAGGCTACTAATATGAGATTTCACCTCATATCTGACCTTAAGGTAGTGGAACCGAGGGAAAGAAGACAAACACACCTTACAAAACATCAGCAACATCCCTAAGAGGTAATCCGACCTCCTAGACCCCTAACCCCTGAGTGCGACTGAATTTTCAGACCTTTTGGGCCATAGTCGTAGGTATGCCAAGGAAAAATAATAGTTGGGAGCCTATAGCCATAAGAAAAGCACAAAAAACATGCGGCGAGGGCCCCAATTGGTCAGTTATGTGTGTTCAACTACAAGATTTATGCCACCTTTTTAGCCATAGAGCCCAAGTCACTGCCCAGAACTTCATGAAACTTTAGGAGATGATAAATAACATTAAAAAACAAGTTACAAAAGCAATAAAATCATCAAGAACTCATGCAGACATCTCCTAGCCATGACAGGAATTTCATCAAGCATGTCGCAAACATTGCATCTACAGGTGTAAACAACAAGTTTAGACATAGGGGTATCATACTTATCTAAGAATCATTAAAAGTCGTTTTTCCCTTACATCATTAGCTATAGTACAATATATTTGACCATAGATACATTATGCATTCATTTACAAGTAAAAACATAGATAGAGACATACATCATCATTAATAAAACATATTCTTATAGCCAACATAATAAAAACAAAAATACCATGTATACGATAGCAATAGAATCCACATAATAACCAATACATTTGCATACCAAATACCAAAGGAATGATTTCTTCATTAATGCATGTAAAAAAAATTCGGAGTTGAGAATTCCACGTTCAACCAAGCCATATATTAGTTTAGCCAAGTCTCACTTCAGCCAATAACCCCTGTGCCATATTCCAAGCATGAATGTGGGATATCACCAAACACATCAATCATAATCAATTCAGGGCCTCCAAAGGCTAAACCACCTCAACCCTCAACTAATGACTCCACCTCATGGTCGGAAATCACAACCATCGTTGATTGGTCTCTATCCAAGTTGTTCGAGGACTCCAGAGTGTTTTTTCCAATCAGAGCTTCGAGGACTAGTAACTCAACCCAAACTATTACAGGGCTTCTAGAGCGTTTTTCCAACGAGGGCTTCCAACATTAGTAACTCAACCCACCTAGGGCTTCCAAAGTGTTTTTCCAACCAAGGCTTCCACGACAAGTAACTCAACCCATAGTTGTTCGTCGGGCTTACAGAGATTTTTTCCAACCAAGGCTTCCATGAACTAATAACTCAACCCATAGCTAAATGAATCATGAGAACCAACAAGAAAATAATCAATGGAAATAAATGCACAACACCATGGCTATCCTGGAAATCCAAAGACGAGGGAAATCCACATGCATACACCATGCATGCTAAAACTAGTGAGGAAACCATGCATACAACTTCATACCTGCAATCAAATCTCTTTCTATTCGTTGATCCTGATGTCCAGTTGCATTTTCCTTCTCCTTCTTTGCCTTCTTGCTTCAATCACCAATTATCCACACTCTCCAAGAGCGATCCAAGAAAAATCTAAGTATCCAATAGTATGAGAGGGAGAGAGATCAATGAGAGAGCTCCAAAATGCACTGCCAAAAAGGTACTAACAGATTCTCAGAAGCCTTTTTATAGAAGAGGCTTCTATTTTCTTCATTTTCCTCCTCACATGTAACCTGTGACATTTTACCTCCCCTTTCTCTTAATTTCCACTATTCTCATAAATAAATGTGTCAAAAATATTTTTTTCTTCTTTAATGATTTAGCCATAGCCTTTGCCATAGACGTAATAAACCATGTGAACACCCGCACTAGGATGTTTTTCCCAACATTCATCTTGGAATATGTCTCTCACGAACAATGGTTATTATTTTAACTTTATTACATGGAATTTTGAGTAGGTTTGTTATAGGAAGGACGTTTTTGGTACAACGATGATGCAAGATGGACACATATGAAATTTCCAATTCATAGAAAAGATCAAAAAAGTGAAATAACTATTGTGAGAGGTGAAGTAGAATCACAAGAAAGTGGTGCAACAAATGGTGGAGAGCAACAATTGCAATTGAGTGCACTGACATTTGGAATTGGTACAAGCAATGATGAACACATCGTACTACAATATCAAGAATTAAGATTTGGAATTGGCGCACTCAATAATGTCAAGTTATTTCTTTAGAAGTTAACCTATTAGGAACAAAAAGGGGCAAAGCATGTAGTGGCCCTTTAAAACCACAAATTACTAGGTAGAAAATTTTTCCTCAAAGTACTAGTCACTAAGCAGAGTAATGGAAAACCTAGCATTTACAGAAATTCAGGAGGGGGGGGGGGGTGTTATTTGGAACAAATACTTATGAATAAGAACAATGATAAAATGAAGAATTGAGTATAAATGGTTACCATAGATGTATTCTTAGATTTTTTAATGTTAAATATGAATAGCGAAAGGGGTAGAAGGGGTCAATTTCCAACCCATAGCACGAAACTCATAAAAAAATAGATGACATCCATAAAGTATGCATACATATAAAAAGGAGGATTATATTTGTAAATTTTGGAGGCTCTAAAACTTTGAACACCCTTTCATATGTTTTCAATTAAGTTCTTAGCCCAATTGAAATAAAAGCCTTTGAAGACTCTTTGAATAATGGGATCTAAGTCTAAAGGAGAATGTGTAACATTGATTGTGGAAAAAATCATACAAAGCACTCAAACCACAAAAGATAGTTTAGGACTTAATTAGTGACTAATCACATATTCTTTAGAAGCTTCCTTTTTAAGTATCTTGTCACTATTTCTCTGTGATTTAATTAATTCATGCATCCTTTCTCCAAATACACCACATTCCTTTCTGGTAAAATCCTTAATGAATCGAACATTGTAATACAATTAGGGTTCAAGAAGTTTATACATAACTTGAATATTATCTAGCCGCTTTACTTGTCAAGATCCATACATCTCATGAATTGGGAACCCATGAAATCATCTAATGGGAATGGGGGGAGGGTGAGCAATGAGGGTTCTTACAACTTCCCATAACTCTACCAAATGATAAAAATTGTCCATAATACTTGTTAACTTGAATTTTCGAGGCTATCCAATATTAACATCAGTGCTACCAAAATTTTCCTACCATTCCACAACCATGTCATCCTCTCCTTTCATTTTGAAATAAAATACATAGACAAAAATTAGGGGAAAATATTCACACCACTTGACAAAATAAATTCGTGTCATAATCAAAGTTCCATAGGAGGTCTTCAAAGTTTTAAACGAAAGTATAATATAACGTTCCACCTAGTTTTAAAAATTAGATATTGGATTTTCTTAAGCTTATTCTAGCACATATCCTTATAAACCCGATATCAAATAATGCAACATCACTTCAACATAAAGATATCATATCTGGCCACCCATGATGTTTCTTTGCATAATTAACCTCCTCCCATATCAACATTTTCTATCATTGATTTAATCAACTAGCCATGTGCCAAGCATTTCACATAATACAAAGTTCAAACCACGTGACATAGTCTAAAACACCCCAAAGTGATCAATGGTGGATTAAGCACATCAAAAGAAACTCACTACCTGAATTATATGGCACCACCTAATTAGACATAAAATTATTTTGATCTTTTCCAAATTACTTGCTCCAGGCCCAATAATGTCAATAAAATCATCCCTATTTTCATAGTATCAATGGAACGGTCCAAGATTTGGATAAACAAATTTTACGTGAGAAAGAAATTTCCAACAAATTGGAGGCATGCACAATGATTAACCTCAATGTTTCTATGTAAAAACTATATTTTATTCCGTGATCTTTGGTGGATGTAGTGAATTTCCAAATCTTTGGTGGATGTCGTGAATTTCTGGAGTTAATGTCATTACAGAAGGAGAGGTGTGCTATGAGAAAACTACACAAGATTAATAATTAATTTGGACAATAAAGTATTTAGAATTGTTAGCACCATGGATTTTTAAGTGGTGATATTATCCATATTTTTAGTGACATTTTATAATTCCAATGAACATGAGAAACCATAACTTTATGGAATTAGGGCCACTTTACTAGCATTGGCAAGTAGAAAGTGCAACTTTTTGACTTTGAATTTTACATTTAAAATATAGAGTTGTATTTAGTGTTATTTTTGAAAAGTTTTAAAATTACTATTTTTATCTAATTTGTATAAAAATCATATATTTATTAAAAATTAAATTTGAATAACACAATTCAATATTTTAATTAAAATTTGTCAATTTAATATTATTATTTTTTTATATAAACAATAAATTACATATATATTATTTGATTAATTTTCTAAATCGGCATTCTCCATCCCTATCGCTATTATCACCCCCGCAAATAAACTTTTGTAACTAAATTGAATTGAATTTAAGGTAGGGTTTTACCCATTCTTGTGCGCTAGGCTCGATCTACGTTGTGTCCAGTTTGAATGTTTTATATAGCAGTTTTTATATCTTTATAAAATATAGTTTGAAACAGGTTTTTCTTTTATAGCTCGTAAATATCAAGAGGAGTTGTATAGTTGGAGCTTGCACAGACAGTCATACAGAGGGAGAACGGAGTCATTAACAGGAATAATATGGAAGGACGAGCTCAATACAGTGCGGATGATGCAAGAAGGACAAGATCAACATTGTGCAGGGAAAGACTAACACAGATTGCACAGGAATGATTTGGAGAGCAGGATTTATATGTATGTTTTTTTTTTTTTAATTATTATATTTTGTTAAATATAAGACTTTTGTGATCCATAATGTAAATGAATGTCTTTATGTGATTAATCCAAAAAACACTCATCTACATTATTATATTTATTAATGAATTTTGTAATATTTAAATATTAAAAAAATCCATTCAATATTTTTATCTATTTTCTTGTTGAAATTATTATACTTATTAAGAAATTTTGTGATATTTGAATATTAAAAAATAGCATGTTATATTCCTTTTTAATATTGAAAATAATCCAAACAGGTATAAATGATGTGGTGTGATCCCTCCAAACGGCTAGGGCAAGGAGGACGTGGCATGGCCACTCAGAAATTAGCCGTTGATTGAAAAAGATATTTCGATTATGATGTTCACAAGTACATTCTACATTATTATATTTATTAAGGAATTTTGTAATATTTAAATATTAAAAAAATCCATTCAATATTTTTATCTATTTTCTTGTTGAAATTATTATACTTATTAAGAAATTTTGTGATATTTGAATATTAAAAAATAGCATGTTATATTCCTTTTAATATTGAAAATAATCCAAACAAGTATAAATGATGTGGTGTGATCCCTCCAAACGGCTAGGGCAGGGAGGACGTGGCATGGCCACTCACAAATTAGCCGTTGATTGAAAAAGATATTTTGATTATGATGTTCACAAGTTCAAGCCGTTGATTAAAAAAGGCTATATAATGAGGATTTTGATTATGATGTTCACAAGTTCAAGTTGAAGGAGGATAAGGACGGTACCGGAGTGAATGGAATTAAGACGATGCCTTTCGGTGCGGGGAGGAGGAGGCACTAACCACATCGCTGCTCCCAGCCGACCAGGATGCGTGCCCAGAACTAAGAGCTTCTCAATTAAGAGCGTTCATACAACTAGTTCCATGCGTTCATACATTCGATTCGTTCATGGATATTTGTGGATGAAGAGAAGGGAGTTTAGGAATAATTAATTTTAAGAAGGACAAATACTAATGGTTTACATTCATTTTAGTAAATTACATCTAGGTTTGCAGGTTTCAGCTAACATGTAGGTTTCTTTCGTAATTTTTTTTGTTAACAGGTTGTTCTTGAATCCCATCTTGTTGCCCTGCGAGACACTATTGGACCAATAACCTTTCTGAACCTTCGCCATTTAATATTCCTCCCACCTTCGACATTTTTTCCAATATTCTTCCCACCACTTCTTGCGTTGATGGTGAGATTTCCTTTCAGATTTTCTTTTCATAAATCAAAAGGTGCTCTACAAATTTGGATTTAGTTGGCTGCAACGCTTCCTAGAAGGCCCCCGTCTTCAAGATTTTTTTCGAGACCACCGGAAAAAATCTGGACGAATGAAGGCCCCATGTTTCATTACTCCTCTGCAATGCAGGTCGTGATGCTTACGGAGGCAAAGCACCATTACCATACAAATCGGAGGCAAAGATTCATGAGTATTAACTGTATCGTCTGCTGCTTCCACCCGTGCAGATCTATTTATGAGGTTCTCTCTGGTTCTCTGATTCCATTTGTTTTCTAGTGGGATGCCATTTTTGGATTTCTTGCGTGCAGTATCCATGACCTCTGTTCTTTTTTTCCACACAAACATGATCTCTGTTCTTTTTTTCCATTGATGTATAGTTTTATGAGATTAATTTAATGATATTATTAAAAGATTTGATTGATAAGGTTTGTGCCTTCTTTTAATTGCTTTATTTTAATGTTTGAGCCTTCTTTTAATGAACCGGTGTCTGTGTCAAGTAACTACTAAAATCAACCTGCAAGGTCACATAGGAAACCCGGAAACCCAGGATCATTGGATGTAAACAAAACCCCCAAGAAACCTAATTCTGGTCTCAACGCCAAAGGTAAGTGTCTGCGTCTTCGTTTTGTGTTTCTTGAACTAAGTAAACCCATTTCAAAGAATTATAAATAGAATTGTTTTTTCATTTTCATTTTTTGGTGGTTCTATAATTTTCGAATTAATACTTGTTTGTAATATCACTAAGCGTGCACGTATTCATGATCTCTGTATTAAAAGATTTGATTGATAAGGTTTGCGCCTTCTTTTAATCACCTTCTTTTAATCAACCAGTGTCTGTGTCAGGTACTACTAAAATCAACTTGCTGTTGGAATATTGCAAATTCTAGAATTAAAAATGGAGAATAAACTCCCTCTCTAACACAGAGAAAATATTTAAAAATTTGCACTCACAGTAACAAAGTTTTCTCATAAAAAAATTCTATTAAAAAAAAAACTTGTTACAATTCTTCCTCACTGCAGAGGAATTACAAATTGTTACTGGACTGCTTCTAAGCACAGTTCCATAAAACAAAAACTCTTCTCTGTCTCTGTAAAAAAAATTTGCTGTGAATTTCCAATTCACTGTCTCTCTCTGTAAAAATAAACACCTCTCTGTCTATTTAAAAACTCACTGTGTTTTTATAAAATCTTACACTGCTGTGTAAAAATTTTAATTCTGCTCTCTCTATCATTTACAAATGCACTGTTGTGCTTACATTAAAAATAGAACGTCTCTGTTCTATATCTCAGCAACTAAAAAAAATTACAATTCTGTTCTATATATTTATAGACAAAATATCTAAATTCAATTAATGTGATTTGTTGACAAAAATCACAAAATTCTACCGCTTGAAAATAACATTAATGGTGCCTTAAATTTCTGTCAGCACCGCATAAAAAAAATTATGGCAAATTTGAATCGTGGCAGAATTTTGAATTTCCCGCGGCGGTGGTGATTTGGTGGCGGACTGGCGGCATGTGGCGGAGCCACCTCAAACTGGTGGTTGCGGGGGGTATGGTTTTGGCCGTACCCATCAAATGGGTGACCCCCCACACTAAATATCAACCGTTGATCGGTTGGTCAACTCCCAATCGGGAGTCAACTACGGGGGGTGGCAATTTGTTAACGGTCGAGCTGTTTAAACCCCCGTACTCCGTCGATCTGATCTGATATGCCGCCGGTTTAACTCCGTGCTGTTCCAATCGTCCTGCCACCGATCTCCTTCGCGCAGTTGGAATTTACGTTCCAACACTCCCCCTTAATTTCAACTGCTGGGTTTTCTTGCATACCCATGCATTTTCTGAAATGTTCAAATCTTTTCTGCTGTAGTGGCTTTGTGAGGATATCTGCAAATTGATCCTCCATTCTACAATGCTGCAAAACGATTTCTCCATTGCTAACCAATTCACGTATGAAGTGAAACTTGGTGTCAATGTGCTTTGTCCTCTTATCAAAAACAGAATTTTTAGACAATGCAATAGCTGAACTATTGTCACAAAATATCACTGTCTCTTTTACATGTTCCTGACATAAGCTTCTCAACATTTTCCGCATCCAAACTGCTTGACACGCTGCTACTGTAGCTGCCACATATTCTGCTTCTGCTATAGATAATGCTAAAATGAGTTGTTTCTTAGAAGCCCATGAAATGGCTCCTGAATCCATATGAAAAACATAACCGGAAGTGCTCTTCCGATCATCAACACTTCCAGCCCAATCACTGTCAGTGTATCCAACTAAATCTGAACATTCTGAAGTAGTATAAAAGATACCAAACCTTTTAGTACCTTTAACATACCTCAAAATCCTTTTTGCTGCTTGCCAATGTGTATCCTTTGGCTTTTCCATGAACCTGGAAATCAAGCTAACAACATGCATTATGTCCGGCCTAGTTGCAGTCAAATACATGAGGCTGCCAACTATGCTCTTGTATAAACTAGGATCAAAATCCTTGCTACTGTCCTCTCTGCTGAGCTTTAATCCCATCATTGTGGGAGTGATTGCTGCTTTGCTTTCCTGCATGTTAAATCTTTCAAGTACCTCATTAACATACTTTGCCTATGAGATAAAAATCCCATTTTCATCTTGTTCTACTTCTATTCCCAAGAAGTATCTCAACAAACCCATATCAGTCATTTCAAATTCTTCTTTCATGACTATTTTAAAATGTTCAATAAGGCAATCATCATTACCTGTAAAAATAACATCATCAACATATAAGACTACAATCAAGATTTTACCGTCTTTTTCTTTGATGTAGAGGGTGGGTTCTCCCTCACACTTCTCAAAACCATTTTCCAGTAGATAAGAGTCTATCCTACTGTACCATGCTCTTGGCGCTTGCTTCAGCCCATAAAGAGCTTTCTTCAACTTGCAGACCTTGTGCTCTTGGCCTTTCTTTTCATAACCGAGAGGTTGATCAATGTAAACCTCTTCCATTAGCACTCCATTCAGAAATGCTGACTTCACATCCATTTGGTAAACTTTCCACTTGTTTTGTGCTGCTATGGACAACACTGCTCTCACAGTTTCCATTCTGGCAACCGGTGCGAAAGTTTCCTCATAATCTATGCCATGCTTCTGCTTATAGCCTTTGACTACAAGCCTTGCCTTGTGTCTTTCTATCTTGCCTTCAGCATTACTCTTGGTCTTGTAGACCCATTTAACACCAATGACATCTTCACCTTTTGGGAGTTCAACCAAATCCCAAGTCTTGTTCCTCTCTATGGAATTTATTTCCTCATCCATAGCTTCTATCCATTTCTCATCCTTGATGGCTTCTTCGAAATGAACATGATCATCAACATGACAATATAAAGCAAACAAAGAATTGATACCTTCATTTGCAATATCTTTTTCATAAATTTCTTTCAAACTTCTGAATTTCTTACCTCTTTCAGTAGGTGTACAAATGCTTGAAGAAGCACTTGAATTTCCTCCTTGTGGTGTGCTTGGAGAATCACTTTCATTTCTCCTCAAGGGTGTGCTTTGCTGCTCTCTTGTTGGTGTTGCTGTTTGGGGATGTATTTCAGCCAACTCATCATCATTTTCATCATGAGATAAACAGTGTTTAACATTCACTGTTTTCTCTATGCTTCCATCCCAAGCTTCCTCTTCAATGAACTGAACATCCCTGCTCACAATAAACTTCTTGCTGGATGGGTTATATAACCTGTATGCCTTGGATTCCTCACTGTATCCAATGAAAATACACTTCTCCCCCTTGCTTTCCAACTTCTTTCTTAGCTGATTCGGAATGTGTGCATAAGCCACACATCCAAAAACCTTCATGTGTGTGACACTTTGCTTTGTGCCACTCCATGCCTCTTCTGGCACTTTGTTCATAACTGCCTTTGTAGGGCACCTGTTCAAAATATATGCTGCACAATGTACAGCTTCAGCCCAATAATCATTAGGAAAATGCTTTGCCTTCAACATACTCCTTGCCATGTCCGTTATGGTTTGGTTCTTCCTTTTGGCTACTCCATTTTGCTGCGGAGTATATCTAGTTGTAAACTGTTTGTGAATACCATTTTCTCTACAAAACCGTAGAAATTTTTTAGAGATATACTCACCTCCTCTATCAGTCCTTAAGACCTTGATATGTAGCCCACTCTGTTTCTCAACAAGTGCTTTGAAATTGCAAAATTTTTCAAACACTTCACTTTTGTTTTTCAAAAAGTAAACCCAAGTTTTTCTTGTAAAATCATCTATGAATGTTAAGATATAGTGGCTGCTAGCAAGTGATGGAGTTTGCATCGGTCCACATACATCCGAGTGGACAATCTCTAAGGGTGCTTTTGCCCTTATGCTTTTCCCGGAAGGAAAACTTTCTCTGTGTTGTTTCCCAAGAATACAACCTTCACAAAGGCTGTCCGGTTTCTCTATCAATGGTAAACCACTTACCATTCCTTTTCTGTTCAACATATTAAGACCTCCAAAGTTGAGATGACCAAATCTCAAGTGCCATAACCAATTATCATCTTTTGGTTCGCTTTGGTAACTCTCTTGTGCAACTGCTGCTTTCTCTTCACCATTCTTCAAGTCTGCTCTCATTCTGAGAGGGAACATCCTGTTCCTTGTCATCTTCACTTCAGTGATACACTTATTGCTGTGTGGTTTGTTCATGATGGTACAAACATCATTATCAAAGAAAACATTATACCCCTTATGAACAAGATGTCCAATACTTAAGAGATTACACTTCATTCCTGGAACATAATAAACATCTGCTATGGATTTCTTTGCTCCTAATCTTGTTAAGACATTTACATCTCCTTTTCCCATAACAGAAACTTTGCTATCAGTTCCTAGTGTGACTTGTGACTGCACACTTTCATCTAACATAGAAAACATTGATATATTTCCTGTCATATGGTTACTGCAACCGGAGTCTAGAAACCATAAATCCTCATTCTTTTCTTCAGCCATATTACAAGCTAAAACAAGTTGTTTTGGCTGCCGTTTTCTCTTGTGAAATTTTAATTAGTTCCACTTCTCATATCTTGTTTCTTCTTTCTACATTCATTAGCATAATGACCATATTTCTTACAATTGTAACATTGAACATTGGATTTATCATACCTTTGTCCTTGATCATTCTGCTGTCCACTTTGCTGGCTGCCTTGGCCTTGATGCTGATTTGGATTGCTGCCCCTTCCTTGAGCACTTGCTGGACTGTTCCTTCCACCTCTGTTCTGGCTTCTGCCTCTTCCTCTTCCTCTTCCTTTGCCTTGCCCTCTTCCTTTTCCGAAAGACATCTGGGACTTAAAAGCATGTTCAAGAGATGAGTTTTCATTCCTACCCAATCTCTGTACATGGGTCATCAGTGATGCATGTAGCTCATCAACTAAAAACTTTGTGAGATCTTTAGTCTCCTCTATGGTGGTGACAATCACATCAAACCTTGAGGGTAAACTTCTCAAGAGTTTTTCAACAATCCTCTTGTCCACAAGAGTCTCTCCATGAGATCTGATTTGTGTGACCATTCCAATCACAAGAGTGAAGAATGAGTCAATAGTGTCTGACTCTTTCATACAGAGAGTCTCAAAGTCTCTCCTCAGCAACTGAAGTTTTGTTGTCTTCACTTTCTCCATGCCCTGGTAAGCTGTCTTGAGAGTTTCCCATGCTTCTTTGGATCTCTTAGCTGCTGCTATCCTTGGAAACACACTCTCATGCACTGCTTGATACAAGAAGAAAAGAGCCTTGGCATATTTCTTCTTATTAATCTTCAGAATCTCTCTTTCTGCCTGAGTTAACATATTAAACTCAAGCTCATCTGCTGGCTCTTCAAGGCCATCCTCAACAAATTCCCATAAGTCTTGGGAGACAAATAATGCCCTCATAGTTATTGACCAGTAGTCATAGTTTTTCCCATTAAATTGAGGGAGATGGATATTTCCCATACCCATACCAGTGCTGGCTCCAGCCATTCTGCACTCTTAACTATGATTTAAAAACACTTGACTTTGTGCTTAAATTAACTAATTGTACTGCAACAGTAACACTGAACTGTATAGAGAAATACCTTCGAATTCTTCTTCACTGAACCTTCACGCTGCTGGAGAGGCTTCTGCAATTTAGAACTCCTTTTCTTCAGCTTATTTGACCTTCAAATAGCCTGAATTGGCTCTGATACCATGTTGGAATATTGCAAATTTCAGAATTAAAAATGGAGAATAAACTCCTCTCTAACACAGAGAAAATATTTAAAAATTTGCACTCACAGTAACAGAGTTTTCTCATAAAAAAATTCTATTAAAAAAAAAACTTGTTACAATTCTTCCTCACTGCAGAGGAATTAAAAATTGTTACTGGACTACTTCTAAGCACAGTTCCATAAAACAAAAACTCTTCTCTGTCTCTGTAAAAAAAATTTGCTGTGAATTTCCAATTCACTGTCTCTCTCTGTAAAAATAAACAGCTCTCTGTCTATTTAAAAACTCACTGTGTTTTTATAAAATCTTACACTGTTGTGTAAAAATTTTAATTCTGCTCTCTCTATCATTTACAAATGCACTGCTGTGCTTACATTAAAAATAGAACGTCTCTGTTCTATATCTCAGCAACTAAAAAAAATTACAATTCTGTTCTATATATTTATAGACAAAATATCTAAATTCAATTAATGTGATTTGTTGACAAAAATCACAAAATTCTACCGCTTGAAAATAACATTAATGGTGCCTTAAATTTCTGTCAGCACCGCATAAAAAAATTTATGGCAAATTTGAATCGTGGCAGAATTTTGAATTTCCCGCGGCAGTGGAGATTTGGTGGCACGCTGGCGGCATGTGGCGGAGCCACCTCAAACTGGTGGTTGCGGGGGGTATGGTTTTGGCCGTACCCATCAAATGGGTGACCCCCCGCACTAAATATCAACCGTTGATCGGTTGGTCAACTCCCGATCGGGAGTCAACTACGGGGGGTGGCAATTTGTTAACGGTCGAGCTGTTTAAACCCCCATACTCCGTCGATCTGATCTGATCTGCCGTCGGTTTAACTTCGTGTTGTTCCAATCGTCCTGCCACCGATCTCCTTCGCGCAGTTGGAATTTACGTTCCAACACTTGCAATGTTTCACAGGAAACCCGGAAACCCAGGAGCATTGGATGTAAACAAAACCCTCAAGAAACCTAATTTTGGTCTCGACGCCAAAAGTAAGTTTTTCCTTCTTCGTTTTGTGTTTCTTGAATTAAAAGTTTCAAGTAAACCCATTTCAAAGAATTACAAATAGATTTTTTTTTTCGTTTTCATTTTCTGGTGGTTCTATAATTTTCAAATTAATACTTGTTTGTAATATCACTTTTTTTTTTTGGATTACAACTATATTTTCTCTGTCTACTGTTAAAACAAAAACCAGTCTACTTCTCTTAGTTTTATTGTTTCTAGTTTTATTATTCCATTTTCCTTCTGTCCTCGGCTATCACAGATGCCATACTTTCTTATTAATTCATATCAGCTGGTGTAATCTCTTTGTCTTTCATTTCTCCGTTGTAATTTAGATATTTCTTTGTTGGATCTATCAAATCAAATTTCTAGATAAATTGAATTTTCTTTGATGTTTTTTCAAGTATGTTTTGAGAATTTTGATTCCATCTATTATATTCATCTTAATATCAAATATCAAATAAAATGTCTGGGCATATTAAATTTTTCTTTGATGTTTTTGCAAGTATATTTTAAGGATCTTGATTATATAGATAATATCTAACTTGAATATTAGTTTGTTTTCAATTTTTTTTTTAAATAGAAATATTTGAAATATTTATAAATTAGTAAAATAATAAATATTGTTTTTCAAATTTTATAAATGAATCTATGAAATAATTAGATATCTTCATCTATAAAGCAAATTCAATAGTTGCACCATACTTAATTGAATTGGAAATTAGGTCAAATCTGAAAAGGAAATAAGGATATTGGATAATTCATTACATTCAAATAATTCCATTTTTATTTATAAATTAATTTTTGAGAGTTTTTAATAGCTAGAATGTCAAACCACAAGTATTGGTTGGTTAGCTTTATAGTTTTGTGAGCTTTTTTACAATTGAATAGAATTGGAAATTGGGTCAAATAAGGAAATTGGAGAATTCCCTTAGTGGAAATAATTCCATTTTATTTATAAATTAATTTTTTGTAGCCTTCTAACAACCAGAAAGTCAAATCACAAGTATTGGTTTATTTGCTTTATAGTTTTGTGAGTTTTTTTTTTCAATTAAAAATATTAGTTGACTTAACATATGGTTCTTAAAATTAGTTTTGGATGATTTGCTTTATAGTTTTGTGAGTCTTTTTTTTCTCAATTAAAAATATTAGTTGACTTAACATGTGCCTCTTAAAATCAGCTTTGGATGACCTTTTCCAATAAATAAGTATTTTTTTCTAATAATTTAGATGAGATTAATGGATTTCTCAAAATGATTTTCAATTATGTTTTTATGTTCTACTAATATGTTTTTCATTTAAAAATAAATTTTCATTTATATCTTATAACTCATGTTAGATTTTGTTTTTACATTATTATTATGGTTAAATTCAATATATTTTAAATTCTATTTTCATACATTCAATTTATTTTAAAAAAAAATTCTTATATTTAAACTTTTATTAATAGCTTTTAATTTATTTTGTTTTTTGAATGATTTCCTCATTAATATTCTAATATAGAGTAATGTAGCTTAAGCTTGAGTAGCCTAGCCTAGGCTACTAAAGACTACACTAAGGTAAGCTAGAGTAGGCTAGGTTAGGCTAGAATAGGCTAGACTAACTTAGGATAGGCTAGGCTAGACTAGACTAGGATAGACTAGGTAAGAGTAGTTTAGGCTAGGCAAAGCTAGGTTAGGCTACTATACCCTAGGATAGAGTAGGTTAGGCTAGGCTAGGTCAAGCTAAGCTTAGGCTAGTCTAGGATAGGATAGGATAGGCGAGGATAGGATAGGTTAGGCTAGGCTACTATAGCCTAGCATAAAGTAGGTTAGGCTAGGCTACTATAGCCTAGCATAGAGTGGGTTAGTCTAAGATAGGTCAAACTAAGATAGGCTAGGCTAGGCTAGGATAGCTTACACTAGGTTAGGCTAGGCTAGGTAACACTACACTAGGGTAGGCTAGGTTAGGCTAGGTTAGCTTAGGTTAGCTTACGCAAGCTTAGGCTAGGCTAGGCTAGGATAGGTTAGGCTAGGGTAGGCTAGGCTAAGTTAGGGCGAGCTAGGTTAGGGTAGGCTACGCTACGTTAGGTTAGGTTAGGTTAGGTTAGGTTATGTTAGGCTAGGCTAGGCTAGGATAGGCTAGGCCAGGATAGGCTAGGCTAGGCTAGGGTAGGCTAAGGCTAGGGTAGGGTAGGCTAGGGTAAGGTAGGGTAGGGTAGGCTAGTGTAGGTTAGGTTAGGTTAGGTTAGGATAGGATAGGTTAGGGTAGGTTAGCTTAGCTTAGCTTAAGCTAGGGTAGGGTAGGTTAGATTAGGTTAGGTTAAGCTAGGGTAGGGTACGTTAGGTTAGGCTAGGCTAGGTTAGGTTAGGTTAGGTTAGGTTAGGTTACGTTAAGCTAGGGTAGGGTAGGGTAGGGTAGGTTAGGTTAGGTTAGGCTAGGCTAGTTTAGGTTAGGTTAGGTTAAGTTTGGGTAGGTTAGGTTAGGTTAGGTTAGGTTAGGTTAGGCTGGGTTAGGTTAGGTTAGGTTAGGTTAGGTTAGGCTAGGTTAGGTTAGGTTAGGCTAGGCTAGGCTAGGTTAAGGTAGGCTAGGGTAGGCTAGGGTAGGCTAGGGTAGGTTAGGATAGGTTAGGATAGGTTAGGTTAAGGCTAGGGTAGGGTAGGTTAGGTTAGGTTAGGTTAAGCTAGGGTAGGGTAGGTTAGGTTAGGCTAGGCTAGGCTAGGCTAGGCTAGAGTAGGCCACGGTAGGCTGGGGTAGGCAACGGTAGGTTAGGCTAGGGTAGGTTAGGGTAGGCTACGTTAGGTTAGGCTAGGGTAGCTTAGGCTAGGTTAGGCTAGGTTAGGATAGGGTAGGTTAGGGTAGGCTAGGTTAGGTTAGGCTAGGCTAGGCTAGGCTATGCTAGGTTAGGCTAGGATAGGTTAGGCTATGCTAGGTTAGGTTAGGTTAGGCTAGGATAGATTAGGTTAGGTTAGGTTAGGTTAGGCTAAGCTAGCGTAGGGTAGGTTAGGTTAAGCTAGGGTAGGTTAGGTTAGGTTAGGTTAGGTTAGGCTAGGCTAGGTTAGGTTAGGTTAGGTTAGGATAGGTTAGGTTAGGTTATGTTAGGTTAAGGTTATGTTAGGTTAAGCTAAGGTAGCGTAGGTTAGGTTAGGTTAGGTTAGGCTAGGCTAGGCTAGGCTAGGTTAAGGTAGGCTAGGGTAGGCTAGGGTAGGCTAGGACAGGTTAGGATAGGTTGGGCTAGGATAGGTTAGGTTAGGGTAGGTTAGGTTATGTTAGGGTAGGGTAGGTTAGGTTAGGTTAGGTTAGGTTACGCTAGGGTAGCGTAAGTTAGGGTAGGTTAGGTTAGGTTAGGTTAGGATAGGCTAGCCTATGGTAGGCTACGGTAGGTTAGGCTAGGTTAGGGTAGGCTAGGTTAGCCTAGGCTACTTTAGGCTAGGATAGGTTAGGGCTGGATAGGTTAAGTGAGGCTAAGCTAGGTTAGGTTAGGTTAGGCTAGGTTAGGTTAGGTTAGGCTAGGTTGGGTTAAGCTAGGGTAGGTTGGGTTAAGCTAGGGTAGGTTAGGTTAGGTTAGGTTAGGTTAGGCTAGGCTAGGCTAGGCTACGGTAGGGTAGGGTAGGTCAGGCTAGGCTAGGGTAGGCGAGGATGGGCTAGGGTGGGCTAGGCTAGTCTAGGCTAGGCCATGATAGGTTAGGTTAAGTTAGGTTAAGTTAGGTTAGGTTAGGTTCGGTTAGGTTAGGTTATGGTAGGTTAGGCTAGGACACGTTAGGGTAGGGATAGTTACGCTAGGCTAGGCTAGGCTAGGCTAGTTTAGGATACGGTAGTTTAGGCTAGGGTAAGGTAGGTTAGACTAGGCTAGGCTATGTTACGTTAGGTTAGGCTAGGGTAGGGTAGGCTAGGTTAGATTGGGCTAGGTTAGGGTATGTTACGTTAGCTTAGGCTAGGCTAGGCTAGGTTAGGGTAGGCTAGGCTAGGGTAGGCTAGCGTAGGCTACAGTAGGCTAGGCTAGGTGAGGTTAGGATATGGTAGGTTAGGGTAGGAATAGTTAGGTTAGGTTAGGCTAGGCTAGGGTAGGTTAGGTTAGACTAGGCTAGGCTATGGTAGGTTAGGTTAGGGTAGGGTAGGGTAGGGTAGGTTAGATTGGGCTAGGTTAGGGTAGGCTAGGTTGGCTTAGACTAGGTTAGGCTAGGCTAGGCTAGGCTAGGCTAGACCACGTTAGGCTAGGCAAGGCTAGGATAGGATAGGCTACACTAGGCTAGGAGAGACTAGGCTACGCTACGCTAGCCTAGGATAGGCTAGGATAGGCTAGGCTATGCTAGGATATGCTAGGCTAGTATAGGTTAGGCTAGGATAGGTTAAGCTAGGCTAGGAAAGGTTAGGCTAGGGTAGGCTAGGCCAAGGTAGGCTAGGGTAGGATAGGGTAAGCTAGGATAGGTTGGGGTAGGGTAGGTTAGGCTAGGCTAGGTTAGGCTAGGTTAGGTTAGGTAGGCTAGGATAGGGTGTGCTAGGCTACGGTAGGTAAGACTAGGCTAGGTTAAGCTAGGTTAGGGTAGGCTAGGGGAGGCTAGGCTAGGCTAGGCTAGACTAGGCTAGGTTAGGTTAGGCTAGGGTATGATATGTTAGGCTAGGTCAAGTTAGGTTAGGTTAGGTTAGGTTAGGTTATGCTAGGCTATGTTAGGGTTGCCTAGGGTAAGTTAGGTTAGGCTAGGGTAGGCTAGGTTAAGCTAGGATAGGTTAGGCTAGGTTAGGTTAGGCTAGGGTGTGCTAGGCTAGGGTAGGTAAGACTACACTAGTTTAGGCTAGGGTAGGTAAGACTACACTAGTTTAGGCTAGGATAGGTTAGGCTAGGGTAGGGTAGGTTAGGTTAGGCTAGGATAGGCTAGGCTAGGCTATGTTAGGCTAGGTTAGGCTAGGCTATGTTATGTTAGGCTAGGTCAGGTTAGGTTAGGTTAGGTTAGGTTAGGTTAGGCTATGCTAGGTTAGGCTAGGCAAGGTTAGGATAGGTTAGGTTAGGCTAGGCTAGGCTAGGCTAGGCTAGGCTAGGCTAGGCTAGGATAAGATAGGGTAGGTTAGGTTAGGTTAGGTTAGGTTTGGCTAGGTTAGGTTAGGCTAGGTTAGGCTAGGCTAGGCTAGGGTAGGGTAGGCTAGGGTAGGCTAGGTTAGGCTAGGTTATACTAGGTTAGGCTAGGCTTGCCAAACCTTGTTGGTGTGCTTCCGCGCCACCATGATGATATTGAGTTTGTTTACCTCTATTTGATCTTTGCCCCATATGCATCCTACCCATGGAGTTTCAGACTCATGGGAAGTATCTCTCATTTGGCCAATGAGGTGGGAAATGTGAATAGAGACCATAGCAAGACTGATGCACACATTAGATATTTTCCTACACTCTATGTCTAGGATGACACGTGTCCAACCACTTGATCTGGGATCAAGTATAGCGAGGTTTCAGACCTCCAACTGACATTGGGTCAGTGAAACTAAATTGGGGTTAGTATATGACTCTCTCGAGTCCAAGAGACATTTTGGACCTCCAACTGACTTTGAGTAATTGAAACTATCTTCAGGTTAATATATGACTTTCTCGAGTCCAAGAGAGGTTTCAAACCTCCAACCGACTTCGGTTTAGTTAAACCAACTTTGGGTTGGTGTGTGACTCTTTTGAGTCCTATAGAGGTTTCAGACCTCTGAGCTGACTTCAGGTTAGCTGTGAGTGATGTCCTTATGACTCAAATTTTGTTTTGAAATAAATAAGCCAGCGAAGCAAGTTACGGTGGGATGACGCACGATGTTTGGAGGGCACTGGTGGATGGAGTTCTCCCTAGTTGAGAGAGTGTGTTAATTTTGGGCAACTAGGTCTAAAATCCATGATGTCATGCTCAAATGATGATACCAATATTTTTATTGGATTCCTCTTTCAGAGAGGTGCAAGATCAATCCAAATATCATCTTGATTGGATGAGTAGAACATGTATTTTGAATTTATTCCACATGTGCAAGGTCAGCCTAATTTATCCCACATGCATAAGAGATGTTCCACACACCCCCACAGATGTCTATATATTGGAGATACTTGGATTTCATTACACACAAAATTTTTGGAGGCATTTTTCTTCTCCCTTGGATGGTGATGGAGCAACGTTCTTGGTTCTACGTTTAGGGCTTCTTGGTGCAACATCTTGGTGGATTATTCTTGATGAAATGTCCTGGGGTTGTGTGATATATGTGGTTGGCTGACCTTATGAATACTTTGTTGGTTGAACCATCCTGCTGATCGCCGTAACACCACCATTATTTATCTCTGTTTTTAACTTGTCTTGCATCAATCTATTGGTATGTTCTGTCTACATCTTACTTTAATTATGCCCTATAAGGTTAAAGTATATTTTCATCTTAGCATAAAAAATCTTCAAAATTTAACACATAATGCTACATCTTCTTCTTTGGAAGTTAAACCATCAACAAAGTTAGAAATACCATTGAATAAATACAATGTACCAACATTTTCTCCTTTTTCTATTACTAGGTCTCCTTTAATGACCTTCGAGGTTTTATCTGTGAAAGTTGTAACACAACCTTCGTTGCCTAACTGCCCTGTTTAAATCATACTTTTCTTCAGCTCTGGAACATGCCTTAGCTCCTTTAATAACCATTGGTTTCAATTTTTCTATTTTACAGGAACTTTACCACATAAAATATGCAGAAACACAAAGACATAAAACATATAAAATAAGAAAGACACAAATATATGTGGTTCACCCAACTTGGGCTATTTCCATGGAAACAACCAATCCTTCCTATACATTATCCAGCAAAATGAAGAGACACAATCTACATCAGATCCGATGTAATATCCTCTTCTCTCTCACACAATCCCCTTTGTGATTTCTCACTCAGAGTATACACACCATACACAAACGCAATACAATACCCTCAAACAACAGACAAGTTTCCTTCTAAGGTGAAAACCCCTAAATTAAACATAACTTCTACTGCCAAATCATCTGCCTAATGAACGACCCATATTGACTATGAAATTACAACATTTTACAAGGAAATTTTACATATTTTTTTAGCCTCGGGGGCGCTTCCCCCAAAACCCCCTCCCAAGGGGGGCTCCAAAAGGCCGCTGACACCCCCCCAAGACCCCCCTCATGAAGATGAAATGAAATTAAGAATAGGGTTCCAACACGGCGATAGATATAAATAAAGAAGATAATCATGTTCCACACCCAACACAACATATGAATAAAAAAATTAATTAGACTAGGATTTGATCATAAAAACACACATATACAAAGAAAATCATTTCTAAGACATTATGGGGCTCTTACTTACACATTCCACGAAAACCTAATGAGTAACGATTTCAATATAAGAACATAAAAAACCCAATATCACCAACATTTCAAAGGTTCAAGACTTTATCCCTTATCATTCAACCCTAAGAAGTTAGTTTTTCGTGATCATATCAAAATCCTAAACATGATATCATTAATAAAAACTTCAAATACAATATCCCTAAGCAGTTTAGGGTTTCAGACATTCACATTAGAATACCCTTCGGTTTGGGTTTTCCAAAACTTGTCTAGGGTTCTACAAAATCAATTAGAAATATGAGTGGGGTGGGTAGATTTATCAAGTGATGAATCACCTAGAATAAGAATCATTATGATTCAGTATAGATAGATATAACAATGCCAGTAAGATAATGTCAAATGAAAAAACCTTTAATATAAATAAATCTATGTTTTAAGGCATACCTTTGTTTCTTGACAAACCTTGTCTTGAGAGGCCCTCCTTCATACTTCTTGAGAGTATAACAATTATTTTCCTAATCAAGACCATAGAGGGAGAAAGTTCATTAGTATTAATATAATCAAAACTGAAATAAGTATATGAAACCAAAAATGAGCCTAAAATGAGATACTTATCTTGAGGATCTGTTTAAGACTCCCTACAAAGCTTTGAGGGATACCTAAAACTTATAAACAAGAAAAATGTATTTTCCAAAAATATATTAAAGGCCTATAAATTATAAAAAATATAAAATATAAAATAAAGTATCTAAAGCTACAAGAAAAGTACTTGGTAGTGTAAGTCTCTAATGTTAAATTCTCCAGGCTTGACTTCCTTTGAGTTTCCTTCTTCAACAATGTTGGCCAAATATCTCTCTATTTTCTTGTTTCTCGGATTTTCGAGATAGTCATTCCTATAGTGACCCTTCTTATGGAATCGATATTATTATACCTTGGACATGTCAACTTTATTCCTTGGCCCTTTATATTTCTTTCATTTATGTTCAGAAATATAGGCATTAGGTACTCCTTCAGGATTGGAAGCTAATGAGATACTTAATTCCTCTTGACTGTCAGTAATCCATTTTTCTTCAAAGGTGGGAGCTACCATCCAATTATTAAATATGGCAGCAAATGCACCCCAAGTAGGTTTCAGTCCTAATAGAGCATTGATCACGAGTTCTTTGTCTAGAACAATTTCATCAATGGCCAAAATATCATCCTTGATTATTTCTATATTCACAAACGAGGCCAATGTGTCTAATTTTGTCATATTTGTAGTCCTTAGCTCATTTTTCAAATTAGCTACTTGACAAATGTTCTTAACAGTGAATAACTTTGACAAGGCTTCATACATTTTGTGAGCATGGTCAATGTTGGCTATGAATGGGAAAAGGTTGTCCTTTATTCCTGTTACCATTAAAGTCATGGCCACCAATTTAGTTCCCTTTATTTTACTTTTTCACCATCAAAAGAATCCTTTGTAGGATTCTTTATTTTTCCTTTGACCAGGTATACTAGCTTATTCTTTTCAAGGATGAGGCCAATTCTCTTCTTCTAGGACCTGTAGTTTGAGGTTCCTAGAGTGTAGTAGACTCCTACCCCGAGATGATCCTTCAAATTGTTCCTTGATCAAGTGCTGAGGACTTCATTTTTCTTCCTTATTTCAACAAATCTATGATATCATGTTAGAAAATCAAAAAGGCGGAAATATTTTCTTATTCTTGAAAATTACTTGTGATGTTTCTTATTATTACGATTATTTATATCTTCGTTCTTTTAGTTCATCAAGAAATTACCAAAGCAACATCACATAAAACAATAGACACCAGATGCAGGAACTATGCCAGGGGGAAACCCCCCTTAAGGGGAAAACCCTCCTCGCATATGCTCCATTAGTCCCATCCTCCTGCCCATAGTTGATCCTAAGTGGCCCATATTTCTACAACTCCCACAAATTTTGAATGATGGCCGCATTAACCTCTACTTTCTTTTCATGTGCTTGTACAAGTCTATCATTATATTCTTTAAAACTCCTTATTTATTCCTATAAAATTCTCAGTGTATCTTCCAAATCAGATGAATATCTAACACAATGCAATGTGAAATGTCTCACCTAAACAAATTCATGAAAAAACTAACGAACCTTAGTGTAATTTTGGGAGGATACATCCTGCAAGATCAACCATTAACCAAATACATGTATATCCATAATCGTAGTCTCATATAAACTTGTAACAAAAGGTATAATAGCGCATAAACCTCACTCTAGTTGGAGTAGAATCATGGATGCATAACCATACAAACTACAAAACATGACCTAATGTATAACCATACCAATGAATATTTACTACACACCATCACAAGCATAAGCGAAATGTAACCAAGCGTGAATGACCAAATCATTTTCAACATATAATCATCACACAAGAAAGCATGCAAGGACACTACACAAGCATGACCAATATGTGACCTAGCATAAAAAAGCAATGCATATACAACATGTAACAATATGTAAGATAATATGCATGGACAATACAGAAACATGAAAAATAGATAATCAGTCATAAACACATTACCACATGTTGACAACGACACCATAAACACTTCCACGGGGACACCACTACCACCATGGCCAACAAAACATGGGTGCAATAAACAAATACACCATAAGTATGAAAAAAACACATGAAATCAACATAATGCATGATCAACACACTACCCATCCATTCTGAGAGTTGAACCATGCTCTGATACCACAATATAACACCCTCATCCCACATCAACCCAAGTAACCAACCAACCAAGGTAAACATGTGAGGAGAGGCTACTAATATGAGATTTCACCTCATATCTGACCTTAAGGTAGTGGAACCGAGGGAAAGAAGACAAAGACACCTTACAAAACATCAACAACATCCCTAAGAGGTAATCGACCTCCCAGACCCCTAACCCCTGAGGGCAACTGAATTTTTAGCCCTTTTGGGCAATAGTCGTAGGTATGCCGAGGCACAATAATAGTTGGAAGCCTATAGCCGTAAGAAAAACACAAAAAGCATGCAGCGAGGGCCCCAATTGGTCAGTTATGTGTGTTAAACTACAAGATTTATGCCACCTTTTTAGCCATAGAGCCCAAGTCACTGCCCAGAACTTCATGAAACTTTAGGAGATAATAAATAACATTAAAAAAAAGTTACAAAAGCAATAAAATCATCAAGAACTCATCCAGACATCTCCTAGCCATGACAGGAATTTCATCAAGCATGTCGCAAACATTGCATCTACAGGTGTAAACAACAAGTTTAGACCTAGGGGTCTCATACTTATCTAAGAATCACTAAAAGGCATTTTTCCCTTACATCATTAGCTGCAGTACAATATATTTGACCATAGATACATTATGCATTCATTTACAAGCAAAAACATAGATAGAGACATACATCATCATTAATAAAACATATTCTTATAGCCAACATAATAAAAACAAAAATACCATGTATACGATAGCAATAGAATCCACATAATAACCAATACATTTGCATACCAAATACCAAAGGAATGAGTTCTTCATTAACGCATGTAAAAAAAAATCGGAGTTGAGAATTCCACCTTCAACCAAGCCATATATTAGTTTAGCCAAGTCTCACTTCAGCCAATAACCCCTGTGCCATATTCCAAGCATGAATGTGGGATATCACCAAACACATCAATCATAATCAATTCAGGGCCTCCAAATGCGAAACAACCTCAACCTTCAACCAATGACTCTACCTCATGGTCGGAAATCACAACCATCGTTGATTGGTCTCTATCCAAGTTGTTCGAGGACTCCAGAGTGTTTTTTCCAATCAGGGCTTTGAGGACTAGTAACTAAACCCAAACTATTAAAGGGCTTCTAGAGCGTTTGTCCAACAAGGGCTTCCAACATTAGTAACTCAACCCACCTAGGGCTTCCAAAGTGTTTTTCCAACCAAGGCTTCCACGACAAGTAACTCAACCCATAGTTGTTCGTCAGGCTTCCAGAGAGTTTTTCCAACCAAGACTTCCATGAACTAATAACTCAACCCATAGCTAAATGAATCATGAGAACCAACAAGAAAATAATCAATGGAAATAAACCCACGACACCATGGCTATCCAGGAAATCCAAAGACGAGGGAAATCCACATGCATACACCATGCATGCTAAAACTAGTGAGGAAACGATGCATACAACTTGATACCTGCAATCAAATCTCTATCTATTCGTTGATCCTGATGTCCACTTGCATTTTCCTTCTCCTTCTTTGCCTTCTTGCTTCAATCACCAATTATCCACACTCTCCAAGAGCGATCCAAGAAAAATATAAGTATCCAATAGTATGAGAGGGAGAGAGATCAATGAGAGAGCTCCAAAATGCACTGCCAAAAAGGTACCAACAGATTCTCAGAAGCCTTTTTATAGAAGAGGCTTCTATTTTCTTCATTTTCCTCCTCACATGGAACCTGTGACATTTTACCTCCCCTTTCTCCTAATTTCCATTATTCTCATAAATAAATGTGTCAAAAATACTTTTTTCTTCTTTAATGATTTAGCCATAGCCTTTGCCATAGACGTAATAAACCATGTGAACACCCGCACTAGGATGTTTTTCCCAACATTCATCTTGGAATATGTCTCTCATGAACAATGGTTATTATTTTAACTTTATTACATGGAATTTTGAGTAGGTTTGTTATAGGAAGGACGTTTTTGGTACAATGATGACGCAAGATAGACACATATGAAATTTCCAATTCATAGAAAAGATCAACAAAGTGAAATAACTATTGTGAGAGGTGAAGTAGAATCACAAGAAAGTGGTGCAACGAATGGTGGAGAGCAACAATTGAAATTGAGTGCATTGACATTTGGAATTGGTACAAGCAATGATGAACACATCGTACTACAATATCGAGAAGTAAGATTTGGAATTGGTGCACTCAATAATGGCAAGTTATTTCTTTAGAAGTTAACCTATTAGGAACAAAAAAGGGCAAAGCATGTAGTGGCCCTTTAAAACCACAAATTACTAGGTAGAAAAGTTTTCCTCAAAGTACTAGTCACTAAGCAGAGTAATGGAAAACCTAGCATTTACAGAAATTCGGGAGGGGGTGGGGTGTTATTTGGAACAAATACTTATGAATAAGAACAATGATAAAATGAAGAATTGAGTATAAATGGTTACCATAGCTATATTCTTAGATTTTTGAATGTTAAATATGAATAGCGAATGGGGTAGAAGGGGTCAATTTCCAACCCATAGCACGAAACTCATAAAAAAATAGATGATATCCATAAAGTATGCATACATGTAAAAAGGAGGATTATATTTGTAAATTTTGGAGGCTCTAAAACTTTGAACACCTTTCATATGTTTTCAATTAAGTTCTTAGCCCAATTGAAATAAAAGCCTTTGAAGACTCTTTGAATAATGGGATCTAAGTCTAAAGGAGAATGTGTAACATTGACTGTGGAAAAAATCATACAAAGCACTCAAACCACAAAAGATAGTTTAGGACTTAATTAGTGACTAAGCACATATTCTTTAGAAGCTTCCTTTTTAAGTATCTTGTCACTATTTCTCTGTGATTTAATTAATTCATGCATCCTTTCTCCAAATACACCACATTCCTTTCTGGTAAAATCCTTAATGAATCGAACATTGTAATACAATTAGGGTTCAAGAAGTTTATACATAACTTGAATATTATCTAGCCGCTTTACTTGTCAAGATCCATACATCTCATGAATTGGGAGCCCATGAAGTCATCTAATGGGAATGGGGGGAGGGTGAGCAATGAGGGTTCTTACAACTTCCCATAACTCTGCCCAACGATAAAAATTGCACCTTGAACTACCAGAATTTTTATTTTGTGAATTGACGAGAATTGGTTGAATCAATCCTCTTGTACATAATACTTGTTAACTTGAATTTTCGAGGCTATCCAATATTAACATCAGTGCTACCAAAATTTTCCTACCATTCCACAACCATGTCATCCTCTCCTTTCATTTTGAAATAAAATACATAGACAAAAATTAGGGGAAAATATTCACACCACTTGACAAAATAAATTCGTGTTATAATCAAAGTTCCATAGGAGGTCTTCAAAGTTTTAAATGAAAGTATAATATAACGTTCCACCTAGTTTTAAAAATTAGATATTGGATTTTCTTAAGCTTATTCTGGCACATATCCTTATAAACCCGATATCAAATAATGCAACATCACGTCAACATAAAGATATCATATCTCGCCACCCATGATGTTTCTTTGCATAATTAACCTCCTCCCATATCAACATTTTCTATCATTGATTTAATCAACTAGCCATGTGCCAAGCATTTCACATAATACAAAGTTCAAACCACGTGACATAGTCTAAAACACCCCAAAGTGATCAATGGTGGATAAAGCACATCAAAAGAAAGGATTTAACTCCGTCAAGTTACCCGATGTTTAGCTGATGTGCGGCCCACTACCTGAATTATATTGCACCGCGTAATTAGACATAAAATTATTTTGATTTTTTCCAAATTACTTGCTCCAGGCCCAATAATGTCAATAAAATCATCCCTATTTTCATAGTATCAATGGAACGGTCCAAGATTTGGATAAACAAATTTTACCTGACAAAGAAATTTCCAACAAATTGGAGGCATGCACAACGATTAACCTCAATGTTTCTATGTAAAAACTATATTTTATTTCGTGATCTTTGGTGGATGTAGTGAATTTCCAAATCTTTGGTGGATGTCGTGAATTTTTGGAGTTAATGTCATTATAGAAGGAGAGGTGTGCTCTGAGCAAACTACACAAGATTAATAATTAATTTGGACAATAAAGTATTTAGAATTGTTGGCGCCATGGACTTTTAAGTGGTGATATTATCCATATTTTTAGTGACATTTTATAATTCCGATGGACATGAGAAACCATAACTTTATGGAATTAGGGCCACTTTACTAGCATTGGCAACCAGAAAGTGTAACTTTTTGACTTTGAGGTTAATAAAAATAAATCAATTAAATTCACTTGAAATTTACATTTAAAATATAGAGTTGTATTTAGTGTTATTTTTGAAAAGTTTTCAAAATTACTATTTTTATCTAATTTGTATAAAATTCATATATTTATTAAAAATTAAATTTGAATAACACAATTCAATATTTAACTAAAATTTCTCAATTTAATATTATTATTTTTTTATATAAACAATAAATTACATATATATTATTTGATTAATTTTCTAAATCGGCATTCTCCATCCCTATCGCTATTATCACCCCGCAAATAAACTTTTGTAACTAAATTAAATTGAATTTAAGGTAGGGTTTTACCCATTCTTGTGTGCTAGGCTTGATCTAGGTTGTGTCCAGTTTGAATGTTTTATAAAGCAGTTTTTATATCTTTATAAAGTATAGTTTGAAACAGTTTTTCTTTTATAGCTCGTAAATATCAAGAGGAGTTGTATAGTTGGAGCTTGCACAGACAGTCATACAGAGGGAGAACGGGGTCATTAAGAGGAATATGGAAGGAAATATGGAAGGACGAGCTCAATACAGTGGGGATGATGCAAGAAGTACAAGATCAACATTATGCAGGGAACGATGAACAGATTGCACAGGAATGATTTGGAGAGCAGGGTTTATATGTATCTTTTTTTTTAAATTATTATATTTTGTTAAATGTAAGACTTTTGTGATCCATAATGTAATTGAATGTCTTTTTGTGATTAATCCAAAAAACACTCATCTACATTATTATATTTGTTAAGGAATTTTGTAATATTTAAATATTAAAAAAATCCATTCAATATTTTTATCTATTTTCTTGTTGAAATTATTATACTTATTAAGAAATTTTGTGATATTTGAATATTGAAAAATAGCATGTTATATTCCTTTTAATATTGAAAATAATCCAAACATGTATAAATGATGTGATGTGATCCTTCCAAACGGCTAGGGCGGGGAGGACGTGGCATGGCCACTCACAAATTAGCCGTTGATTGGAAAATATATTTTGATTATGATGTTCACAAGTTCATCTACATTATTATATTTATTAAGGAATTTTGTAATATTTAAATATTAAAAAAATCTATTCAATATTTTTATCTATTTTCTTGTTGAAATTATTATACTTATTAAGAAATTTTGTGATATTTGAATATTAAAAAATAGCATGTTATATTCCTTTTAATATTGAAAATAATCCAAACAGGTATAAATGATGTTTTGTGATCCCTCCAAACAGCTAGGGCAGGGAGGACGTGGCATGGCCACTCACAAATTAGCCGTTGATTGAAAAAGATATTTTGATTATGATGTTCACAAGTTCAAGCCGTTGATTAAAAAAAGCTATATAATGAGCATTTTGATTATGATGTTCACAAGTTCAAGTTGAAGGAGGATAAGGACGGTACCGGAGTGAATGGAATTAAGACGATGCCCTTCGGTGCGGGGAGGAGGAGGCACTAGCCACATCGCCGCTCCCAGCCGACCAGGATGCGTGCCCAGAACTAAGAGCTTCTCAATTAAGAGTGTTCATACAACTAGTTCCATGCGTTCATACATTCGATTCGTTCATGGATATTTGTGGATGAAGAGAAGGGAGTTCAGGAATAATTAATTTTCAGAAGGACAAATAGTAATGGTTTACATTCATTTTAGTAAACCAACCTAGATCCATCTAACTCTGGATCTATCATGCGCAGAGAGGGATCAAATCTCTTGAGGTGCAAACCTATTTTTTGAGTGCAAAACTTTAGGAAAGGTTTGCACCTCGAGAGATTTCATCCCTCTCGGCGCATGATAGATCCAGAGTTAGATGGATCCAGGCTAGTTCCAGTCGGAGGCATCAACGTCACATTTTTCATATTATTAAAATTTTTGTATATTTTTGAGATGTAAGATGGATCTAGGCTGGTTTCAGTCGTGTGATGCCAAGGAAAATCTATCAAAGGTATGATTAATTTTATCAGTAATATGTAAATATATCAAATATTAATATAATCATTTTAAATATGCTAAATATTTCTGAGATTAACTTGGTCATTTTAATTTTAAATTTTCTTAGTTACCTCAGTTCGTTGAGATGATAATTATTGTTAATAACTATAATGATGAAAAATTATGAAATATTTTTTTTAAATGCAAAGTGACAATAATAGTGTTGAAAGATAGAAAATGTGAACAATAAGAACGTACTCATGTTACAATCAATCTTCAACTATTTTCTTCTACTATTCTTATTTCCTCCCTTGTTAGTTTTGTTATCTTTTCATATCGATTATATGAAAAAGAAAATTTAAATCGTAGACCATTTAAATCTTTAGCTCGATCTGTTGTAGTAAACATGATACCTTGTCTCTCTTGCTCTCCAATATTAATAGCTTAAATTACTATAACACAAAAATCAATCTACATTGTTAAAAACTTTTTGTGCTTACACTAAAATCAATGTATATTGTTAATCCAATCACTTTAATATTAATGTACCGTCATATATCCAATTACATCAAATCATAAATCAACATATACATTGAAATCAATGCATTTAATGCAAGCAATCAAATAAGATTAGAAAATAATCTCTACATTGAAATCAATGCACCTAATGCAATCAATCAAATAAGATTAGAAACCAACATCTACACTGAAATCAATGCATTTACTCAAAGAAATCAAATAGGATTAGAAATCGCCATCTACACTGAAATCAATGCATTTAGCGCAAACAATCAAATAGTATTAGGAATAATCTATATTGAAATCAATGCATCTAGTGCAAGCAATCAAATATAATTATAAATCGGCGTCTAAATTGAAATCAACACATCGAGTGCAAGCAATCAAATAGTATTAGGAATCATCACCTACACTGAAATCAATGCATCTAGTGCAAGTAATCATATATCATAAGAAATAAATATCTACACTAAAATCAATGCATCTAGTGAAAATAATCAAATAGGATTATAAATCACCATCTCCAATTAAATCAATCCATCTAGTGCAAGAAATATTCTTCCCTCTTTCAACCCTCCATCCATATCTATATCCCCATCCATCTCTTTTTTTTTGTCTCTATCTCACCCCCCTAAACACACACGCTCTCGCACTCCATATATATCATTCTCTTTGTCGATCAACCTCTCTCCCCATCTCTCTCTTCTTCCCTCTCTTCCCCTTCTCTCCCTCTCTCCTGCTAATATCTCTCTTTCCTCCTTTTTTCCTCTCTCTCTCTCTCTCCATCTTCCTTATCACTCAGACTCTCTCTCTCTAGGAACCAACATCTACACTGAAATCAATGCATTTACTCAAAGAAATCAAATAGGATTAGAAATTGCCATCTACACTAAAATCAATGAATTTAGTGCAAACAATCAAATAGGATTAGAAATCATCTACATTGAAATTAAGTCATCCAGTGCAAGTAATCAAATATAATTATAAATTGACATCTACATTGAAATAAACACATTCAGTGCAAGCAATCAAATTGTATTAGAAATCACCACCTACACTGAAATCAATGCATCTAGTGCAAGTAATCAAATATCATTAGAAATAAATATCTACACTAAAATCGATGCATCTAGTGAAAATAATCAAATAGGATTAGAAATCACCATCTCCACTTATATCAATCCATCTAGTGCGAGATATATTCCTCCCTCTCTCCATCCTCCATCCATATCTATATCCCCCTCCATCTATTCTTTTTTGTCTCTCTATCTCACCCCCCTAAACACACGCGCTCTCGTACACCATATATATCAATCTCCTTTTCAATCACCCCCTCTCCCCATCTCTCTCCCCATCTCTCTCTTCTTCTCTCTCTTCACCTTCCATCTATATCTCTATCTTCCCCTTCTCTCCCTCTCCCCCATTAATATCTCTCTTTCCTCCTTTTGTCCTCTCTTCCTCTCTCTCCATCTTCCTTATCACTCTCTCTCTCTCTCTATCTCTCTAGAAACCAACATCTACACTGAAATCAATGCATTTACTCAAATAAATCAAATAGGATTAGAAATCGCCATCTACACTGAAATCAATGCATTTAGTGCAAACAATAAAATAGGATTAGAAATCATCTACATTGAAACCAATTCATCTAGTGCAAGTAATCAAATATAATTATAAATCGACATCTAAATTGAAATCAAAAAATTCAGTGCAAGTAATCAAATTGTATTAGAAATCACCACATACACTGAAATCAATGCAAGTAATCAAATATCATTAGAAATAAATATCTACACTAAAACCGATGCATATAGTGCAAATAATCAAATAGGATTATAAATCACCATCTCCACTTATATCAATCCATCTAGTGTGATAAATATTCTTCCCTCTCTCCACCCTCCATCCATACCTATATCCCCCTCCATCTCTTATTTTTTGTCTCTCTATCTCACCCTCCTAAACACACACATATATCAATCTCTTTGTCAATCCCCTCCTCTCCCCATCTCTCTCTTCTTCCCTCTTTTCACCTTCCATATATATCTCTATCTTCCCCCTCTCTCCCTCTCTCTCCATATTCCTTACCACTTTATCTCTCTCTCTCTCTCTCTCTCTCTCTCTCTCTCTCTCTCTCTATTTCTTTCTTCTTACCTCTCTCCTCCTCCCCCTCCAAGTCCATCTCTCTTTCCCTCCCTCTCTCCACTCTCTCACATCCTCTCTCTTCTTTCCTCTCTTTCCCTTTCACTCCCATCTCTCTCTCCCTCTCTCTCTCTCTCTTCACCCACCAACTATGTTACTATATCCCTCCCTCTCTCCCTATACCTCCTTCTCCCCCCTTATCTCCATCTCTCCTTATTTGTCTCTTTATCTCAGCCCCAAACATACACGCTCTCTCTCTGTCTCTCCCTTGTCACTCCTTCTCTCTCTCCACTTCTCACTCTCTATATTTCTTATTTCCTACATCTCTCCCCCTCCACTTCCATCTCTCTTATCGATC
This sequence comes from Pinus albicaulis, assembly GCA_034641835.2. Taxonomy (NCBI): domain Eukaryota; kingdom Viridiplantae; phylum Streptophyta; class Pinopsida; order Pinales; family Pinaceae; genus Pinus; species Pinus albicaulis. The sequence goes on along the minus strand of JAXQQM020059066.1, from coordinate 269,208 downwards.
CCTCTCTCCTCCTCTCTCTCTCCCCCCTAAATCCCTTTCTCTTCCCCGATCTCTCTCTCTCTCTCTCTCTCTCTCTCTCTCTCTCCAATACTCTCTCTTCCCCCATCACTCTCCTCCTCTCTCTCATCCTTCCTCTCTCTCCCTTTATCTCCCACCTCTCTCTCTCTCTTTTCCCTCCAATCTTATCTCTTCCCCCATCTCTCTCTCTCTCTAATACTCTCTCTTCCCCCATCCCTTTCTTTCTCTCTCTCTTTCCACCCCTCTCTCTCTCCAACTACATTACTATATCCCTCCCTCTCTCCTTCTCACTTCTTCTCTCCCCCTTCTTTCCATACATTTTACTTTGTCTCTTTATCTCACCCCTAAACATACACACTCTCTCTCCATCTCTCCCTTATAACTCTCTCTCTCTCTTTCTTCTTAGTTATGTAAAATAATGAACATAAATATTTGTAAATATAAAGCAGATTATGGAGTAAATATGAAAAGAGGTTTTATTTACTTAACATACCTCTAGTTTATTTATATTTTTATTTATTTACCATACCCCTTTTCTTTACTATGGTATTTGGCCCATAGGCTTGTTATATAATTACATTTTTATTTAGAATCCTATTTGATATATTGTTATTTATTTATCTTACCTCTTTATGCCTCTTTTATATTTATTTATTTACCATACCTCTTTATATATATTTTATATTTATTTATTTATTTATCATACTTTTTTATACCTCTTTTATATTTATTTATTTACCCATGGTATTTGGCCCATGGTATCAATATTGATTTGTCCCATGGTATTCGTCCCATAGGCTTCATCTAAATAAAACCTCTTTTTAAAGTTTTTTTAAATATAAAAAGGTTTATGGAATAAATATAAAAATAACTTTTATTTATTTACCATACTATTCTTTTATTTATTTACCATAGCTCGAGTAAGTATAAATTCATTTTACAAATATTTAATTAAAAGAAATATTAAAATATTTTGGATTTTGATTGCTTGTGTTGAATTAACTCTTTTCCTTTGATTTAGGAAATGGTATTGACTTTAGTAAAGAGTAAATATGTTTAAAATTTTACTTAATTTGGAAATTCAATGTGGTAATTTTTTTTGTTAAAGGTAAATTTATGATCCATTCAAATTCACGTATATAATTTAATATCCATTCAAATTATATAAATAATACATAATTGTATTAGAAATTGATATATGTTCTAGTACAATGCGATTTTTATTTTTTATTTTTTTTAATTTAAAACCTAAGCCCACATTTTGTATGAGGACGTGACATACCTGACATCGGGGTCATATTGGGCTGTAGATGCACCTCTCGGCGCAATTACATCTAGGTTTGCAGGTCTTCCTATATTTTTTATTTTGATTGTTCAGCTAACATGTAGGTTTCTTTCGTAATTTTTTTTGTTAACAGGTTGTTCTTGAATCCAATCTTGTTGCCCTGCGACACACTATTGGACCAATAACCTTCTTACGTTGATGGTGAGATTTCCTTTCAGATTTTCTTTCAATAAATCAAAAGGTGCTCTACAAATTTGGATTTAGTTGGCTGCAACGCTTCCCAGAAGGCCCCCGTCTTCAAGATTTTTTTCGAGACCACCGGAAAGAATCTGGACGAATGAAGGCCCCATGTTTCATTACTCCTCTGGAATGCAGGTCGTGATGCTTGCGGAGGCAAAGCACCATTACCGTACAAATCGGAGGCAAAGCTTCATGAGTATTGAATGTATCGTCTGCTGCTTCCACCCGTGCAGATCTATTTATGAGGTTCTCTCTGGTTCTCTGATTCGATTTTTTTTCTAGTGGGATGCCATTTTTGGATTTCTTCTAAGCGTGCAGTATCCAAGATCTCTGTTCTTTTTTTCCACACAAACATGATCTCTGTTCTTTTTTTCCATTGATGTATAGTTTTATGAGATTAATTTAATGATATTATTAAAATATTTGATTGATAAGGTTTGCGCCTTCTTTCAATTGCTTTCTTTTAATGTTTGCGCCTTCTTTTAATCAACCGGTGTCTGTGTCAGGTAACTACTAAAATCAACCTGCAAGGTCACACAGGAAACCCGGAAACCCAGGATCATTGGCTGTAAACAAAACCCCCAAGAAACCTAATTCTGGTCTCAACGCCAAAGGTAAGTTTCTGCGTCTTCATTTTGTGTTTCTTGAATTAAAAGTTTCAAGTAAACCCATTTCAAAGAATTATAAATAGAATTGTTTTTTCATTTTCATTTTGTGGTGGTTCTATAATTTTCGAATTAATACTTGTTTGTAATATCACTTTTTTTTTTTTGGATTTCTTCTAAACGTGCACGTATTCATGATCTTTGTATTAAAAGATTTGATTGATAAGGTTCGCGCCTTCTTTTAATGCTTGCGCCTTCTTTTAATCACCTTCTTTTAATCAGCCGGTGTCTGTGTCAGGTACTACTAAAATCAACTTGCAAGGTTTCACAGGAAACCCGGAAACCCAGGAGCATTGGTTGTAAACAAAACCCCCCAAGAAACCTAATTCTGGTCTCGACGCCAAACGTAAGTTTCTGCGTCTTCGTTTTGTGTTTCTTGAATTAAAAGTTTCAAGTAAACCCATTTCAAAGAATTATAAATAGATTTTTTTTTTCGTTTTCATTTTCTGGTGGTTCTATAATTTTCGAATTAATACTTGTTTGTAATATCACTTTCTTTTTTTGGATTACAACTATATTTTCTCTGTCTACTGTTAAAACAAAAACCAGTCTACTTCTCTTAGTTTTATTGTTCCTAGTTTTATTATTCCATTTTCCTTCTGTCCTGGCTATCACAGATGCCATAGTTTCTTATTAATTCATATCAGCTCGTGTAATCTCTTTGTCTTTCATTTCTCTGTTGTAATTTAGATATTTTTTTGTTGGATTTATCAAATCAAATTTCTAGATAAATTGAATTTTCTTTGATGTTTTTTTAGGTATGTTTTGAGAATTTTGATTCCATCTATTATATTCATCTTAATATCAAATATCAAATCAAATGTCTGGGCATATTAAATTTTTCTTTGATGTTTTTGCAAGTATATTTTAAGGATCTTGATTATATAGATAATATCAGACTTGAATATTAGTTTGTTTTCAATTTTTTTTTCAAATAGAAATATTTGAAATATTTATAAATTAGTAAAATAATAAATATTGTTTTTCAAATTTTATAAATGAGTCTATGAAATAATTAGATATCTTCATCTATAAAGCAAATTCAATAGTTGCACCATACTTAATTGAATTGGAAATTAGGTCAAATCTGAAAAGGAAATAAGGATATTGGATAATTCATTACATTCAAATAATTCCATTTTTATTTATAAATTAATTTTTCAGAGTTTTTTAATAACGAGAATGTCAAACCACAAGTATTGGTTGGTTAGCTTTATAGTTTTGTGAGCTTTTTTACAATTGAATAGAATTGGAAATTGGGTCAAATAAGGAAATTGGAGAATTTCCTTAGTAGAAATAATTCCATTTTATTTATAAATTAATTTTTTGTAGCCTTCTAACAACCAGAAAGTCAAATCACAAGTATTGGTTGATTTGCTTTATAGTTTTGTGAGTTTTTTTTTTCAATTAAAAATATTAGTTGACTTAACATATGGTTCTTAAAATCAGTTTTGGATGATTTGCTTTATAGTTTTGTGAGTCTTTCTTTTTTTCAATTAAAAATATTAGTTGACTTAACATGTGCCTCTTAAAATCAGCTTTGGATGACCTTTTCCAATAAATAAGTATTTTTTCTAATAATTTAGATGAGATTAATGGATTTCTCAAAATGATTTTCAATTATGTTTTTATGTTCTACTAATATGTTTTTCATTTAAAAATAAATTTTCATTTATATCTTATAACTCATGTTAGATTTTGTTTTTACATTATTATTATGGTTAAATTCAATATATTTTAAATTCTATTTTCATACATTCAATTTATTTTAAAGAATTTTTCTTATATTTAAACTTTTATTAATAGCTTTTAATTTATTTTGTTTTTTGAATGATTTCTTCATTAATATTCTAATATAGAGTAATGTAGCTTAAGCTTGGGTAGCCTAGCCTAGGCTACTAAAGACTACACTAAGGTAAGCTAGAGTAGGCTAGGTTAGGCTAGAATAGGCTAGACTAACTTAGGATAGGCTAGGCTAGACTAGACTAGGATAGGCTAGGTAAGAGTAGTTTAGGCTAGGCAAAGCTAGGTTAGGCTACTATACCCTAGGATAGAGTAGGTTAGGCTAGGCTAGGTTTAGGCTAGTCTAGGATAGGATAGGATAGGCTAGGATAGGATAGGTTAGGCTAGGCTACTATAGCCTAGCATAAAGTAGGTTAGGCTAGGCTAGTATAGCCTAGCATAGAGTGGGTTAGTCTAAGATAGGTCAAACTAAGATAGGCTAGGCTAGGCTAGGATAGCTTACACTAGGTTAGGCTAGGCTAGGTAAGACTACACTAGGGTAAGCTAGGTTAGGATAGGTTAGCTTAGGTTAGCTTACACAAGCTTAGGCTAGGCTAGGTTAGGATAGGTTAGGCTAGGGTAGGGTAGGCTAGGTTAGGCGAGCTAGGTTAGGGTAGGCTAGGCTAGGTTAGGTTAGGTTAGGTTAGGCTAGGCTAGGCTAGGATAGGCTAGGCTAGGCTAGGCTAGGTTAGGTTAGGTTAGTATAGGTTAGGATAGGATAGGTTAGGGTAGGTTAGGTTAGCTTAGCTTAAGCTAGGGTAGGGTAGGTTAGGTTAGGTTACGTTAAGCTAGGGTAGGGTACGTTAGGTTAGGCTAGGCTAGGTTAGGTTAGGTTAGGTTAAGCTAGGGTAGGGTAGGTTAGGGTAGGGTAGGTTAGGTTAGGTTAGGTTAGGCTCGGTTAGGTTAGGTTAGGTTAGGTTAGGTTACGTTAGGCTAGGCTAGGCTAGGTTAAGGTAGGCTAAGGTAGGCTAGGGTAGGTTAGGTTAGGTTAGGATAGGTTAGGTTAGGCTAGGTTAAGGCTAGGGTAGGGGAGGTTAGGTTAGGTTAGGTTAAGCTAGGGTAGGGTAGGTTAGGCTAGGCTAGGCTAGGCTAGGCTAGGCTAGGCTGGGGTAGGCTAGGCTCGGGTAGGCAACGATAGGTTAGGCTAGGTTAGGTTAGGGTAGGCTACGTTAGGTTAGGTTACGTTAGGTTAGGCTAGGGTAGCTTAGGCTAGGTTAGGCTAGGTTAGGATAGGGTAGGTTAGTGTAGGCTAGGTTAGGTTAGGCTAGGCTAGGTTAGGCTAGGCTAGGCTAGGCTATGGTAGGTTAGGCTAGGATAGGTTAGGCTATGCTAGGTTAGGTTAGGTTAGGCTAGGATAGATTAGGTTAGGTTAGGTTAGGTTAGGCTAAGCTAGCGTAGGGTAGGTTAGGTTAAGCTAGGGTAGGTTAGGTTAGGTTAGGCTAGGTTAGGTTAGGTTAGGTTAGGCTAGGTTAGGTTAGGTTATGTTAGGTTAGGCTAGGGTAGCGTAGGTTAGGTTAGGTTAGGTTAGGCTAGGCTATGCTAGGCTAGGCTAGGCTAGGTTAGGGTAGGCTAGTCTAGGATAGGTTAGGTTATGTTTGGGTAGGTTAGGTTAGGTTAGGTTATGTTTGGGTAGGTTAGGTTAGGTTAGGTTATGTTATGTTGGGCTAGGATAGGTTAGGTTAGGGTAGGTTAGGTTATGTTTGGGTAGGGTAGGTTAGGTTAGGTTAGGTTAGGTTACGGTAAGGTAGCGTAGGTTACGGTAGGTTAGGTTAGGTTAGGTTAGGATAGGCTAGGCTATGGTAAGGTACGGTAAGTTAGGCTAGGTTAGGGTAGGCTAGGTTAGGCTAGGCTACGTTAGGCTAGGATAGGTTAGCCTTGGATAGGTTAAGTAAGGCTAGGCTAGGTTAGGTTAGGTTAGGCGAGGTTAGGTTAGGCTAGGTTAGGTTAGGTTAGGATAGGTTGGGTTAAGCTAAGGTAGGTTGGGTTAAGCTAGGGTAGGTTAGGTTAGGTTAGGTTAGGTTAGGCTAGGCGAGGCTAGGCTACGGTAGGGTAGGGTAGGTTAGGCTAGGATAGGGTAGGCTAGGATGGGCTAGGGTGGGCTAGGCAAGGCTAGGCTAGGCCATGATAGGTTAGGTTAAGTTAGGTTAAGTTAGGTTAGGTTAGGTTAGGTTAGGTTAGGTTATGGTAGGTTAGGCTAGGATAGGTTAGGGTAGGGATAGTTACGCTAGGCTAGGCTAGGCTAGGCTAGGCTAGGTTAGGATAGGGTAGGTTAGGGTAGGGTAGGGTAGGTTAGACTAGGCTAGGCTATGTTACGTTAGGTTAGGCTAGGGTAGGGTAGGCTAGGTTAGATTGGGCTAGGTTAGGGTAGGCTAGGTTAGCTTTGGCTAGGCTAGGCTAGGCTAGGTTAGGGTAGGCTAGGGTAGGGTAGGCTACAGTAGGCTAGGCTAGGTGAGGTTAGGATATGGTAGGTTAGAGTAGGGATAGTTAGGTTAGGTTAGGCTAGGGTAGGGTAGGTTAGGTTAGACTAGGCTAGGCTATGGTAGGTTAGGTTAAGGTAGGGTAGGGTAGGGTAGGTTAGATTGGGCTAGGTTAGGGTAGGCTAGGTTGGCTTAGACTAGGTTAGGCTAGGCTAGGCTAGGCTAGGCTAGACCACGTTAGGCTAGGCTAGGCTAGGCTAGGATAGGCTACGCTAGGCTAGGATAGGCTAGGCTACGCTACGCTAGCCCAGGATAGGCTAGGCTAGGCTAGGCTATGCTAGGATATGCTAGGCTAGTATAGGTTAGGCTAGGATAGGTTAAGCTAGGCTAGGATAGGTTAGGCTAGGGTACGCTAGGCCAAGGTAGGCTAGGGTAGGATAGGGTAAGCTAGGATAGTTTGGGGTAGGGTAGGTTAGGCTAGGCTAGGTTAGGCTAGGTTAGGTTAGGTAAGCTAGGATAGGGTGTGCTAGGCTACGGTAGGTAAGATTAGGCTAGGTTAAGCTAGGCTAGGGTAGGCTAGGGGAGGCTAGGCTAGGGTAGGCTAGACTAGGCTAGGTTAGGTTAAGCTAGGGTATGTTATGTTAGGCTAGGTCAAGTTAGGTTAGGTTAGGTTAGGTTAGGTTATGCTAGGCTATGTTAGGGTTGGCTAGGTTAAGTTAGGTTAGGCTAGGGTAGGTTAGGCTAGGCTAGGTTAGGTTAGGCTAGGGTGTGCTAGGCTAGGGTAGGTAAGACTACACTAGTTTAGGCTAGGGTAGGTAAGACTACACTAGTTTAGGTTAGGATAGGTTAGGCTAGGCTAGGGTAGGTTAGGTTAGGCTAGGATAGGCTAGGCTAGGCTATGTTATGTTACGCTAGGTCAGGTTTGGTTAGGTTAGGTTAGGTTAGGTTAGGCTATGCTAGGTTAGGCTAGGCCAGGTTAGGCTAGGCTAGGCTAGGCTAGGATAAGATAGGGTAGGTTAGGTTAGGTTAGGTTAGGTTTGGCTAGCTTAGGTTAGGCTAGGTTAGGCTAGGCAAGGGTAGGCTAGGGTAGGCTAGGTTAGGCTAGGTTAGACTATGTTAGGCTACGCTTGCCAAACCTTGTTGGTGTGCTTCCGCCCCACCATGATGATATTGGGTTTGTTTACCTCTATTTGATATTTTCCCCATATGCATCCTACCCATGGAGTTTCAGACTCATGGGAAGTATCTCTCATTTGGCCAATGAGGTGGGAAATGTGAATACAGACCATAGCAAGACTGATGCACACATTAGATATTTTCGTACACTCTATGTCTAGGATGACACGTGTCCAACCACTTGATCTGGGATCATGTATAGCGAGGTTTCAGACCTCCAACTGAGATTGGGTCAGTGAAACTAAATTGGGGTTAGTATATGACTCTCTCGAGTCCAAGAGACATTTTGGACCTCCAACTGAATTTGAGTCAGTGAAACTATCTTCAGGTTAATATATGACTTTCTCGAGTCCAAGAGAGGTTTCAAACCTCCAACCGACTTCGGTTCAGTTAAACCAACTTTGGGTTGGTGTGTGACTCTTTTGAGTCCTATAGAGGTTTCAGACCTCTGAGCTGACTTTAGGTTAGCTGTGAGTGCTGTCCTTATGACTCAAATTTTGTTTTGAAATAAATAAGCCAGCAAAGCAAGTTACGGTGGGATGACGCACGATGTTTGGAGGGCACTGGTGGATGGAGTTCTCCCTAGTTGAGAGAGTGTGTTAATTTTGGGCAACTAAGTCTAAAATCCATGATGTCATGCTCAAATGATGATGCCAATATTTTTATTGGATTCCTCTTTCAAAGAGGTGCAAGATCAATCCAAAGATCATCTTGATCGGATGAGTAGAACATGTATTTTGAATGTATTCCACATGTGCAAGGTCAGCCTAATTTATCCCACATGCATAAGAGATGTTCCACACACCCCCACAGATGTCTATATATTGGAGATACTTGGATTTCATTACACAAAAAATTTGTGGAGGCATTTTTCTTCTCCCTTGGATGGTGATGGAGCAATGTTCTCGGTTCTACGTCTAGGGCTTCTTGGTGCAACATATTGGTGGAGTATTCTTGATGAAATGTCCTGGGGTTGTGTGATATATGTGGTTGCCTGACCTTATGAATACTTTGCTGGTTGAACCATCCTGCTGATCGCCGTAACGCCACCATTATTTATCTATGTTTTTTACTTGTCATGCATCAATCTATTGGTATGTTCTGTCTACATATTACTTTAATTATGCCTTATAAGGTTAAAGTATATTTTCATCTTAGCATAAAAAATCTTCAAAATTTAACACATAATGCTACATCTTCTGCTTTCGAAGTTAAACCATCAAAAAAGTTAGAAATACCATTGAATAAATACAATGTACCAACATTTTCTCCTTTTTCTATTACTAGGTCTCCTTTAATGACCTTCGAGGTTTTATCTGTGAAAGTTGTAACACAACCTTCGCTGCTTAACTGCCATGTTTAAATCATACTTTTCTTCAATTCTGGAACATGCCTTAGCTCCTTTAATAACCATTGGTTTCAATTTTTCTATTTTATAGGAACTTTACCACATAAAATATGCAGAAACACAAAGACATAAAACATATAAAATAAGAGAGACACAAATATATGTGGTTCACCCAACTTGGGCTATTTCCATGGAAACAACCAATCCTTCCTGTACATTATCCAGCAAAATCCTTCCTCTACATCAGATCCGATGTAATATCCTCTTCTCTCTCACACAGTCCCCTTTGTGATTTCTCACTCAGAGTATACACACCATACACAAACACAATACAATACCCTCAAACAACAGACAAGTTTCCTTCTAGGGTGAAAAACCCTAAATTAAACATAACTTCTACTGCCAAATCATCTACCTAATGAACGACCCATATTGACTATGAAATTACAACATTTTACAAGGAAATTTTACATATTTTTTTAGCCTCGGGGGTGCTTCCCCCGAAACCCCCTCCCAAGGGGGGCTCCAAAAGGCCGCCGACACCCCCCCAAGACCCCCCTCATGAAGATGAAATGACATTAAGAATAGGGTTCCAACATGGCGATACATATAAATAAAGAAGATAATCATGTGCCACACCCAACACAACATATGAATAAAAAAATTAATTAGACTAGGGTCTGATCATAAAAACACACACATACAAAGCAAATCATTTCTAAGACATTGTGGGGCTCTTACTTACACATTCCATGAAACCCTAATGCGTAACGATTTCAATATAGGAACATAAAAAACCCAATATTACCAACATTTCAAACGTTCAAGACTTTATCCCTTATCATTCAACCCTAAGAAGTTAGTTTTTCATGATCATATCAAAATTCTAAACATGATATCATTAATAAAAACTTCAAATACAATATCCATAAGTAGTTTAGGGTTTCAGACATTCACATTAGAGTACCCTTCGGTTAGGGTTTTCCAAAACTTGTCTAGGGTTCTACAAAATCAATTAGAAATATGAGTGGGGTGGGTAGATTTATCAAGTTATGAATCACCTAGAATAAGAATCATTATGATTCAGTATAGACAGATATAACAATGCTAGTAAGATAATTTCAAATAAAAAAACCTTTAATATAAATAAATCTATGTTTTAAGGCATACTTTTGTTTCTTGACAAACCTTGTCTTGAGAGGCCCTCCTTCATACTTCTTGAAAGTATAACAATTCTTTTCCTAATCAAGACCATAGAGGGAGAAAGTTCATTGGTATTAATATAATCAAAACTGAAATAAGTATATGAAACCAAAAATGAGCCTAAAATGAGATAATTATCTGGAGGATCTGTTTAGGACTCCCTACAAAGCTTTGAGGGATACCTAAAACTTATAAAAAAGAAAAATGTATTTTCCAAAAATATATTAAAGGCCTATAAATTATAAAACATCAAAAATATAAAATAAAATATCTAAAGCTACAAGAAAAGTACTTGGTAGTGTAAGTCTCTAAAGTTAAATTCTCCAGGCTTGACTTCCTTTGAGTTTCCTTCTTCAACAATGTTGGCCAAATATCTCTCTATTTTCTTGTTTCTCGGATTTTTGAGATAGTCACTCCTATAGTGACCCTTCTTATGGAATCAATATTATTATACCTTGGACATGTCAACTTTATTCCTTGGCCCTTTATATTTCTTTCATTTATGTTCAGAAATATAGGCATTAGGTACTCCTTCAGGATTGGAAGCTAATGAGATACTTAATTCCTCTTGACTGTCAGCAATCCATTGTTCTTCAAAGGTAGGAGCTACCATCCAATTATTAAATATGGCAGCAAATGCACCCCAAGTAGGTTTCAATCCTAATAGAGCATTGATCCCGAGTTCTTTGTCTAGAACAATTTCATCAATGGCCAAAATATCATCCTTGATTATTTCTATATTCACAAACGAGGCCAATGTGTCTTATTTTGTCATATTTGTAGTCCTTAGCTCATTTTTCAAAGTAGCTACTTGACGAATGTTCTTAACAGTGAATAACTTTGACAAGGCTTCATACATTTTGTGAGCATGGTCAATGTTGGCTATGAATGGGAAAAGGTTGTCCTTTATTCCTGTTACCATTAAAGTCATAGCCACCAATTTAGTTCCCTTTATTTTACTTTTTCACCATCAAAACAATCCTTTGTAGGCTTCTTTACTTTTCCTTTGACCAGGTATACTACCTTATTCTTTTCAAGGATGAGGCCAATTCTCTTCTTCTAGGACCTGTAGTTTGAGGCTCCTTCAATTTTTTTTCTCCCTTGATTGTGTTAGACATCCTCCTAGAGTGTAGTAGACTCCTACCCCGAGATGATCCTTCAAATTGTTCCTTGATCAAGTGCTGAGGACTTCATTTTTCTTCCTTATTTCAACAAATCTATGATATCATGTTAGAAAATCAGAAAGGCAGAAATATTTTCTTATTCTTGAAAATTACTTGTGATGTTTCTTATTATTACGATTATTTATATCTTCGTTCTTTTAGTTCATCAAGAAATTACCAAAGCAACATCACATAAAACAATAGACACCAGATGCAGGAACTATGCCAGGGGGAAACCCCCCTTAAGGGGAAAACCCTCCTCGCATATGCTCCATTAGTCCCATCCTCCTACCCATAGTTGATCCTAAGTGGCCCATATTTCTACAACTCCCACAAAGTTTGAATGATGGCCGCATTAACCTCTACTTTCTTTTCATGTGCTTGTACAAGTATATCATTATCTTCTTTAAAACTCCTTATTTATTCCTATAAAATTCTCAATGTATCTTCCAAATCAGATGAATATCCAACACAATGCAATGTGAAATGTCTCACCTAAACCAATTCATGAAAAAACTAACGAACCTTACTGTAATTTTGGGAGGATACATCCTGCAAGATCAACCATTAACCAAATACATGTATATCCATAACCGTAGCCTCATATAAACTTGTAACAAAAGGTATAATAGTGCATAAACCTCACTCTAGTTGGAGTAGAATCATGGATGCATAACCATACAAACTACAAAACATGACCTAATGTATAACCATACCAATGAAAATTTACTACACACCATCACAAGCATAAGCGAAATGTAACCAAGCGTGAATGACCAAATCATTTTCAACATATAATCATCACACAAGAAAGCATACAAGGACACTACACAAGCATGACCAATATGTGACCTAGCATAAAAAAGAAATGCATATAAAACATGTAACAATATATAAGATAATGTGCATGGACAATACACAAACATGAAAAATAGATAATGAGTCATACACACATTACCACATGTTGACAACGACACCATAAACACTTCCATGGGGACACCACTACCACCATGGCCAACAAAACATGGGTGCAATAAACAAATACACCATAAGTATGAAAAAAACACATGAAATCAACATAATGCATGATTGACACACTACCCATCCATTCTGAGAGTTGAACCATGCTCTAACACCACTCTATAACACCCTCATCCCACATCAACCCAAGTAACCAACCAACCAAGGTAAACATGTGAGGAGAGGCTACTAATATGCGATTTCACCTCATATCTGACCTTAAGGTAGTGGAACTGAGGGAAAGAAGACAAAGACACCTTACAAAACATCAGCAACATCCCTAAGAGGTAATATGACCTCCCAGACCCCTAACCCCTGAGGGCGATTGAATTTTCAGCCCTTTTGGGCCATAGTCGTAGGTATGCCAAGGCACAATAATAGTTGGGAGCCTATAACCGTAAGAACAACACAAAAAACATGCGGCGAGGGCCCCAATTGGTCAGTTATGTGTGTTCAACTACAAGATTTATGCCACCTTTTTAGCCATAGAGCCCAAGTCACTGCCCAGAACTTCATGAAACTTTAGGAGATAATAAATAACATTAAAAAAAAAGTTACAAAAGCAATAAAATCATCAAAAACTCATCCAGACATCTCCTAGCCATGACAGGAATTTTATCAAGCATGTCGCAAACATTTCATCTACAGGTGTAAACAACAAGTTTAGACATAGGGGTCTCATACTTATCTAAGAATCACTAAAAGGAATTTTTCCCTTACATCATTAGCTGCAGTACAATATATTTGACCATAGATACATTATGCATTCATTTACAAGTAAAAACATAGATAGAGACATACATCATCATTAATAAAACATATTCTTATAGCCAACATAATAAAAACAATATACGATAGCAATAGAATCCACATAATAACCAATACATTTGCATACCAAATATCAAATGAATGATTTCTTCATTAATGCATGTAAAAAAATTTTGGAGTTGAGAATTCCACGTTCAACCAAGCCATATATTAGTTTAGCCAAGTCTCACTTCAGCCAATAACCCCTGTGCCATATTACAAGCATGAATGTGGGATATCACCAAACACATCAATCATAATCAATTCAGGGCCTCCAAAGGCCAAACCACCTCAACTCTCAACCAATGACTCCACCTCATGGTCGGAAATTGCAACCATCGTTGGTTGGTCTCTATCCAAGTTGTTCGAGGACTCCAAAGTTTTTTTTCCAATCAGGGCTTCGAGGACTAGTAACTCAACCCAAACTATTATAGGGCTTCTAGAGCGTTTTTCCAACGAGGGCTTCCAACATTAGTAACCCAACCCACCTAGGGCTTCCAAAGTGTTTTTCCAACCAAGGCTTCCACGACAAGTAACTCAACCCATAGTTGTTCGTCGGGCTTCCAGAGAGTTTTTCCAACCAAGGCTTCCATGAACTAATAACTCAACCCATAGCTAAATGAATCATGAGAACCAACAAGAAAATAATCAATGAAAATAAACCCATGACACCATGGCTATCCAGGAAATCCAAAGATGAGGGAAATCCACATGCATACACCATGCATGCTAAAACTAGTGAGGAAACCATGCATACAACTTGATACCTGCAATAAAATCTCTATCTATTCGTTGATCCTGATGTCCACTTGCATTTTACTTCTCCTTCTTTGCCTTCTTGCTTCAATCACCAATTATCCACACTCTCCAAGAGCGATCCAAGAAAAATCTAAGTATCCAATAGTATGAGAGCGAGAGAGATCAATGAGAGAGCTCCAAAATGCACTGCCAAAAAGGTACCAATAGATTCTCAGAAGCCTTTTTATAGAAGAGGCTTATATTTTCTTCATTTTCCTCCTCACATGCAACCTGTGACATTTTACCTCCCCTTTCTCCTAATTTCCACTATTCTCATAAATAAATGTGTCAAAAATACTTTTTTCTTCTTTAATGATTTAGCCATAGCCTTTTCCATAGACGTAATAAACCATGTGAACACCCACACTAGGATTTTTTTCCCAACATTCATCTTGGAATATGTCTCTCACAAACAATGGTTATTATTCTAACTTTATTACATGGAATTTTGAGTAGGTTTGTTATAGGAAGGACGTTTTTGGTACAACGATGACGCAAGATGGACACATATGAAATTTCAAATTCATAGAAAAGATCAACAAAGTGAAATAACTATTGTGAGAGGTGAAGTAGAATCACAAGAAAGTGGTGCAATGAATGGTGGAGAGCAACAATTGCAATTGAGTGCACTGACATTTGGAATTGGTACAAGCAATGATGAACACATCGTACTACAATATCAAGAATTAATATTTGGAATTGGCGCACTCAATAATGGCAAGTTATTTCTTTAGAAGTTAACCTATTAGGAACAAAAAGGGGCAAAGCATGTAGTGGCCCTTTAAAACCACAAATTACTAGGTAGAAAAGTTTTCCTCAAAGTACTAGTCACTAAGAAGAGTAATGGAAAACCTAGCATTTACAGAAATTCAGGAGGGGGGGGGGGGTATTATTTGGAACAAATACTTATGAATAAGAACAATGATAAAATGAAGAATTGAGTATAAATGGTTACCATAGCTATATTCTTAGATTTTTGAATGTTAAATATGAATAGCGAATGGGGTAGAAGGGGTCAATTTCCAACCCATAGCACAAAACTCATAAAAAAATAGATGACATCCATAAAGTATGCATACATGTAAAAAGGAGGATTATATTTGTAAATTTTGGAGGCTCTAAAACTTTGAACACCCTTTCATATGTTTTCAATTAAGTTCTTAGCCCAATTGAAATAAAAGCCTTTGAAGACTCTTTGAATAATGGGATCTAAGTCTAAAGGAGAATGTGTAACATTGATTGTGGAAAAATTCATACAAAGCACTCAAACCACAAAAGATAGTTTATGACTTAATTAGTGACTAATCACATATTCTTTAGAAGCTTCCTTTTTAAGTATCTTGTCACTATTTCAATGTGATTTAATTAATTCATGCATCCTTTCTCCAAATACACTAGGCTAGGCTAGGTGAGGTTAGGATATGGTAGGTTAGGGTAGGGATAGTTAGGTTAGGTTAGGCTAGGCTAGGGTAGGTTAGGTTAGACTAGGATAGGCTATGGTAGGTTAGGTTAGGGTAGGGTAGGGTAGGGTAGGTTAGATTGGGCTAGGTTAGGGTAGGCTAGGTTGGCTTAGACTAGGTTAGGCTAGGCTAGGCTAGTCTAGGCTACGCTACGCTAGCCGAGGATAGGCTAGGCTAGGCTAGGCTAGGATATGCTAGGCTAGTATAGGTTAGGCTAGGATAGGGTAGGCTAGGATAGGATAGGTTAGGCTAGGTTAGGTTAGGCTAGGGTGTGCTAGGCTAGGGTAGGTAAGACTAAACTAGTTTAGGCTAGGGTAGGTAAGACTACACTAGTTTAGGCTAGGATAGGTTAGGCTAGGCTAGGGTAGGTTAGGTTAGGCTAGGATAGGCTAGGCTAGGCTATGTTAGGCTAGGTTAGGCTAGGCTATGTTATGTTAGGCTAGGTTAGGTTAGGTTAGGTTAGGTTAGGTTAGGTTAGGCAATGCTAGGTTAGGCTAGGCCAGGTTAGGCTAGGCTAGGCTAGGATAAGATAGGGTAGGTTAGGTTAGGTTAGGTTAGGTTTGGCTAGGTTAGGTTAGGCTAGGTTAGGCTAGGCTAGGCTAGGCTAGGCTAGGCTAGGTTAGGCTAGGTTAGACTAGGTTAGGCTAGGCTTGCCAAACCTTGTTGGTGTGCTTCCGCCCCACCATGATGATATTGAGTTTGTTTACCTCTATTTGATCTTTGCCCCATATGCATCCTACCCATGGAGTTTCAGACTCATGGGAAGTATCTCTCATTTGGCCAATGAGGTGGGAAATGTGAATAGAGACCATAGCAAAACTGATGCACACATTAGATATTTTCGTACACTCTATGTCTAGGATGAAACGTGTCCAACCACTTGATCTGGGATCAATTATAGCGATGTTTCAGACCTCCAACGTACATTGGGTCAGTGAAACTAAATTGGGGTTAGTATATGACTCTCTCGAGTCCAAGAGACATTTTTGACCTCCAAATGACTTTGAGTCAGTGAAACTATCTTTAGGTTAATATATGACTTTCTCGAGTCCAAGAGAGGTTTCAAACCTCCAACCGACTTCGGTTTAGTTAAACCAACTTTGGGTTGGTGTGTGACTCTTTTGAGTCCTATAGAGGTTTCAGACCTCTTAGCTGACTTCAGGTTAGCTGTGAGTGATGTCCTTATGACTCAAATTTTGTTTTGAAATAAATAAGCCAGCGAACCAAGTTACGGTGGGATGACGCACGATGTTTGGAGGGCACTGGTGGATGGAGTTCTCCCTAGTTGAGAGAGTGTGTTAATTTTGGGCAACTAAGTCTAAAATCCATGATTTCGTGCTCAAATGATGATGCCAATATTTTTATTGGATTCCTCATTCAGAGAGGTGCAAGATCAATCCAAAGATCATCTTGATCGGATGAGTAGAACATGTATTTTGAATTTATTCCACATGTGCAAGGTCAGCCTAATTTATCCCACATGCATAAGAGATGTTCCACACACCCCCACAGATGTCTATAAATTGGAGATACTTGGATTTCATTACACACAAAATTTGTGGAGGCATTTTTCTTCTCCCTTGAATGGTGATGGAGCAATGTTCTTGGTTCTACGTTTAGGGCTTCTTGGTGCAACATCTTCGTGGAGTATTCTTGATGAAATGTCCTGGGGTTGTGTGATATATGTGGTTTCCTGACCTTATGACAACTTTTCTAGTTGAACCATCCTACTGATCGCCGTAACGCCACCATTGTTTATCTCTTTTTTTAACTTGTCTTGCATCAATCTATTGGTATGTTCTATCTACATCTTACTTTAATTATGCCCTATAAGGTTAAAGTATATTTTCATCTTAGCATCAAAAATATTCAAAATTTAACACATAATGCTACATCTTCTGCTTTGGAAGTTAAACCATCAACAAAGTTAGAAATACCATTGAATAAATACAATGTACCAACATTTTCTCCTTTTTCTATTACTAGGTCTCCTTTAATGACCTTCGAGGTTTTATCTGTGAAAGTTGTAACACAACCTTTGCTACCTAACTGCCCTGTTTAAATCATACTTTTCTTCATCTCTGGAACATGCCTTAGCTCCTTTAATAACCATTGGTTTCAATTTTTCTATTTTACAGGAACTTTACCACATAAAATATGCACAAACACAAAGACATATAACATATAAAATAAGAGAGACACAAATATATGTGGTTCACCCAACTTGGGCTATTTCCATGGAAGCAACCAATCCTTCCTGTACATTATCCAGCAAAATCCTTCCTCTACATCAGATCCGATGTAATATCCTCTTCTCTCTCACACAGTCCCCTTTGTGACTTCTCACTCAGAGTATACACACCATACACAAACACAATACAATACCCTCAAACAACAGAAAATTTTCTTTCTAGGGTGAAAAACCCTAAATTAAACATAACTTCTACTGCAAAAGCATCTGCCTAATGAACGACCCATATTGACTATGAAATTACAACATTTTACAAGGAAATTTTACATATTTTTTTAGCCTTGGGGGCGCTTCCCCCGAAACCCCCCCAAAGGGGGGCTCCAAAAGGCCGCCGACACCCCCCCAAGACCCCCCTCATGAAGATGAAATGACATTAAGAATAGGGTTCCAACATGGCGATACATATAAATAAAGAAGATAATCATGTTCCACACCCAACACAACATATGAATAAAAAAAATAATTATACTAGGGTTTGATCATAAAAACACACACATACAAAGAAAATCATTTCTAAGACATTGTGGGGCTCTTACTTATACATTCCACGAAACCCTAATGAGTAACGATTTCAATATAGGAACATAAAAAACCAAATATCACAAACATTTCAAAGGTTCAAGACTTTATCCCTTATCATTCAACCCTAAGAAGTTAGTTTTTCGTGATCATATCAAAATCCTAAACATGATATCATTAATAAAAACTTCAAATACAATATCCCTAAGTAGTTTAGGGTTTCAGACATTCACATTAGAGTACCCTTCAGTTAGGGTTTTCCAAAACTTGTCTAGGGTTCTACAAAATCAATTAGAAATATGAGTGGGGTGGGTAGATTTATCAAGTGATGAATCACCTAGAATAAGAATCATTATGATTCAATATAGACAGATATAAAAATGCCAGTAAGATAATGTCAAATGAAAAAACCTTTAATATAAATAAATCTATGTTTTAAGGAATACTTTTGTTTCTTCACAAACCTTGTCTTGAGAGGCCCTCCTTCATACTTCTTGAGAGTATAACAATTCTTTTCCTAATCAAGACCATAGAGGGAGAAAGTTCATTAGTATTAATATAATCAAAACTGAAATAAGTATATGAAACCAAAAATGAGCCTAAAATGAGATACTTATCTTGAGGATCTGTTTAGGACTCCCTACAAAGCTTTGAGGGATACCTAAAACTTATAAACAAGAAAAATGTATTTTCCAAAAATATATTAAAGGCATATAAATTATAAAAAATCAAAAATATAAAATAAAATATCTAAAGATACAAGAAGAGTACTTGGTAGTGTAAGTCTCTAATGTTAAATTCTCCAGGCTTGACTTCCTTTGAGTTTCCTTCTTCAACAATGTTGGCCAAATATCTCTCTATTTTCTTGTTTCTCGGATTTTCGAGATAGTCACTCCTATAGTGACCCTTCTTATGGAATCGATATTATTATACCTTGGGCATGTCAAATTTATTCCTTGGCCCTTTATATTTCTTTCATTTATGTTCAGAAATATAGGCATTAGGTACTCCTTCAGGATTGGAAGCTAATGAGATACTTAATTCCTCTTGACTGTCAGCAATCCATTGTTCTTCAAAGGTAGGAGCTACCATCCAATTATTAAATATGGCAGCAAATGCACCCCAAGTAGGTTTCAATCCTAATAGAGCATTGATCACGAGTTCTTTGTCTAGAACAATTTCATCAATGGCCAAAATATCATCCTTGATTATTTCTATATTCACAAATGAGGCCAATGTGTCTTATTTTGTCATATTTGTAGTCCTTAGCTCATTTTTCAAAGTAGCTACTTGACGAATGTTCTTAACAGTGAATAACTTTGACAAGGCTTCATACATTTTGTGAGCATGGTCAATGTTGGCTATGAATGGGAAAAGGTTGTCCTTTATTCATGTTACAGTTAAAGTGATGGCCACCAATTTAGTTCCCTTTATTTTACTTTTTCACCATCAAAAGAATCCTTTTTAGGATTCTTTACTTTTCCTTTGACCAGGTATACTACCTTATTCTTTTGAAGGATGAGGCCAATTCTCTTCTTCTAGGACCTGTATTTTGAGGCTCCTTCAATTTTTTTTCTCCCTTGATTGTGTTAGACATCCTCCTAGAGTGTAGTAGACTCCTACCCCGAGATGATCCTTCAAATTGTTCCTTGATCAAGTGCTGAGGACTTCATTTTTCTTCATTATTTCAACAAATCTATGATATCATGTTAGAAAATCAGAAAGGCGAAATTTTTTTCTTATTCTTGAAAATTACTTGTGATGTTTCTTATTATTACGATTATTTATATCTTCATTCTTTTAGTTCATCAAGAAATTACCAAAGCAACATCACATAAAAAAATAGACACCAGATGCAGGAACTATGCCAGGGGGAAATCCCCCTTAAGGGGAAAACCCTCCTCGCATATGCTCCATTATTCCCATCCTCCTACCCATAGTTGATCCTAAGTGGCCCATATTGGATGTATCTTCCAAATCAGATGAATATCCAACACAATGCAATGTGAAATGTGTCACCTAAACCAATTCATGAAAAAACTAACGAACCTTAGTGTAATTTTGGGAGGATACATCCTGCAAGATCAACCATTAACCAAATACATGTATATCCATAATCGTAGCCTCATATAAACTTGTAACAAAAGTTATAATAGCGCATAAACCTCACTCTAGTTGGAGTAGAATCATGGATGCATAACCATACAAACTACAAAACATGACCTAATGTATAACCATACCAATGAAAATTTACTACACACCATCACAAGCATCAGCGAAATGTAACCAAGCGTGAATGTCCAAATCATTTTCAACATATAATCATCACACAAGAAAGCATACAAGGACACTACACAAGCATGACCAATATGTGACCTAGCATAAAAAAGCAATGCATATACAACATGTAACAATATGTAAGATAATGTGCATGGACAATACACAAACATGAAATATAGATAATCAGTCATACACAGATTACCACATGTTGACAACGACACCATAAACACTTCCATGGGGACACCACTACCACCATGGCCAACAAAACATGGGTGCAATAAACAAATACACCATAAGTATGAAAAAAACACATGAAATCAACATAATGCATGATCAACACACTACCCATCCATTCTGAGAGTTGAACCATGCTCTAATACCACTCTATAACACCCTCATCGCACATCAACCCAAGTAACCAACCAACCAAGGTAAACATGTTAGGAGAGGCTACTAATATGAGATTTCACCTCATATCTGACCTTAAGGTAGTGGAACCGAGGGAAAGAAGACAAAGACACCTTCCAAAACATCAGCAACATCCCTAAGAGGTAATCGGACCTCCCAGACCCCTAACCCCTGAGGGCGACTGAATTTTCAGCCCTTTTGGGCCATAGTCGTAGGTATGCCAAGGCACAATAATAGTTGGAAGCCTATAGCTGTAAGAACAACACAAAAAATATGCAGCGAGAGCCCCAATTGGTCAGTTATGTGTGTTCAACTACAAGATTTATGCCACCTTTTTAGCCATAGAGCCCAAGTCACTGCCCAGAACTTCATGAAACTTTAGGAGATAATAAATAACATTAAAAAAAAAGTTACAAAAGGAATTAAATCATCAAGAACTCATCCAGACATCTCCTAGCCATGACAGGAATTTCATCAAGCATGTCACAAACATTGCATCTACAGGTGTAAACAACATGTTTAGACACATCAATTTCCAACCCATAGCACGAAACTCATAAAAAAATATATGATATCCATAAAGTATGCATACATGTAAAAAGGAGGATTATATTTGTAAATTTTGGAGGCTCTAAAACTTTGAACACCTTTCATATGTTTTCAATTAAGTTCTTAGCCCAATTGAAATAAAAGCCTTTGATGACTCTTTGAATAATGGGATCTAAGTCTAAAGGAGAATGTGTAACATTGATTGTGGAAAAAATCATACAAAGCACTCAAACCACAAAAGATAGTTTAGGACTTAATTAGTGACTAATCACATATTCTTTAAAAGCTTCCTTTTTAAGTATCTTGTCACTATTTCTCTGTGATTTAATTAATTCATGCATCCTTTCTCCAAATACACCACATTCCTTTCTGGTAAAATCCTTAATGAATCGAACATTGTAATACAATTAGGGTTCAAGAAGTTTATACATAACTTGAATATTATCTAGCCGCTTTACTTGTCAAGATCCATACATCTCATGAATTGGGAACCCATGAAATCATCTAATGGGAATGGAGGGAGGGTGAGAAATGAGGGTTCTTACAACTTCCCATAACTCTACCCAACGATAAAAAATGCACCTTGAACTACCAGAATTTTTATTTTGTGAATTGACGAGAATTGGTTGAATCAATCCTCTTGTCCATAATACTTGTTAACTTGAATTTTCGAGGCTATCCAATACTAACATCAGTGCTACCAAAATTTTCCTACCATTCCACAACCATGTCATCCTCTCCTTTCATTTTGAAATAAAATACATAGACAAAAATTAGGGGAAAATATTCACACCACTTGACAAAATAAATTCGTGTCATAATCAAAGTTTCATAGGAGGTCTTCAAAGTTTTAAACGAAAGTATAATATAACGTTCCACCTAGTTTTAAAAATTAGATATTGGATTTTCTTAAGCTTATTCTGGTACATATCCTTATAAACCCGATATCAAATAATTCAACATCACCTCAACATAAAGATACCATATCTAGCCACCCATGATGTTTCTTTGCATAATTAACCTCCTCCCATATCAACATTTTCTATCATTGATTTAATCAACTAGCCATGTGCCAAGAATTTCACATAATACAAAGTTCAAACCACGTGACATAGTCTAAAACACCCCAAAGTGATCAATGGTGGATAAAGCACATCAAAAGAAAGGATTTAACTCCGTCAAGTTACCCGATGTTTAGCCGATGTGTGGCCCACTACCTGAATTATATGGCACCACCTAATTAGAAATAAAATTATTTTGATTTTTTCCAAATTACTTGCTCCAGGCCCAATAATGTCAATAAAATCATCCCTATTTTCATAGTATCAATGGAACCGTCCAAGATTTGGATAAACAAATTTTACCTGACAAAGAAATTTCCAACAAATTGGAGGCATGCACAATGATTAACCTCAATGTTTCTATGTAAAAACTATATTTTATTCCGTGATCTTTCGTGGATGTAGTGAATTTCCAAATCTTTGGTGGATGTCGTGAATTTCTGGAGTTAATGTCATTACAGAAGGAGAGGTGTGCTATGAGCAAACTACACAAGATTAATAATTAATTTGGACAATAAAGTATTTAGAATTGTTGGCACCATGGATTTTTAAGTGGTGATATTATCCATATTTTTAGTGACATTTTATAATTCCGATGGACATGAGAAACCATAACTTTATGGAATTAGGGCCACTTTACTAGCATTGACAAGTAGAAAGTGCAACTTTTTGACTTTGAGGTTAATAAAAATAAATCAATTAAATTCACTTGAAATTTACATTTAAAATATAGAGTTGTATTTAGTGTTATTTTTGAAAAGTTTTCGAAATTACTATTTTTATCTAATTTGTATAAAAATCATATATTTATTAAAAATTAAATTTGAATAACACAATTCAATATTTTAACTAAAATTTCTCAATTTAATATTATTATTTTTTTATATAAACAATAAATTACATATATATTATTTGATTAATTTTCTAAATCGGCATTCTCCATCCCTATCGCTATTATCACCCCGCTAATAAACTTTTGTAACTAAATTAAATTGAATTTAAGGTAGGGTTTTACCCATTCTTGTGCGCTAGGCTTGATCTAGGTTGTGTCCAGTTTGAATGTTTTATAAAGCAGTTTTTATATCTTTATAAAATATAGTTTGAAACAGTTTTTCTTTTATAGCTCGTAAATATCAAGAGGAGTTGTATAGTTGGAGCTTGCACAGACAATCATACAGAGGGAGAACGGAGTCATTAACAGGAATATGGAAGGAAATATGGAAGGACGAGCTCAATACAATGGGGATGATGCAAGAAGGACAAGATCAACATTGTGCAAGGAACGACGAACAGATTGCACAGGAATGATTTGGAGAGCAGGGTTTATGTGTATGTTTTTTTTTTAAATTATTATATTTTGTTAAATGTAAGACTTTTGTGATCCATAATGTAAATGAATGTCTTTATGTGATTAATCCAAAAAACACTCATCTACATTATTATATTTATTAAGGAATTTTGTAATATTTAAATATTAAAAAAATCCATTCAATATTTTTATCTATTTTCTTGTTGAAATTATTATACTTATTAGGAAATTTTGTGATATTTGAATATTAAAAAATAGCATGTTATGTTCCTTTTAATATTGAAAATAATCCAAACAGGTATAAATGATGTGGTGTGATCCCTCCAAATGGCTAGGGCAGGGAGGACTTGGCATGGCCACTCACAAATTAGCCGTTGATTGAAAAAGATATTTTGATTATGATATTCACAAGTTCATCTACATTATTATATTTATTAAGGAATTTTGTAATATTTAAATATTAAAAAAATCCATTCAATATTTTTATCTATTTTCTTGTTGAAATTATTATACTTATTAAGAAATTTTGTGATATTTGAATATTAAAAAATAGCATGTTATATTTCTTTTAATATTGAAAATAATCCAAACAGGTATAAATGATGTGGTGTGATCCCTCCAAACGGCTAGGGCAGGGAGGACGTGGCATGGCCACTCACAAATTAGCTGTTGATTGAAAAACATATTTTGATTATGATGTTCACAAGTTCATCTACATTATTATATTTATTAAGGAATTTTGTAATATTTAAATATTAAAAAAATCCATTCAATATTTTTATCTATTTTCTTGTTGAAATTATTATACTTATTAAGAAATTTTGTGATATTTGAATATTAAAACGTAGCATGTTATATTCTTTTTAATATTGAAAATAATCCAAACAGGTATAAATGATGTTTTGTGATCCCTCCAAACGGCTAGGGCAGGGAGGACGTGGCATGGCCACTCACAAATTAGCCGTTGATTGAAAAAGATATTTTGATTATGATGTTCACAAGTTCAAGCCGTCGATTAAAAAAGGCGCTATATAATGAGGATTTTGATTATGATGTTGACAAGTTCAAGTTGAAGGAGGATAAGGACGGTACCGGAGTGAATGGAATTAAGACGATGCCCTTCGGTGCGGGGAGGAGGAGGCACTAGCCACATCGCCGCTCCCAGCCGACCAGGATGCATGCCCAGAACTAAGAGCTTCTCAATTAAGAGCGTTCATACAACTAGTTCCATGCGTTCATACATTCGATTCGTTCATGGATATTTGTGGATGAAAAGAAGGGAGTTCAGGAATAATTAATTTTCAGAAGGACAAATAGTAATGGTTTACATTCATTTTAGTAAATTACATCTAGGTTTGCAGGTCTTCCTAGATTTTTTATTTTGATTGTTCAGCTAACATGTAGGTTTCTTTCGTAATTTTTTTTGTTAACAGGTTGTTCTTGAATCCAATCTTGTTGCCCTGCGAGACACTTTTGGACCAATAACCTTTCTAAGCCTTCGCCATTTAATATTCCTCCCACCTTCGACATTTTTTCCAATATTCTTCCCACCACTTCTTGCGTTGATGGTGAGATTTCCTTTCAGATTTTCTTTTCATAAATCAAATTTCGATTTAGTTGGCTGCAACGCTTCCCAGAAGGCCCCCGTCTTCAAGATTTTTTTCGAAAATCTTGCGAAATTTTTTTTCGAAACAAGGACCCATGTTTCATTACTCCTCTGGAATGCAGGTCGTGATGCTTGCGGAGGCAAAGCACCATTACCATACAAAAGTATTGACTGTATCGCCTGCTGCTTCCACCCGTGCAGATCTATTTATGAGGTTCTCTCTGGTTCTCTGATTCGATTTGTTTTCTAGTGGGATGCCATTTTTGGATTTCTTCTAAGCGTGCAGTATCCATGATCTCTGTTCTTTTTTTCCACACAAACATGATCTCTGTTCTTTTTTTCCATTGATGTATAGTTTTATGAGATTAATTTAATGATATTATTAAAAGATTTGATTGATAAGGTTTGCGCCTTCTTTTAATTGCTTTCTTTTAATGTTTGCGCCTTCTTTTAATCAACCGGTGTCTGTGTCAGGTAACTACTAAAATCAACCTGCAAGGTCACACAGGAAACCCGGAAACCCAGGATCATTGGCTGTAAACAAAATCCCCAAGAAACCTAATTCTGGTCTCAACGCCAAAGGTAAGTTTCTGCGTCTTCGTTTTGTGTTTCTTGAATTAAAAGTTTCAATTAAACCCATTTCAAAGAATTATAAATAGAATTGTTTTTTCATTTTCATTTTCTGGTGGTTCTATAATTTTCGAATTAATACTTGTTTGTAATATCACTAAGCGTGCACGTATTCATGATCTCTGTATTAAAAGATTTGATTGATAAGGTTTGCGCCTTCTTTTAATCACCTTCTTTTAATCAACCGGTGTCTGTGTCAGGTACTACTAAAATCAACTTGCAAGGTTTCACAGGAAACCCGGAAACCCTGGAGCATTGGCTCTAAACAAAACCCTCAAGAAACCTAATTCTGGTCTCGACGCCAAAAGTAAGTTTCTGCGTCTTCGTTTTGTGTTTCTTGAATTAAAAGTTTCAAGTAAACCCATTTCAAAGAATTATAAATAGATTTTTTTTTTCGTTTTCATTTTCTGGTGGTTCTATAATTTTCGAATTAATACTTGTTTGTAATATCACTTTCTTTTTTTGGATTACAACTATATTTTCTCTGTCTACTGTTAAAACAAAAACCAGTCTACTTCTCTTAGTTTTATTGTTCCTAGTTTTATTATTCCATTTTTCTTCTGTCCTCGGCTATCACAGATGCCATAGTTTCTTATTAATTCATATCAGCTGGTGTAATCTCTTTGTCTTTCATTTCTCCGTTGTAATTTAGATATTTCTTTGTTGGATCTATCAAATCAAATTTCTAGATAAATTGAATTTTCTTTGATGTTTTTTCAGGTATGTTTTGAGAATTTTGATTCCATCTATTATATTCATCTTAATATCAAATATCAAATCAAATGTCTAGGCATATTAAATTTTTCTTTGATGTTTTTGCAAGTATATTTTAAGGATCTTGATCATATAGATCATATCTAACTTGAATATTAGTTTGTTTTCAATTTTTTTTTCAAATAGAAATATTTGGAATATTTATAAATTAGTAAAATAATAAATATTGTTTTTCAAATTTTATAAATGAATCTATGAAATAATTAGATATCTTCATCTATAAAGCAAATTCAACAGTTGCACCATACTTAATTGAATTGGAAATTAGGTCAAATCTGAAAAGGAAATAAGGATATTGGATAATTCATTACATTCAAATAATTCCATTTTTATTTATAAATTAATTTTTCAGAGTTTTTTAATAACCAGAATGTCAAACCACAAGTATTGGTTGGTTAGCTTTATAGTTTTGTGAGCATTTTTACAATTGAATAGAATTGGAAATTGGAGAATTCCCTTAGTAGAAATAATTCCATTTTATTTATAAATTAATTTTTTGTAGCCTTCTAACAACCAGAAAGTCAAATCACAAGTATTGGTTGATTTGCTTTATAGTTTTGTGAGTTTTTTTTTTCAATTAAAAATATTAGTTGACTTAACATATGGTTCTTAAAATCAGTTTTGGATGATTTGCTTTATAGTTTTGTGAGTCTTTTTTTTTCAATTAAAAATATTAGTTGACTTAACATGTGCCTCTTAAAATCAGCTTTGGATGACCTTTTCCAATAAATAAGTATTTTTTCTAATAATTTAGATGAGATTAATGGATTTCTCAAAATGATTTTCAATTATGTTTTTATGTTCTACTAATATGTTTTTCATTTAAAAATAAATTTTCATTTATATCTTATAACTCATGTTAGATTTTGTTTTTACATTATTATTATGGTTAAATTCAATATATTTTAAATTCTATTTTCATACATTGAATTTATTTTAAAGAATTTTTCTTATATTTAAACTTTTATTAATAGCTTTTAATTTATTTTGTTTTTTGAATGATTTCTTCATTAATATTCTAATATAGAGTAATGTAGCTTAAGCTTGAGTAGCCTAGCCTAGGCTACTAAAGACTACACTAAGGTAAGCTAGAGTAGGCTAGGTTAGGCTAGAATAGGCTAGACTAAGTTAGGATAGGCTAGGCTAGACTAGACTAGGATAGGCTAGGTAAGAGTAATTTAGGCTAGGCAAAGCTAGGTTAGGCTACTATACCCTAGGATAGAGTAGGTTAGGCTAGGCTAGGTCAAGCTAAGCTTAGCCTAGTCTAGGATAGGATAGGAAAGGCTAGGATAGGATAGGTTAGGCTAGGCTACTATAGCCTAGCATAAAGTAGGTTAGGCTAGGCTACTATAGCCTAGCATAGAGTGGGTTAGTCTAAGATAGGTCAAACTAAGATAGGCTAGGCTAGGCTAGGATAGCTTACACTAGGTTAGGCTAGGCTAGGTAAGACTACACTAGGGTAGGCTAGGTTAGGCTAGGTTAGCTTAGGTTAGTTTACGCAAGCTTAGGCTAGGCTAGGCTAGGATAGGATAGGCTAGGGTAGGCTAGGCTAGGTTAGGGCGAGCTAGGTTAGGGTAGGCTACGCTAGGTTAGGTTAGGTTAGGTTAGGTTATGTTAGGCTAGGCTAGGCTAGGATAGGCTAGGCTAGGCTAGGCTAGGCTAGGCTAGGGTAGGTTAGGATAGGCTAGACTAGGCTAGGCTAGGTTAAGGCTAGGCTAGGCTAGGCTAAGGCTAGGGTAGGGTAGGGTAGGGTAGGGTAGGCTAGGGTAGGTTAGGTTAGGTTAGGTTAGGATAGGATAGGTTAGGGTAGGTTAGCTTGGCTTAGCTTAAGCTAGGGTAGGGTAGGTTAGGTTAGGTTAGGTTAAGCTAGGGTAGGGTACATTAGGTTAGGCTAGGCTAGGTTAGGTTAGGTTAGGTTAGGTTAGGTTAAGCTAGGGTAGGGTAGGGTAGGGTAGGATAGGTTAGGTTAGGCTAGGCTAGGTTAGGTTAGGTTAGGCTAGGCTAGGTTAGGTTAGGTTAGGTTAAGTTACGGTAGGTTAGGTTAGGTTAGGTTAGGTTAGGTTAGGCTAGGTTAAGGTAGGCTAGGCTAGGCTAGGCTAGGCTAGGGTCAGTTAGGATAGGTTAGGTTAGGCTTGGTTGAGGCTAGGGTAGGGTAGGTTAGGTTAGGTTAGGTTAAGCTAGGGTAGGGTAGGTTAGGTTAGGTTAGGCTAGGCTAGGCTAGAGTAGGCTACGGTAGGCTGGTGTAGGCAACGGTAGGTTAGGCTAGGTTAGGCTAGGGTAGGTTAGGGTAGGCTACGTTAGGTTAGGCTAGGTTAGGATAGGGTAGGCTAGGGTAGGCTAGGTTAGGTTAGGCTAGGCTAGGTTAGGCTAGGCTAGGCTAGGCTATGCTAGGTTAGGCTAGGATAGGTTAGGCTATGCTAGGTTAGGTTAGGTTAGTCTAGGATAGATTAGGTTAGGTTAGGTTAGGTTAGGCTAAGCTACCGTAGGGTAAGTTAGGTTAAGCTAGGGTAGGTTAGGTTAAGCTAGGGTAGGTTAGGTTAGGTTCTGCTAGGCTAGGTTAGGTTAGGTTAGGTTAGGCTAAGTTAGGTTAGGTTATGTTAGGTTAAGCTAGGGTAGCGTAGGTTAGGTTAGGTTAGGTTAGGCTAGGCTAGGCTAGGCTAGGTTAAGGTAGGCTAGGGTAGGCTAGGGTAGGCTAGGCTAACATAGGTTAGGATAGGTTGGGCTAGGATAGGTTAGGTTAGGGTAGGTTAGGTTATGTTAGGGTAGGGTAGGTTAGGTTAGGTTAGGTAAGGTTACGCTAGGGTAGCGTAGGTTAGGGTAGGTTAGGTTAGGTTAGGTTAGGATAGGCTAGGCTATGGTAGGCTACTATAGGTTAGGCTAGGTTAGGGTAGGCTAGGTTAGCCTAGACTACGTTAGGCTAGTATAGGTTAGGCTTGGATAGGTTAAGTGAGGCTAGGCTAGGTTAGGTTAGGCTAGGTTAGGTTAGGCTAGGTTGGGTTAAGCTAGGGTAGGTTAGGTTAGGTTAGGTTAGGTTAGGCTAGGCTAGGCTAGGCTACGATAGGGTAGGGTAGGTCAGGCTAGGCTAGGGTAGGCTAGGATGGGCTAGGGTGGGCTAGGCTAGGGTAGGCTAGGCCATGATAGGTTAGGTTAAGTTAGGTTAGGTTAGGTTAGGTTATGGTAGGTTAGGCTAGGATAGGTTAGGGTAGGGATAGTTACGCTAGGCTAGGTTAGGCTAGGCTAGGCTAGGTTAGGATAGGGTAGGTTAGGCTAGGGTAGGGTAGGTTAGACTAGGCTAGGCTATGTTACATTAGGTTAGGCTAGGGTAGGGTACGCTAGGTTAGGGTAGGCTACGTTAGCTTAGGCTAGGCTAGGCTAGGCTAGGTTAGGGTAGGCTAGGCAAGGGTAGGCTACAGTAGGCTAGGCAAGGTGAGGTTAGGATATGGTAGGTTAGGGTAGGGATAGTTAGGTTAGGTTAGGCTAGGTTAGGGTAGGTTAGGTTAGACTAGGCTAGGCTATGGTAGGTTAGGTTAGGGTAGGGTAGGGTAGGGTAGGTTAGATTGGGCTAGGTTAGGGTAGGCTAGGTTGGCTTAGAATAGGTTAGGCTAGGCTAGACCACATTAGACTAGGCTAGGGTAGGCTAGGATACGCTACGCTAGGCTAGGATAGGCTACGCTACGCTACGATAGCCTAGGATAGGCTAGGATAGGCTAGGCTATGCTAGGATATGCTAGGCTAGTATAAGTTAGGCTAGGATAGGTTAAGCTAGGCTAGGATAGGTTAGGCTAGGGTAGGCTAGGCCAGGGTAGGCTAGGGTAGGTTAGGGTAAGCTAGGATAGGTTGGGGTAGGGTAGGTTAGGCTAGACTAGGTTAGGCTAGGTTAGGTTAGGTAGGCTAGGATAGCTTGTGCTAGGCTATGGTAGGTAAGACTAGGCTAGGTTAAGCTAGGTTAGGGTAGGCTAGGGGAGGCTAGGCTAGGCTAGGGTAGACTAGGCTAGGCTAGGTTAGGCTAGGCTATGTTATGTTAGGCTAGGTCAAGTTAGGTTAGGTTAGGTTTATTTAGGTTATGCTAGGCTATGTTACGGTTGGCTAGGGTAAGTTAGGTTAGGCTAGGGTATGTTAGGTTAGGCTAGGCTAGGTTAGGCAAGGTTAGGTTAGGCTAGGCTGTGCTAGGCTAGGGTAGGTAAGACTACACTAGTTTAGGCTAGGGTAGGTAAGACTACACTAGTTTAGGCTAGAATAGGTTAGGCTAGGGTAGGGTAGGTTAGGTTAGGCTAGGATAGGCTAGGCTAGGCTATGTTAGGCTAGGTTAGGCTAGGCTATGTTATGTTAGGCTAGGTCAGGTTAGGTTAGGTTAGGTTAGGTTAGGTTAGGCTATGCTAGGTTAGGCTAGGCCAGGTTAGGCTAGGTTAGGTTAGGCGAGGCTAGGCTAGGCTAGGCTAGGCTAGGCTAGGATAAGATAGGTTAGGTTAGGTTAGGTTAGGTTAGGTTAGGTTTGGCTAGGTTAGGTTAGGCTAGGTTAGGCTAGGCTAGGCTAAGCTAGGCTAGGCTAGGCAAGGCTAGGTTAGGCTAGGTTAGGCTAGGCTTGCCAAACGTTGCCCCATATGCATCCTACCCATGGAGTTTCAGACTCATGGGAAGTATCTCTCATTTTTCCAATGAGGTGGGGAATGTGAATAGAGACCATAGCAAGAATGATGCACACATTAGATATTTCCGTACACTCTATGTCTAGGATGACACGTGTCCAACCACTTGATCTGGGATCAAGTCTAGCGAGGTTTCAGACCTCCAACTGACATTGGGTCAGTGAAACTAAATTGGGGTTAGTATATGACTCTCTCGAGTCCAAGAGACATTTTGGACCTCCAACTGACTTTGAGTCAGTGAAACTATCTTCAGGTTAATATATGACTTTCTCAAGTCCAAGAGAGGTTTCAAACCTCCAACTGACTTCGGTTCAGTTAAACCAACTTTGGCTTAGACTAGGTTAGGCTAGGCTAGACCACGTGTGACTAGGCTAGGCTAGGCTAGGATAGGCTAGGCTAGGCTAGGATAGGCTAGGCTACGCTACGCTAGCCTAGGATAGGCTAGGCTAGGCTAGGCTATGCTAGGATATGCTAGGCTAGTATAGGTTAGGCTAGGATAGGTTAAGCTAGGCTAGGATAGGTTAGGCTAGGCTAGGCTAGGCCAGGGTAGGCTAGGGTAGGCTAGGGTAAGCTAGGATAGGTTGGGGTAGGGTAGGTTAGGTTACGCTAGGTCAGGCTAGGTTAGGTTAGGTAGGCTAGGATAGGGTGTGCTAGGCTACGGTAGGTAAGACTAGGCTAGGTTAAGCTAGGCTAGGGTAGGGTAGGCTAGGGTAGGCTAGGCTAGGCTAGACTAGGCTAGGTTAGGTTAGACTAGGCTATGTTATGTTAGGCTAGGTCATGTTAGGTTAGGTTAGCTTAGGTTAGGTTATGCTAGGCTATGTTAGGGTTGTCTAGGGTAAGTTATGTTAGGCTAGGCTAGGTTAGGTTAGGCTAGGCTAGGTTAGGCTAGGTTAGGTTAGGCTACGGTGTGCTAGGCTAGGGTAGGTAAGACTACACTAGTTTAGGCTAGGGTAGGTAAGACTACACTAGTTTAGGCTAGGATAGGTTAGGCTAGGCTAGGGTAGGTTAGGTTAGGCTAGAGATAGATGGGCTAGGCTATGTTAGGCTAGGCTGTGTTATGTTAATCTGGGTCCGGTTAGGTTAGGTTAGGTTGGGATTGGCTGCTGTATAATGTAGGCTAGACCGAGGTTAGGCTAGTTTAGGTTAGGCTAGGCTGAGAATTTCCAGGCTGGGATAAGATAAGGTAGGTTAGGTTAGGTTCGTTGGGTTTGGCTGGGATTGGGTTAGGCTAGGTTGAAACTGGGTAGGCTGAAGCTGAAGCTGAAGCTAGGTTAAACTAGGTTAGGCTAGGTTAGGCTAGGCTTATGAAGCCTCCTCGGGTGATATACCTTTACACCAAGATGATATTGAGTTTGTTTACCTCTATTTGATCTTTGCCCCATATGCATCCTACCCATGGAGTTTCAGACTCATGGGAAGTATCTCTCATTTGGCCAATGAGGTGGGAAATGTGAATAGAGACCATAGCAAGATTGATGCACACATTAGATATTTCTGTACACTCTATGTCTAGGATGACACGTGTCCAACCACTTGATTTGGGATCAAGTCTAGCGAGGTTTCAAACCTCCAACTGACATTGGGTCAGTGAAACTAAATTGGGGTTAGTATATGACTCTCTCGATTCCAAGAGACATTTTGGACCTCCAACTGACTTTGTGTCACTGAAACTATCTTCAGGTTAATATATGACTTTCTCAAGTCCAAGAAAGGTTTCAAACCTCCAACTGACTTCGGTTCAGTTAAACCAACTTTGGTTTGATGTGTGACTCTTTTGAGTCCTATAGAGGTTTCAGACCTCTGAGCTGACTTCAGGTTAGCTATGAGTGCTGTCCTTATGACTCAAATTTTGTTTTGAAATAAATAAGCTAGCGAAGCAAGTTACGGTGGGATGACAAATGATGTTTGGAGGGCACTCATGGATGGAGTTCTCCCTAGTTGAGAGAGTGTGTTAATTTTCAGCAACTAGGTCTAAAATCCATGATGTCATGCTCAAATGATGATGCCAATAATTTTATTGGATTCCTCTTTCAGAGAGGTGCAATATCAATCCAAAGATCATCTTGATCGGATGAGTAGAACATGTATTTTGAATTTATTCCACATGTGCAAGGTCAGCGTAATTTATCCCACATGCATAAGAGATGTTCCACACACCCCCACAGATGTCTATATATTGGAGATACTTGGAGTTAATTACACACAAAATTTGTGGAGGCATTTTTCTTCTCCCTTGGATGGTGATGATGCAACATTCTTGGTTCTACGTTTAGGGCTTCTTGGTGCAACATCTTGGTGGAGTATTCTTGATGAAATGTCCTGGGGTTGTGTGATATATGTGGTTGGCTGACCTTATGAATACTTTGTTGGTTCAACCATCCTGCTGATCGCCGTAACGCCACCATTATTTATCTCTGTTTTTAACTTGTCTTGCATCAATCTATTGGTATGTTTTGTCTACATCTTACTTTAATTATGCCCTATAAGGTTAAAGTATATTTTCATCTTAGCATAAAACATCTTCAAAATTTAACACATAATACTACATCTTCTGCTTCGGATGTTGAACCATCAACAAAGTTAGAAATACCATTGAATAAATACAATGTACCAACATTTTCTCCTTTTTCTATTACTAGGTCTCCTTTAATGACCTTCCAGGTTTTATCTGTGAACGTTGTAACACAACCTTCATTGCCTAACTACCCTGTTGAAATCATACTTTTCTTCAGCTCTGGAACATGCCTTAGCTCCTTTAATAACCATCGGTTTCAATTTTTCTATTTTACAGGAAGTTTACCACATAAAATATGCAGAAACACAAAGACATAAAACATATAAAATAAGAGAGACACAAATATATGTGGTTCACCCAACTTGCGCTATTTCCATGGAAACAACCAATCCTTCCTTTACATTATCCAGCAAAATGAAGAGACACAATCTACATCAGATCCGATGTAATAGCCTCTTCTCTCTCACACAGTCCCCTTTGTGATTTCTCACTCAGAGTATACACACCATACACAAACGCAATACAATACCCTCATACAACAGACAAGTTTCCTTCTAGGGTGAAAAACCCTAAATTAAACATAACTTCTACTTTCAAATCATGTGCCTAATGAACGACCCATATTGACTATGAAATTACAACATTTTACAAGGAAATTTTACATATTTTTTTAGCCTTGGGGGCGCTTCCCCCGAAACCCCCTCCCAAGGGGGGCTCCAAAAATTAATTAGAATAGGGTCATTCGTGTCATATTCAAAGTTCCATAGGAGGTCTTCAAAGTTTTAAACGAAAGTATAATATAACGTTCCACCTAGTTTTAAAAATTAGATATTGGATTTTCTTAAGCTTATTCTAGCACATATCCTTATAAACATGACATCAAATAATGCAACATCACGTCAACATAAAGATATCATATCTGGCCACCCATGATGTTTCTTTGCATAATTAACCTCCTCCCATATCAACATT
Organism: Pinus albicaulis; assembly: GCA_034641835.2. NCBI lineage: Eukaryota > Viridiplantae > Streptophyta > Pinopsida > Pinales > Pinaceae > Pinus > Pinus albicaulis. The sequence goes on along the minus strand of JAXQQM020059066.1, from coordinate 234,306 downwards.
TTCTATCATTGATTCAATCAACTAGCCATGTGCCAAGCATTTCACATAATACAAAGTTCAAACCACGTGACATAGTCTAAAACACCCCAAAGTGATCAATGGTGGATAAAGCACATCAAAAGAAAGGATTTAACTCCGTGAAGTTACCCGATGTTTAGCCGATGTGTGGCCCACTACCTGAATTATATGGCACCACCTAATTAGACATAAAATTATTTTGATTCTTTCCAAATTACTTACTCCAGGCCCAATAATGTCAATAAAATCATCCCTATTTTCATAGTATCAATGGAATGGTCCAAGATTTGGATAAACAAATTTTACGACAAAGAAATTTCCAACAAATTGGAGGCATGCACAATGATTAACCTCAATGTTTCTATGTAAAAACTATATTTTATTCCGTGATCTTTGGTGGATGTTGTGAATTTCCAAATCTTTGGTGGATGTAGTGAATTTCTAGAGTTAATGTCATTACAGAAGGAGAGGTGTGCTATGAGCAAACTACACAAGATTAATAATTAATTTGGACAATAAAGTATTTAGAATTGTTGGCACCATGGATTTTTAAGTGGTGATATTATCCATATTTTTAGTAACATTTTATAATTCTCATGGACATGAGAAACCATAACTTTATTGAATTAGGACAACTTTACTAGCATTGGCAAGCAGAAAGTGCAAATTTTTTACTTTGAGGTTAATAAAAATAAATCAATTAAATTCACTTGAAATTTACATTTAAAATATAGAGTTGTATTTAGTGTTATTTTTGAAAAGTTTTCAAAATTACTATTTTTATCTAATTTGTATAAAAATCATATATTTATTAAAAATCAAATTTGAATAACACAATTCAATATTTTAACTAAAATTTCTCAATTTAATATTATTATTCTTTTATATAAACAATACATTACATATATATTATTTGATTAATTTTCTAAATCGGCTTTCTCCATCCCTATCGCTATTATCACCCCGCAAATAAACTTTTGTAACTAAATTGAATTGAATTTAAGGTAGGGTTTTACCCATTCTTGTGTGCTAGGCTCGATCTAGGTTGTGTCCAGTTTGAATGTTTTATATAGCAGTTTTTATATCTTTATAAAATATAGTTTGAAACAGTTTTTCTTTTATAGCTCGTAAATATCAAGAGGAGTTGTATAGTTGGAGCTTGCACAGACAGTCATACAGAGGGAGAACAGAGTCATTAACAGGAATATGGAAGGAAATATGGAAGGACGAGCTCAATACAGTGGGGATGATGCAAGAAGGACCAGATCAACATTGTGCAGGGAACGACGAACATATTGCACAAGAATGATTTGGAAAGCAGGGTTTATATGTATGTTTTTTTTTAAATTATTATATTTTGTTAAATGTAAGACTTTTGTGATCATGTAAATGAATGTCTTTATGTGATTAATCCAAAAAACACTCATCTACATTATTATATTTATTAAGGAATTTTGTAATATTTAAATATTATCTATTTTCTTGTTGAAATTATTATACTTATTAGGAAATTTTGTGAAATTTGAATAATAAAATTAGCATGTTATATTCCTTTTAATATTGAAAATAATCCAAAGAGGTATAAATGATGTGGTGTGATCCCTCCAAACGGCTAGGGCAGGGAGGGCGTGGCATGGCCACTCACAAATTAGCCGTTGATGAAAAAGATATTTTGATTATGATGTTCACAAGTTCATCTACATTATTATATTTATTAAGGAATTTTGTAATATCTAAATATTAAAAAAATCCATTCAATATTTTTATCTATTTTCTTGTTGAAATTATTATACTTATTAAGAAATTTTGTGATATTTGAAAATTAAAAAATAGCATGTTATATTTCTTTTAATATTGAAAATAATCCAAACAGGTATAAATGATGTGGTGTGATCCCTCCAAACGGCTAGGGCAGGGAGGACGTGGCATGGCCACTCACAAATTAGTCGTTGATTGAAAAAGATATTTTGATTATGATGTTCACAAGTTCAAGCCATTGATTAAAAAAGGCTATATAATGAGGATTTTGATTATGATGTTCACAAGTTCAAGTTGAAGGAGGATAAGGACGGTACCGGAGTGAATGGAATTAAGACGATGCCCTTCGGTGCAGGGAGGAGGAGGACTAGCCACATCACCGCTCCCAGCCGACCACGATGCGTGCCCAGAACTAAGAGCTTCTCAATTAAGATCGTTCATACAACTAGTTCCATGCGTTCATACATTCGATTCGTTCATGGATATTTGTGGATGAAGAGAAGGGAGTTCAGGAATAATTAATTTTCAGAAGGACAAATAGTAATGGTTTACATTCATTTTAGTAAATTACATCTAGGTTTGCAGGTCTTCCTAGATTTTTTATTTTGATTGTTCAGCTAACATGTAGGTTTCTTTCGTAATTTTTTTTGTTAACAGGTTGTTCTTGAATCCAATCTTGTTGCCCTGCGAGACACTATTGGACCAATAACCTTTCTGAACCTTCGCCATTTAATATTCCTCCCACCTTCGACATTTTTTCCAATATTCTTCCCACCACTTCTTGCGTTGATGGTGAGATTTCCTTTCAGATTTTCTTTTCCTAAATCAAAAGGTGCTCTACAAATTTGGATTTAGTTGGCTGCAACGCTTCCCAGAAGGCCCCCGTCTTCAAGATTTTTTTCGAGACCACCGGAAAGAATCTGGACGAATGAAGGCCCCATGTTTCATTACTCCTCTGGAATGCAGGTCGTGATGCTTGGGGAGGCAAAGCACCATTACCATACAAATCGGAGCAAAGCTTCATGAGTATTGACTGTATCGTCTGCTGCTTCCACCCGTGCAGATCTATTTATGAGGTTCTCTCTGGTTCTCTGATTCGATTTGTTTTCTAGTGGGATGCCATTTTTGGATTTCTTCTAAGCGTGCAGTATACATGATCTCTGTTCTTTTTTTCCACACAAACATGATCTCTGTTCTTTTTTTCCATTGATGTATAGTTTTATGAGATTAATTTAATGATATTATTAAAATATTTGATTGATAAGGTTTGCGCCTTCTTTTAATTTCTTTCTTTTAATGTTTGCGCCTTCTTTTAATCAACCGGTGTCTGTGTCAGGTAACTACTAAAATCAACCTGCAAGGTCACACAGGAAACCCGGAAACCCAGGATCATTGGCTGTAAACAAAACCCCCAAGAAACCTAATTCTGGTCTCAAAGCCAAAGGTAAGTTTCTGCGTCTTCGTTTTGTGTTTCTTGAATTAAAAGTTTCAAGTAAACCCATTTCAAAGAATTATAAATAGAATTGTTTTTTCATTTTCATTTTCTGCTGGTTTTATAATTTTCGAATTAATACTTGTTTGTAATATCACTTACTTTTTTTTTGGATTTCTTCTAAGCGTGGAGTATTCATGATCTCTGTTTTTTTTTTCCATTGATATATAGTTTTATGAGATTAATTTAATCATATTATTAAAAGAATTGATTGATAAGGTTTGCGCCTTCTTTTAATCACCTTCTTTTAATCAACCGGTGTCTGTGTCAGGTACTACTAAAATCAACTTGCAAGGTTTCACAGGAAACCCGGAAACCCAGGAGCATTGGCTGTAAACAAAACCATCAAGAAACCTAATTCTGGTCTCGACGCCGAAAGTAAGTTTCTGCGTCTTTGTTTTGTGTTTCTTGAATTAAAAGTTTCAAGTAAACCCATTTCAAAGAATTATAAATAGATTTTTTTTTTCGTTTTCATTTTCTGGTGGTTCTATAATTTTCGAATTAATACTTGTTTGTAATATCACTTTCTTTTTTTTGGATTACAACTATATTTTCTCTGTCTACTGTTAAAACAAAAACCAGGCTACTTCTCTTAGTTTTATTGTTACTAGTTTTATTATTCCATTTTCCTTCTGTCCTCCGCTATCACAGATGCCATAGTTAGTCTACTTCTTGTAGTTTTATTGTTCCTAGTTTTATTATTCCATTTTCCTTCTGTCCTAGGCTATCACAGATGCCATAGTTTCTTATTAATTCATATCAGCTGGTGTAATCTCTTTGTTTTTCATTTCTCCGTTGTAATTTAGATATTTCTTTGTTGGATCTATCAAATCAAATTTCTAGATAAATTGAATTTTCTTTGATGTTTTTTCAGGTATGTTTTGAGAATTTTGATTCCATCTATTATATTCATCTTAATATCAAATATCAAATCAAATGTCTGGGCATATTAAATTTTTCTTTGATGTTTTTGCAAGTATATTTTAAGGATCTTGATTATATAGATAATATCTAACTTGAATATTAGTTTGTTTTCAATTTTTTTTTCAAATACAAATATTTGAAATATTTATAAATTAGTAAAATAATAAATATTGTTTTTCAAATTTTATAAATGAATCTATGAAATAATTAGATATCTTCATCTATAAAGCAAATTCAACAGTTGCACCATACTTAATTGAATTGGAAATTAGGTCAAATCTGAAAAGGAAATAAGGATATTGGATAATTCATTACATTCAAATAATTCCATTTTTATTTATAAATTAATTTTTGAGTTTGTTCTAACTTCAAATGTCAAACCAAAAGTATTGGTTGAATTTATAATTTTGTGAGCTTTTTTACAAATTGAATAGAATTGGAAATTGGGTCAAATAGGGAAATTGGAGTATTCCTTAGTAGAAATAGTTCCATTTTATTTATAGAATTAATTATGTAGCCTTCACAACAACCCTAAAAGGAAAATTCAAATTAAATGTGGTTGATTTGCTTTCTAGTTTTGTAGTTTTTAAATTAAAAATATTAGTTGATATAACATATGGTTCTGATAGTTTGGATGATTTGCTTTATAGTTTTATTGAGTCTTTTTTCAATTAAAAATATTAGTTGACTTAACATGTGCCTCTTAAAATCAGCTTTGGATGACCTTTTCCAATAAATAAGTATTTTTTCTAATAATTTAGATGAGATTAATGGATTTCTCAAAATGATTTTCAATTATGTTTTTATGTTCTACTAATATGTTTTTCATTTAAAAATAAATTTTCATTTATATCTTATAACTCATGTTAGATTTTGTTTTTACATTATTATTATGGTTAAATTCAATATATTTTAAATTCTATTTTCATACATTCAATATATTTGAAAGAATTTTTCTTATATTTAAACTTCTATTAATAGCTTTTAATTTATTTTGTATTTTGAATGATTTCTTCATTAATATTCTAATATAGAGTAATGTAGGTTAAGCTAGAGTAGCCTAGCCTAGGCTACTAAAGACTACACTAAGATAAGCTAGAGTAGGCTAGGTTAGGCTAGAATAGGCTAGACTAACTTAGGATAGGCTAGACTAGACTAGGATAGGCTAGGTAAGAGTAGTTTAGGCCAAGCAAAGCTAGGTTAGGCTACTATACCCTAGGATAGAGGAGGTTAGGCTAGGCTAGGTCAAGCTAAGCTTAGGCTTGTCTAGGATAGGATAGGATAGGCTAGGATAGGATAGGTTAGGCTAGGCTACTATAGCCTAGCATAAAGTAGGTTAGGCTAGGCTACTATAGCCTAGCATAGAGTGGGTTGGTCTAAGATAGGTCAAACTAAGATAGGCTAGGCTAGGCTAGGATAGCTTACACTAGGTTAGGCTAGGCTAGGTAAGACTACACTAGGGTAGGCTAGGTTAGGCTAGGTTAGCTTAGGTTAGCTTACGCAAGCTTAAGCTAGGCTAGGCTAGGATAGGTTAGGCTAGGCTAGGCTAGGCTAGGTTAGGGCAAGCTAGGTTAGGGTAGGCTACGCTAGGTTAGGTTAGGTTAGGTTATGTTAGGTTATGCTAGGCTAGGCTAGGCTAGGCTAGGGTAGGTTAGGCTAGGCTAGGCTAGGCTAGGCTAGGGTAGGCTAAGGCTAGGGTAGGCTAGGGTAGGCTAGGCTAGGCTAGGTTAGGGTAGGTTAGCTTAGCTTAGCTTAAGCTAGGGTAGGGTAGGTTAGGTCAGGTTAGGTTAAGCTAGGGTAGGGTACGTTAGGTTAGGCTAGGCTAGGTTAGGTTAGGTTAGGTTAGGTTAGGTTAAGCTAGGGTAGGGTAGGTTAGGTTAGGTTAGGTTAGGTTAGGTTAGGTTAGGTTAAGTTAGGGTAGGTTAAGTTAGGGTAGGTTAGGTTAGGTTAGGTTAGGTTAGGCTAGGCTAGGCTAGGCTAGGGTAGGCTAGGCTAGGTTAAGGTAGGCTAGGCTAGGCTAGGCTAGGCTAGGCTAGGCTAGGATAGGTTAGGATAGCTTAGGATAGGTTAGGTTAGGTTAGGTTAGGCTACATTAAGGCTAGGGTAGGGTAGGTTAGGTTAGGGTAGGTTAAGCTAGGGTAGGGTAGGTTAGGCTAGGCTAGGCTAGGTAATGCTAGGCTAGGCTAGGTTAGGTTAGGTTAGATTAGGTTAGGATAGGATAGGTTAGGGTAGGTTAGCTTAGGTTAGCTTAAGCTAGGGTAGGGTAGGTTAGGTTAGGTTAGGTTAAGCTAGGGTAGGGTACGTTAGGTTAGGCAAGGCTAGGCTAGGTTAGGTTAGGTTAGGTTAAGTTAAGCTAGGGTAGGGTAGGGTAGGGTAGGGTAGGTTAGGTTAGACTAGGCTAGGTTAGGTTAGGATAGGTTAAGTTAGCGTAGGTTAGGTTAGGGTAGGTTAGGTTAGGTTAGGTTAGGTTAGGCTAGGCTAGGGTAGGCTAGGGTAGGCTAGGGTAGGTTAGGATAGGTTAGGATAGGTTAGGTTAGGTTAGGTTAGGCTAGGTTAAGGCTAGGGTAGGGTAGGTTAGGTTAGGTTAGGTTAAGCTAGGGTAGGGTAGGTTAGGTTAGGTTAGGCTAGGCTAGGCTAGGCTAGGCTAGAGTAGGCTACGGTAGGCTGGGGTAGGCAACGGTAGGTTAGGCTAGGTTAGGCTAGGGTAGTTTAGGGTAGGCTACGTTAGGTTAGGGTAGGGTAGCTTAGGCTAGGTTATGATAGGGTAGGTTAGGGTAGGCTAGGTTAGGTTAGGCTAGGCTAGGTTAGGCTAGGCTAGACTAGGCTAGGCTAGGCTAGGATAGGTTAGGCTATGCTAGGTTAGGTTAGGTTAGGCTAGGATAGATTAGGTTAGGTTAGGTTAGGTTAGGTTAGGCTAGGTTAGGTTAGGTTAGGTTAGGCTAGGTTAGGTTAGGTTATGTTAGGTTAGGCTAGGGTAGCGTAGGTTAGGTTAGGTTAGGTTAGGCTAGGCTAGTCTAGGCTAGGTTAAGGTAGGCTAGGGTAGGCTAGGGTAGGCTAGGCTAGGATAGGTTAGGATAGGTTGGGCTAGGATAGGTTAGGTTAGGGTAGGTTAGGTTATGTTTGGGTAGGGTAGGTTAGGTTAGGTTAGGTTAGGTTACGCTAGGGTAGCGTAGGTTAGGGTAGGTTAGGTTAGGTTAGGTTAGGATAGGCTAGGCTATGGTAGGCTACGGTAGGTTAGGCTAGGTTAGGGTAGGCTAGGTTAGGCTAGGATAGGTTAGGCTTGGATAGGTTAAGTGAGGCTAGGCTAGGTTAGGTTAGGTTAGGCGAGGTTAGGTTAGGTTAGGTTAGGTTAGGTTAGGCTAGGTTGGGTTAAGCTAAGGTTGGTTGGGTTAAGCTAGGGTAGGTTAGGTTAGGTTAGGTTAGGTTAGGCTAGGCTACGGTAGGGTAGGGTAGGTTAGGCTAGGCTAGGGTAGGCTAGGATGGGCTAGGGTGGGCTAGGCAAGGCTAGGCTAGGCCATGATAGGTTAGGTTAAGTTAGGTTAAGTTAGGTTAGGTTAGGTTAGGTTAGGTTAGGATATGGTAGGTTAGGCTAGGATAGGTTAAGGTAGGGATAGTTACGCTAGGCTAGGCTAGGCTAGGCTAGGCTAGGCTAGGTTAGGATAGGGTAGGTTAGGCTAGGGTAGGGTAGGTTAGACTAGGCTAGCCCTTGTTACGTTAGGTTAGGCTAGGGTACGGTAGGCTAGGTCAGATTGGGCTAGGTTAGGGTAGGCTAGGTTAGCTTAGGCTAGGCTAGGCTAGGCTAGGTTAGGGTAGGCTAGGCTAGGGTAGGCTAGGGTAGGCTACAGTAGGCTAGGCTAGGTGAGGTTAGGATATGGTAGGTTAGGGTAGGGATAGTTAGGTTAGGTTAGGCTAGGCTAGGGTAGGTTAGGTTAGAATAGGCTAGGCTATGGTAGGTTAGGCTAGGGTAGGGTAGGGTAGGGTAGGCTAGATTGGGCTAGGTTAGGGTAGGATAGGTTGGCTTAGACTAGGTTAGGCTAGGCAAGGCTAAGCTAGGCTAGACCATGTTAGGCTAGGCTAGGCTAGGCTAGGATAGGCTACGCTAGGCTAGGATAGGCTAGGCTAGGCTACGCTAGCCTAGGATAGGCTAGGCTAGGCTAGGCTATGCTACGATATACTAGGCTAGGCTAGGATAGGTTAGGCTAGGGTAGGCTAGGCCAGGGTAGGCTAGGGTAGGCTAGGGTAAGCTAGGATAGGTTGGGGTAGGGTAGGTTAGGCTAGGCTAGGTTAGGCTAGGTTAGGTTAGGTAGGATAGGATAGGGTGTGCTAGGCTACGGTAGGTAAGACTAGGCTAGGTTAAGCTATGCTAGGGTAGGCTAGGGGAGGCACAGCTAGGGTAGGCTAGACTAGGCTAGGTTAGGTTAGGCTAGGCTATGTTATGTTAGGTTAGGTCAAGTTAGGTTAGGTTAGGTTAGGTTAGGTTATGATAGGCTATGTTAGGGTTGGCTAGGGTAGGTTAGGTTAGGCTAGGGTAGGTTAGGTTAGGCTAGGCTAGGTTAGGCTAGGTTAGGTTAGGCTAGGGTGTGCTAGGCTAGGGTAGGTAAGACTACACTAGTTTAGGCTAGGGTAGGTAAGACTACACTAGTTTAGGCTAGGATAGGTTAGGCTAGGCTAGGGTAGGTTAGGTTAGGCTAGGATAGGCTAGGCTAGGCTATGTTAGGCTAGGTTAGGCTAGGCTATGTTATGTTAGGCTAGGTCAGGTTAGGTTAGGTTAGGTTAGGTTAGGTTAGGCTATGCTAGGTTAGGCTAGGCTAAGTTAGGCTAGGTTAGGTTAGGCTAGGCAAGGCTAGGCTAGGCTAGGCTAGGCTAGGCTAGGATAAGATAGGGTAGGTTAGGTTAGGTTCGGTTAGGTTTGGCTAGGTTAGGTTAGGCTAGGTTAGGCTAGGCTAGGGTAGGGTAGGGTAGGGTAGGCTAGGTTAGGCTAGGTTAGGCTATGTTAGGCTAGGCTTGCCAAACCTTGTTGGTGTGCTTCCGGCCCACCATGATGATATTGAGTTTGTTTACCTCTATTTGATCTTTGCCCTATATGCATCCTACCCATGGAGTTTCAGACTCATGGGAAGTATCTCTCATTTGGCCAATGAGGTGGGAAATGTGAATAGAGACCATAACAAGACTCATGCACACATTAGATATTTCTGTACACTCTATGTCTAGGATGACACGTGTCCAACCACTTGATCTGGGATCAATTCTAGCGAGGTTTCAGACCTCCAACTGACATTGGGTTAGTGAAACTAAATTGGGGTTAGTATATGACTCTCTCGAGTCCAAGAGACATTTTGGACCTCCAACTGACTTTGAGTCAGTGAAACTATCTTCAGGTTAATATATGACTTTCTGGAGTCCAAGAGAGGTTTCAAACCTGCAACTGACTTCGGTTCAGTTAAACCAACTTTGGGTTGGTGTGCGACTCTTTTGAGTACTGTAGAGGTTTCAGAACTCTGAGCTGACTTCAGGTTAGCTGTGAGTGATGTCTTTATGACTCAAATTTTGTTTTGAAATAAATAAGCCAGCGAAGCAAGTTACGGTGGGATGACACACGATGTTTGGAGGGCACTGGTGGATGGAGTTCTCCCTAGTTGAGAGAGTGTGTTAATTTTGGGCAACTAGGTCTAAAATCCATGATGTCATGCTCAAATGATGATGCCAATATTTTTATTGGATTCCTCTTTCAGAGAGGTGCAATATCAATCCAAAGATCATCTTGATTGGATGAGTAGAACATGTATTTTGAATTTATTCCACATGTGCAAGGTCAGCCTAATTTATCCCACATGGATAAGAGATGTTCCACACACCCCCACAGATGTCTATATATTGGAGATACTTGGATTTCATTACACACAAAATTTGTGGAGGCATTTTTCTTCTCCCTTGGATGGTGATGGAGCAACGTTCTGGGTTCTACATTTAGAGCTTCTTGGTGCAACATCTTGGTGGATTATTCTTGATGAAATGTCCTGGGGTTGTGTGATATATGTGGTTGGCTGACCTTATGAATACTTTGCTGGTTGAACCATCCTGCTGATCGCCGTAACGCCACCATTATTTATCTTTGTTTTTAACTTGTCTTGCATCAATCTATTGTATTGTTCTGTCTACATCTTACTTTAATTTTTGAGCTTAACCTCCCCTCTTTGAGTTCATGCTGGTGAACTTTATGTCTAAATGTTTTGTGTCATCTCGAGTTTCTGTGCGGAGATGATCACTGGGCCTTAATCAAACTTCCCAGTGCAACTTTCTTCTTCTTTCTCATATGTTAAAAAGTTCAACATCGAAGCCTAGATGTGTGCCTCCTGCCTTGCCTTGCTCTCTCTATGGGTTCACCACCATTGTCTACCTTCCAGTGCTGCCTATGGATGGTAACAGTGCTACATTACGTGCTTTACACATGATTACAATCTTCTACGTTGTTATTACACAATAGATTTTAAAGGTTTTCCCACATGTTTGTCACCCATTGTAACCATTAGCTGTATATGACACTATGGTACAGTTAAGACATTCTCATGGAAACTGAGAAACAACTCTCTTACTTCACTCCAGGAAAATACGCATTGAATGGTTTTAGTCCCTAGTATTAGATCCTCGTACTTGAATTTAGGATTTAACTTCTAATTCCATAGGTGTACCATTACATTAGCAGAATATAAATTTTACGGTGAGAAGTTGTTTGTTTCCCTACTCCTTGTTAGTAAATCCTGATGAATATTGTACCATCGATGCATGATGATAGATTTAGTTGTTTGAACAATATTCATGGGTATTTGGTTTGTTAACATCTTGTTTATACGGTGTCTCCTTTAAAGGATAACCATCTATACCTATCCATAATTATTATATTGGCTACTCAATTGATCTATCATCCTAATAACCTCATTGTTCCAATATCATCTACATAACATTTGTCTCTTGTCAATAGCTGGTTACGGTGTAATTCATGAACCATAAAATCCATCTAACAAACGTAATGCAACATATGTAACTATTGTTGTTCCATAATGCTATAACATCCTGATTTCATAAATTGTAAAAATATAATATCACACAATTTCATAAATTGAATAAAGAATAGAAACATCACAATTATAAATTGCAAAATATTGTCACAATTTCATAAAAGCAAAGATAGTTAACGAAACTTGAGATATCTCCCAAGTTGTACTTGCCTCTACTATGACGGTCCTCCTTCAAAATCCTCTTTGTCCCGGAGATTCACCCAGCTGATCCTCCCAAACGATTAACCAATACTGTTGAAGCGTGCTATTTACTTGTACTTTCTACTAGCTTCTGTTCGAATTACTGCGTCGAGAATTTGAGATGCTTTATTCTGTTGCTTCAAACTTCATTTGAATATGAAAATTTGCTTCATTTCTCATTTTCAGCTTTTCTCACCTCTTCCCAACTACTCCTCTTCATTGGAGAAATTTAGATTTTCATCAAAAATCTAAATGAAATAATCCTAACATAAGATTTTTGAAAGATTTGAGGAAAGTCTTTTCACTTTTCCATTACCTCATGGATTAGGCATATGATCTCACTTTCTCCTTTGGTCATAGTGCCTTTTTCATCCTTTGTTATTTTTTAGTAATTAAGTATTTATGTATCCACATAACAATTATCCATTTTACGGTCCCTTCTATGGATGTATGTTCAAATGTCTAATTTAGAAAAGCATAGAACTTGGGGTGTTACATAACACATAAAAAAATAGGCATACTTGGTAAATTAATAAAAACTATATCGACTTAGTTCATTTTGAACTTAATTATGAATACTTTCCATCATCTTTAACTATAAACTTTCCATGTAACTTTTCGGTAGGTAAAGGTATCCTTGCACCTTTATAAACTACACATTCATTTCTCAGTTAATTCTTCTAGCTTTCATCTTTGAGCATTCTTGAAAAATTCCTTTTCAAGTTCACCAGACCATTCAAATCAATCATGTGAGAAGCATCATGCTTAAAAATTAAAAAAAAAAAAGTTCAACATGGACATATCGCGAAAATTATAACATGGAAGTGAGCAAATTTGTAAACCATTAGTTTTCTTACTTTCAACACCTTCCTCGGTGTTGAATTTTCACTTTGACCAGAAATTTCTTTGTTTTGGCTTTAGTTTTCGACGGTACTCTCTTTTGCTTTATACGATTTGCTTTTCCCTTCTACTTCTTTCTGGAAGTACGTACAAAGTCTTTTCTTCTGTTTTCACATCTTTGTTCAGCCTGCAATGTAAGAATGTAAATTACATACAATTAGTACTCCCACAACAACATTAACACCCTAAAATTTTGGGTTATTAGTCAAAACAGTCAGTTCATAATAGTTTGGTGCCTTTTGGTACACTACTTATTCACTGTTATTTCTTTTGAACTTGGTTTTTTCTCCTTCATAGTCCCAATTGGCTTTTAAATTTCTAATTGATTTATCTTCACCTTTTCCTTCTGTTTCGAGTGTACAATTTCTGTTACACACTTCGCTATTAATTTGTTAAATTTTCATTGTTACTCATGAATAAAAACCATTGTACTATGTGCATGGTTCTTTACTTTTCATTTCATGTTGTTCTTCAGTACCTTCTCTTTTATTTTTTCGTGGGCACAATTTCCACCATTTCCCCCTGTCTTTGAATTTAAGGCCTAGGAAATTACCTTGAAATTACATAAAAATCAACATTTTATGGTGTGAATGCATGTAATTATATCATTAGTCCAAGCCTACTTGATAGTAAATTTGACACCATTTCCCCTTTTCCAAAGAATTGCCATAGTTGTCATTTGCTTAAAACAATTTCTTCATTCTCTGAGACCCACTTGTTCTACCATCATGGTATTTATTATCCCCTTTTAGAGCAATAATATTCAATATGCTTGATAAAATATGTCCTTCCCCTTTTTTAAGAGTGCACAATTCTGGCATAATAATCCTCGGTGAATTATTTCTTCTCCTTTAATTCCGTGGTATAAAGTTTTGAAAATAATTTTAAACATATAAAATTTTCTTTATAAAAGTTGTTTGTTATATAAATCATTATATTTCATATATTAAATATACGCTCTTTTCTTATATATACAGAACCTCTATATATTCACAATATATACATAATATAAATTCCTCTATATATATAAAATCCACTATTATAAATACAATCACCACATATGTATATGTCTGTGTATATATATAATCCAAAAGTTTAATTAATATCTTTTAAAAAAAAATTCTTATTCAATATGCTATGCCTTGTTTAACATTTTCTTTGTGATGGACTTATAAATTTCTAATTTGAACAAAAGTAGGGATAATTAGGATAGTTTCAACTATTAGTCAAAATTTTATAATAATTCTTGTCTATTATTAAATGATAAGCAAATACCTAAACTTGGGTTTTCTATTGGGGATAAATAAAATTTGTATCTATACATAACCTTTATACATATAAGTACCCATATATATATTTCTACATCCTTTAATAGACTATGGACCGATATATATATATATATATAATATATATATATATATATAATATATATATATATATGTAAACACCCATTCCCTTACATGTTTTTATGTCCATATGTCTATGTCTAATCTTTGATAATTTATTTACATACTGTGTATGGGTATATAGCACTACGTCTATATATATATCTTGCACTTGATATGACATATTCGTTTTTCTTTCCAACGTCAATAATTTCCATGTGTACAATATAATCGTGACTGCAACCTACATGTCAAGCTTTAACATATTAAATACATTTAGTGGGTTATACATAATCTATATGTATATCCTTTAGTAAAATAGATACAATTTAATACCTATACACCCTTCTTTCGTTCCTTCATATATATATAAATCATATGTATGGGGGTGTATATATGAATATACATGCTTCTGTATATTTATCAACCAACCTATATATATATATGATTATGTCTTCTAATAAACTATGGGATTGCGCATTAGGTTATATATGTATATTAGTGTAAAATTACAAGTTCCTACCCTTTGTCATTTGGATGGATGTCCAAGTAGATATGTGCATATGCTTTAACGACATATATCTATGAATAAATCTTTTGAAAAGGTTGAGAGATAATAAGGATGCATAGGTAGTACCTGGGTATTTGTTTTTATGTCGAACATAGTCTATGTGAATATGAACCCCATTAGTTCCATGGGAAAATGAGTGTATGTATATCGTGGACCCCATACTACGCGTTATATCCGATAGGAGTATTTCCTTATTGAAATAATACATACTGACGCCTATGTTCCAACTTCTGTCATACTTAGCCTTGAGTCTATATACATATATATAGGTAGGTTCAATATTTAATACTCAGCAATATTTAATATTTAAGGTGGAAATGTTTAATAGGTTATAAATTATGTATATCAACTCAAATAGGCGCATGTAAACATGCTTCTTCTGACATACCCATCTTCCATATAATATGTATATTACTGGGATCGAACCTTAACCTAACAATTTGATAATACATGTATATATATATATATATATATCTAATAAGTTGATATATATATATCGTATCTCTTTAACCTTTTGTGTGACAAAACATCATATATAAATATAAACATATGTATGCAACAATAAGAACTACGATGAACAAGCATAATTATATATATACATATAAGTATATAAACTTTTCCTTTTATTTGTCGGTGTACCAATAGTAACATCAATTAATTTATACTGTCGCTATGTAAGTCTTACGATATATATCTATATATATAAAGACGCCATATATAAAGGTCCACCATACAGGAAAAATTTATTAACTTTGTCCTTTGACCATGTACTCATATGATCGATAGCGTAAGGAATAACGGGGTTGGTAAGTTGTTGTCGTTTATATTTTTGCAAGGCAGAAGTTCTTTATTGTACGAATAATGATATCTAAATAGACTGCATGTCTCGAGTTAGAGTAGAAAGTTTTCGTGTTAAAATATTTTTTCGATATTATTTTACTCCCGTTTCTTGGAAAATGTACCATGTTGTGTTTGCATGATCTTTCGTACAACGGAAAGCAGGCAAGTACTGCAAGGCCATTATTACCCTTGACGCGAGTTTCTGCTTTGTGGGACATTCGAGATAAGACGGATCGCACTGTCTGTCTTGCTCTGCGACGGGAATCCCGCGGCCTCACCGCCAGGCGCCGGAGGAAATAAGAAAAGTATTTTCAATGACAACACATTAGTGAGTTTCGGAACTTTCACGGTGTGATGCCTCGAGACAACGGTATTTACCATTAAACTTACCCGTAGCGTCTTCGACTGCCGCTGGAACAGTTCTCCGGATCATATTGAATTTGTCAAGAAGCAATCGGTAGAGAAATGTGTCTTTCTCACTTGATCTTTTGTAAATTTACTTCTAGGTTTCAACTTCTCTTGTTAACCCTTTGCTATTTAAAACTCACTACGTTTCGGTTGCTTGTGTGCTGGTTATTTCATCGTTGACGTTCTAGGTTTTCAGTTCTTGAGTGGTTTCGAATGTCGATTTCTTAATTTTTACCACAATTTCGTTCTTTACTTTATGTTTATATAACTCGGTTTACAAATGCGGCCAAAGAGTTTGAATTCGGTCTTAACAATTTTCTGCGGTCTCCGGGTTTCAGGTTCAAGCTTGCATTTGAGAATACAAATGAACGAGCTTGTGACCAAGTTCGTTGTTGAAAGGTACTGAAGGTGGGGGGTTCTACGGTCAAAATCACGCTCCCTACGCCAGCGCCTTATTCTCTTAAAATTAAGATTTGCTTAAACAAAAACGAGAATAATCTGCTGCTCTTTTATCCTAATTTCCTCGTGAGCTCATTTCATATTCATTTGAATTAAATTTTCTTTCATATATTCTAAGGGTTTGTGTTAGCGAATATATGCTACGTGGAATAGGGCCATATAAAGTCTTTCTTTCCTCTGTCATTAATCCTTTGTCCTACGGTTTATGTGATTTATTCTGACTTCTCTGATGTAACTTTCTGGAGTTATGCTACCAACTCCGTTAGGATACCCTTCTTCAATATCTTTAAACTCGGCATTTCGGTTTAATAATTGCCAATTAATCCTTCTCAGGTATTTGTTTGTTGCTTTTGTTCTGTATTTGTTGTTACTGATTTAAACGTTCATTTGACGTTTCTTGAACCTAAATTGGTGTCGAGATATGATAGTTACTACGAAGGTATGAACTAGAAGCGCAAGATCTTGGTCGGCGCTCCACCTGCTTCATGAATTGTACGGCATCGTGGTGAAAATGTGATTCCAAAATAAATACGTAATTCTGCAGATATATTAATAATTCAATTGTTTGATAGTTAGTTGGTTTGGTTCATGATGCAACCTTGTAAACTGTCGTTTAAATTTGATAAATACAGCTATCTATGTAAATATCGTAGTTTTATGATAAACCATTGTTATTGCGGTAAAGTTATACTACAAGGCGTAATGTTGTGGTCGATTACGTCGTAATCTTGCGTTTAAACGAACATCACTTTTAATTTCTTGCTTGTTTGTTTATTATTGATCTGTGGTATCATATCACGTTTTCCATATTCTCTTTTGATTTTGGTTAACATATATTAATATCAACTTTAATTAAGATAATTATTTACTGTGTTAACATATTAGCTCTGCAACCATTTTGGTCAATTTGTATTACATGTTTTAAATATTGTTGTCTCTGAGTAATAATATAGCTCATGCTTGTTATGTGGTCTAAAGTCATCATATTAATGAATGTAAGTCAAGCATTTAAATTTGAAGATTAGGGTGTTGTACTATAGTTAATTTAGGACTTAGGAATAATTCCGAACTTTCATATTACTATATATATCTATATATATATATGACTAGTAATAATTAATGTAGCTATGTTTTGGATTGAAACCTTCTTATTCTAGGGTTCACATACTTCTCAATCTATTTCATATAATTGAAAGGTTCAATTAAAAATTTTCAACCACATGCAATGTTTAACGCACCTTGGCTTTTCTTTACGAAGCCATACAAATTTCTGTCTAATTTTTTCCTTTGGATATATATTCGATTTATTTTTCACATGTTAAACTGAATCCATAAGGAGATTATCAAGAAGAGGTCATACCCTTCTAATAGTGATTCTAATTCTGTATAGTTGAGGTGCCCTTTAATATTTATTCACCATTGAGTTCCAAGTTTTGTATGATTGATGTACTAAGCAATGAGCATTCTCTACAATTTCTTTCTTTCATTTATTTTAATTTTAATTCACAATTAAACTTTCACTTCACCTCTTTATTAGTTTCTTGATATAACCAGTCTAGGATCTCTCTCTACATGTATATATATGGGTGAATATTAGTTTATGAAAGCAGAAGCAGTTAAGATTAAATCACCATCTTTCTTGTGAAAAGAAAGTATCACCAGTTGACAAACATAATTTAAGATGCAATAGTTCCTTGTCCTGACTGAATATCTGGAAATTCATGGTATTTACTTCAATTTGGTTATATTTATACTATATTGTTTGTACTTTTTATTAATAATGTTTCTCTAGTAGACTCATAAACATATAATGATGTTTGTACTACTACATTAAAACGAATTAATCTTGTCTGGTAGAAGATGAAATCACTTTAAGTTTAACCAATCTCTATAGTTTTACGAAGCTACTTCAGTGTCTGGTGAAGCCCCGATAGTGGGTTATTAAATGTAGTACCAAAATCAAACATCCGATTCTCTTAAATGTTTATGTACGGCTAATTCATATCCCTTGAAGACATACGAATGACAGAAATTTTAGAACCTTACTATCTTATCTCTGAAATTCCTTTTCTATTATCTAGAAAGATAATATAAATTCATCTTTCTCTTGTTTTTCATTATAGTAAAGAATACTTAGTTTAGCGGTTTTTTTGGACAGAAATCACTCCTTCTATACTCATGGTCTTTTAAACATTTGCATGTTCTGGTACCATTCTTTGTGAGCGAGATAGCTTGCCCAATTTTGAACTTTGCTAAATACCATTTGTCCACCGTCTCTAAACCATTTTCATGGGATTATGACATTGTTTAACATCCATTATACCTCATAGTTACTCCTCCCTAAATTTCTTAACTCCTCTTTTATAATTGGTTCATTTACTCAAGACGAGAGTTCAACATGTCTCTCTTAGAGTATATATTCATAATATGTCTCGTCACCCCTGTGATAGATTATACCATATGTGTAACTTAATATTCTCACTTTATCGTAAAACAGTATAGTTTATCTTTGCATCACCTACAATGCGATGTTATCAAGAGTTTAGATTCTTTTCGGTGCCCGAACGTGCAAATACAGAGAAATTTCAAAAGTTTTTTGAGCTTAACCTCCCCTCTTCTCGGTTCATATGGTAGACTTTGTATCTCTGTGTTTACCTTGTATGTCTGCGAGGTTCTTGTACGGAATGATCACCTGGGCCTTAATCAAACTTCCCAGTTTGCCCGCTTTGCTAATATTTCCATATATTAAAGTTTCAGCATCGAAGTATGAATATGTACCTCCTACTTGCTTCATCTATCTCTCTGTGATTCTACCATTGTCTACTGACAGTGCTTCTGGATAGGCAACAGGATGCTCTGTTCTTGGTGTTTTACACATGATTACAATCTTCTCACCACAATTTATTACAATGAATTTACAAAAAGCTTTCCCCATGTTGTCATATGCTTAAGTACGACATGTGTGACACTGTAAATGTGATTCATCGTTCCACTTGTTAAAGCTTAACTCCTCTTACCTTGCTCCAAAGAAGAAATACGGGCCCAGATAGTTTTGAATCTAGTGTTAGATCCTAGTACTTAGTTGGGATTCCTTCTAGTCCCAACAATTTTGTTACATTAATAGAATACGTAAATTTGCAGTGAAAAGGTTATTTGTTTACTATGCAGCCTAGTGATACGATGAATGTTTGTACACTTAAATCTTGTGATGATAGAATTTAGTTGTTGGAACTTAGTATTTCTGTGCATTCTGGTTTGTTAATATTGCTGTTTATGCACACCGAGAAATTAAATATCCTTTAAAGGAATGCTTGTCTATACCACTATCCATAGCTCTGCTATTGCTACTCAATTGATCTATCATCTCAACCCTCATTATTTCAATGTATCATCTCTACACCAACCATTTGTCTCCCATCAGCAGTGTGAATTGCAGTGCAAATTCTTAGACAACGAATCCATCTAAGGTTGTAATGCTGTGTACCATAACTATTCATACATTCCCATAATATTATATATCATTTTATAAATTGTAAAGAATATGTTCTCCCAATTTCATAAGTGAATAAAGGAATGAACCATCACAATTCATAAATTTGCATAAAGGAATATAACATCACAATTTACATAAAGCGAGATATGAATTAACAGAACTTACGAATATCTCACGCAGTGCCACCTACTACTATGACGAATATCCTTGTCCCAGAATCCTCTTTGTCTACGATTCTTCGTGAAGAGATCCTCCCCGGAAGCAGACTGACACTTCAATACCGTGGGCAGCTGTTAGCATACTTTCCCCTAGCTTTATTTCGGTCTCGTCCAATTAAGGAGTGCTATTCATATTTAACCTAGGCTTCCCATTTTACAGGACTCTAGCTACTGCTTTTCCTCGACTTTCATTTTCTCACCTCTTCCCAACTACTCCCTATTCTTCATTGGGGAAATTTGAATTTTCCTCAAAAATCTAAATTAGAAACATTCTCTTTGAGATTTTGAAAGATTTGGAAAGAGTCTTTTCCTTTTCCATTACCCTCTTGTTGAATTGGGCATGTGATCTCCTTTCTCGTACGGTCATGGTACATATACAATATTTTGTTATTTTTCATAATTAAGTATTTAACCATATCCACATAACAATTATCATTTTGGTCTCCCTATGCATGTATGTTCTGATGTCTAATTTGAAAAGCACTTGTCTGGAACTTGAGGTCTTCACCTATATAAGGTTAAAGTATATTTTCATCTTAACATAAACATCTTCGAAATTTAACACATAATGGTACATCTTCACTTTGCAGAAGTTGTTGTTAAAGATCGAAATACCATTGAATAAATACCAATATGTAACTTGTTTTCTCCTTTTCTATTACTAGGTCTCCTTTAACGACCCTTCAAGTTTTATCACAACAGTGCCTGTGCAACCACCTCCTTTGCCCTAAGCATACTGTTGAAATACGCTGTTGACTCTGGAACATGCCTTAAAAACTCCTTTAATAACCATTAGTTTCAATTTTCTATTTTAAGAGACTTTCTATAAAATAACAAAACACCAATTCTAAAACATATAAAATAAAGAGACTTTAAATATATATGGTTCAACAACAAGGCTATTTGTGGAAAAAACCATTCCTTCCTTCATTATCCGATGGGAAATAGAAAGAAACCCCAAATCTCTGCCATCGGTTGGAGTGTAATATCCTCTTCTCTCTCACCGGTCCCCTTGGCCAGTTTCTCACTAAGATATACACACCATGCTAAGCACAATACAATACCCTCAAAACAACGAACAAGTTTCCTTCAAATTTGAAAAAAACACTAAATTAAACATGTAACTATCCCAAATCATCACTAATGAACGACCTTATTGACTATGAAATTTACTTGTTTACAAGAATTTTACATATTTTTTAGCCTGCGGCCTTTAAAACCCCCTCCCAAGAGACTCCAAAAAGTGTGACACACAAGACCCCCTCATGAAGATGAAATAGCGTTAAGAATAGGGTTCAACATGGCCGAGCATATAAATAAAGAAGATAATCATGTTCCTGACACAACATATGAATAAAAAATTAATTAGACTAGGGTTTGATTATAAAAACACATACATACAAAAGCAAATCATTTCTAAGACATTGTGAAACTCTTACTTACATTCATGAAACCCTAATGAAATGTGATTTCAATATAGGAACATGAAAACCCATGTTAACATTTCAAGGTTCAGACTTTATCCCTTATCATTCAACCTTCTAAGAAGTTAGTTTTCATGATCATATCAAAATCCTAAAACATGAAAGTATCATTAATAAGAAACTTCAAACACAATATCCCTAGCGAGTTTGAGTTTGGAACCCATTCCCACAATAGAAGAATACCTAAATTGGGGTTTTCCAAAACTTGTCTGGGTTCTACAAATCAATTAGAAATAATTAGGGGTGGGTAGATTTGTCGAGTGATGAATCACTACAATTAAGAATCATTGAAATTAGGTATAGAAGATAACAATGTGATGAATAATGCTCAGGCCAGAAAAAACCTTCATATAAATAAATCAATGTTTTAAAACATACACTTTGTTCTTGACAAACCTTTGTCTTGGGAGGACCTCCAGCAGCAACTAGCAGAAGTATAACAATTATTTTCTAATCAATACCATAGAGGAGAAAGTTCATTATTATTAATATGACAAAGGCAGAAATAAGTATATGAAACAAAAATGAGCCCTAAAATGAGATACTTGTCTTGAAAGTTCTATGAGACTACCTACAAAAGCTTTGAGGAATACCTAAAACTTATAAAAAAAATATATTTTCAGTCTATTAAAGGCATATAAATAATAAAACATCAAAAATATAAAATAGAAATATCTAAAGCTATGAAAATTACTTGGTATTATGGTCTCTAATGTTAAATTCTCAGCTTGGCTTTTAGTTCTTCTTCTTGTTGGCCAAATATCTCTCCTTTCTTGTTTCGGTTTTAGGATAGTCACTCTATAGTGACCCTTCTTATAGATAAATGTATTATACCTTGGACATTATCAACATTATTCCTTGGCCCTTTATATTTCTTTCATTTATGTTTAGAAATATAGGCATTAGGTACTCTTGGATTAGAAGCTAATGAGATAACAATTCCTCTTGGTATGACAATCCATTTGACTATTTAATTAGGGCTTCATCCAATTATTAAATATGACGGAAAAATGCACACCCCAAGTAGGTTTCATTCTACGTAGAGCAGTGATCCACGAGTTCTTTGTCTAGAACAATTTAATCAATGACAAAAATATCATCCTTGATTGTTCTATATTCACAAGCAGAGCCAATGTATACTTATTTTGTCACATATTTATAGTCCTTAGCTCATTTTCAAAGTAGCACAACAGCGAATGTTCTAGCGATGAATAAGCCCCGACAGAGCTTCATACATTTTAACAAAACTGTGTCCAATGTTGGCTATGAATGAAAAGATTTGTCCTTTATTCTGCTACCATTAAAGTATTGGCCACCAATTTAGTTCCACAGCACACTTTTTCACCATCAAAGAATCCTTTGTAGCTTCTTCTTTTCCTTCGACCAGGTATGGTACCTTGTTATTTTCAAGGACAGAACCAATTCTCTTCTTCTAGGACACCTTAGTTTGAGGCTCCTTCAGTTTTTTCTCCTTGATTGTGTTAGACATCCTCCTATGATGTAGCCTGAACTCCTGCAGGATGATCCTTTACGTTTGTTCCTTGATGCGTCAAAGGACATTTTCTTCCTTATTTCAACTCGTCTATATTCATGTTGAAAAATCGAAAGGGCGGAAATATTTTCTTATTCTTGAAAAGTACCAACATGATATTTCTTATTATTACAGTATTTATGTCTGCTATTTTTTAGTTCATCAAGAAATTACCAAAACAACATCACATAAAACAATAGACTTTGGAATCTGAAATTTATAGAAAACATAATGGAAAGCTTATCACAGCATATGTCATTAGTCTGTCTCACCATACAGTTGATCCTAAGTGACATGTTCTGCCTCCCAAAGTTTGGAATGATATTTGTACCATTACTTCTCTATTTCTTTTCATGCTTGTGCAGGTCTACTCATTATCTTCTTTAAAACTCCTTATTTATTCCTATACCCAGAAATTCATAATGTATCTTCCAAATGGAATGAATATCCCAACACAATGCAATATGAAATGTCTCCACACATAAACCAATTCATGAAAAACTAACGAACCCAGCAATTGCAGAGATACATCTGTGAATCAACAAGTAACAAATACATGTATATCACTAATGACACTCATATAAACTTGTAACAAAACATATAATGGTGTAAACCTCACTCTGGTTAGGTAGAATCATGGATGCATAAACATACAAACTGCAAAACATGACTAATTTATAACATTCAATGAAAATTTGGTACACCATCACAGGCATAAAGAAATTAGCCAGTAAACAGACCAGCCACAGAATCATTCAACATATAATCATCACAGAAAAAGCATGCAAAGGACACTACACAAAAGCATGACCAATATGTCACCTAGCATAAAAAGCAATGTATACAAAAATGTAACAATATGTAAGATAATGTTATGGACAATACTAGGCAAACATGAAAAATAGATAGTAGGTCATGCACATTGCACATGTGGCAGCACTAAGCTTACTTGTAGGTTTACTATGACAATAGAAACATGGGTACAATAAACAAATACACCTTAATTATGAAAAAAACACATGAAATCAATATAATTCATGATCAACACACTACTACATCAAGTGAAGAGTTCAAGACCATGCTAAGTGCCCACTCTAACACCCTCATCCCACATCAGCAAGTAACCAACAAGGTAAACATGTGAGGAGGGCTACTATTGTGGTTACTCATATAAAGCCTTAAGGATGATGGAACCGGGGAAAGACAAAGACACCTTGGCTGTCGGCAACATCCCTAAGAGGTAATCAATATCCCAGGACCCCTAACCCACGAGGACATTTGAATTTCGACCCTTTTGGGCCATAGTAAATGAAATCATATGAACACAATAATAATTGGGAGCCTATGGCCGTGAAAAAAACACAACAAAATGCGGCGAGGCTGATTGATCGATTATGTGTGTTCAACTACAAGATCTATGCCTACATTTTAGCCATATAGCCCAAATCTTGCCCAAAGTTTCATGAAAATTTAGGGGCTAATAAATAACATTAAAAAAAAGGTACAAAGCAATAACATCATCAAGAACTCATACATGCATCTCCTAGCCATGGCCAGAATTTCATCAAGCATATGTGGACATTGCATCTCCCAATTGTAAACAAGTTTAGACATGGGGGTCTCAACCATATCTAAGAATCACTAAAAAGACGTTTTCCTTACATGGTGGTACAGGTACAATATGTTTAGTATGAATACATTGTGCATTCATTTACAAGTAAACATGAATGAGACACCATCATCATTAATAAAACATATTCTTATAACCAACATAATAAAAACAAAAATACTACCATGTATACGATAGCAATAGAATCCACATAACCAACAGTACATTTTCATGCAAATACCAAAGGAATGAGTTTATCGTTAATACATAACAAAAAACCGGAGTTAAAATTCCATGTTCAACCATTATGTATTAGTTTAAGCAAGTCTATTCGGTAATAACCCTTGTATACATGTTAACAAGCATGGGTGCGGATACTCACAATAATAATCATAATCCAATTAGGAGGCCTCCAAAAGCCAAACCACCTCAACCCTCAATGACTGACTCCACCTCATGGTGGGAAATCACAACCATTGTTGATTGGTCTCTATCAAGTTGTTTGAGGACTCCGGTGTTTTCCAATCAAGGCTTCGAGGACTAGTAACTCAACCCAAGCTGTTACCAGGCTTCTAGGCGTTTGTCCAACGAAACTGGCAGTAGTAGCTCACGCCCCACCTAGGGCCCCAAAGTGTTTTTCCAACAAAGGCTTCCACAACAAAGTAACTCAACTTCCTGGTTCTTTGTCGCCGACTTAGAAGTTTTCATTCAAGCCTTTAGCAAACTAATAAATCAACCCATATTCAAATTAATCATAGAACAAGAAAATAATCGATGAAACAAACTGCAACACCATGGCTATCCCAAGAAATCAAGACGAGAAATCCACATGCTATGCATGCTAAACCAAGTGAAAACAAACGTAACTTGATACACTGCAATCCATAAATCTCTTTCAACTGAACAATCATGATGCCCATAAATTTCCTTCTCAACAGCACTTCTTGCTTGAATCATAATTATCTACATCTCAAGAAATGGTCAAACGTCTGACCTCAACCAAGTGAGAGAAGATCAGTGAGAAGGCTCAAAATAGGCACCAAAAAATTACCAACAGTTCTAAAACCTTTTTATAGAAAGAGCTTCTATTTTCTTCATTCCTCCCTACGTAACTTTGTGACATTTGCCTCCTTTCTCCCTAATTTCCACTATTCTCATAAATAAATGTGTCAAAAATACTTTTCCTTCTTTAATAGTTGTACCTTGTACATGAACATAATAAACCATGTGAACACACTGAGATGTTTTCTAGCTAATACAGAATATGTCTCTCACCCAGACAATGGTTATTATTTTTGCTTTATTACATGGAATTTTGAGTGTTGAGTTTATTTATACATTTTGATACTGTGATAGCGCAAGATAAAACACTGAAATTTCAATTCATAAAGAAAAGATCAAAAAAAAGTGATAAATATTTAACAAGGTGAAGTAGAATCACAAGAAAGTGATGAATGAGCAGTGTAATTACAATTAGTGCCATGACATTTGGAAATACAGTACAACAATGATGAACATAAGTATACAATATGAGAAATTAAGATTTGGGTTAGGCACTCAATAATAATAAGTTATTTCTTTAGAATTTAACCTATTAGGAACAAAAAGAGGCAAAAGCATATGGTGGCCCTTTAAAAAAACCCTGAAATTACTAGGTAGAAAAGCTTTCCTCAAAGTACTAGTCACTAAGCAGAATATTGGAAAACCTAGAATTTAAATTCGAGGAGGGGGGTGTTATTTGGAACAAAATACTTGTCAATAAAAACAATGATAAAATGAAGAATTGAGTGTAAATGGTTACCATTTGTTCTTAGATTTTGAATGTTAAATATGAATAGCGAATGGGGTAGAAGGGTCAATTTCCAACCCACTGGCATGAGCTCATAAAAAAAAGCAAATGACATCACATAATGTACATACATGTAAAGGAGATTATATTTGTAAATTTTGGAGGCTCTAAAACTTTTAGACACCTTTCATATATTTTCAATTAAGTTCTTATCCCAATTGAAATAAAAACTATTTTGAAGACTCTTTGAATAATGAGATCTAAGTCTAAAGGAGAATGTGTAACACCAGTTGTGAAAAAATCATACAAAACGCTCAAACCACAAAAAGATAGTTTGGGACTTGGTGGTGACTAATCATAACCATTTAGAAGCTTCCTTTTAAGTATCTTGTCACTATTTCTCAAATGATTTAATTAATTCGTACATCTATTTTCTCTTAAATACACCACATTCCTTTTTGGTAAAATCATGATAGATGAACATTTTACAATACAATTAGGGTTCAAAAGTTTATACATAACGAATATTATCTAGCCACTTTGCATGTCAAGATCCATATCTCCATGGTTAGGAACCATGAAATCATCTAATGGGAATGGAGGAGGGTGGTAAGTTCTTACAACTTCATAACACCCAATGATAAAAATTGCACGTAGTTCTTGATTTGCACCTGACACAGTTAATTGGTTGAATCAATCACTCTTGTCATAATACTTCAGTAACGAATTTTAGAAGACTATCCAATATGTGTCGGTGCTGCAATTTACTACCATTCCACAACCATGTCATCCTCTCCTTTCATTTGAAATAAAATACATAGACAAAAATTAGGAAAATATTACTGCCACGGCAAAAAATAAATTAAGTATCATAATCAAACTCCATGAAAATTTAAGTTTAAACGAAAGTAATATAACGTTACCTAGTTTTAAAAATTAGATATTTAGATTTTCTTGAAAACGTGCAGCACATATCACCTAAGCGATATCAAATAATGCAACATCATGTCAACATAAAGATATCATATACGGCACCCATGATGTTTCTTTATTCTATAAATTCAAATATCTTTGATAAATTGAATATGTCCAACACAATACAATATTGAATTGTCTCCATGTAAAACCAATTCATGAAAAAGCTAACGAACCTTAGTGTAATTTTGGGAGGATACATCCTGCAAGATCAACCATTAACCAAATACATGTATATCCATAATCGTAGCCTCATATAAACTTGTAACAAAAGGTATAATAGAGCATAAACCTCACTCTAGTTGGAGTAGAATCATGGATGCATAACCATACAAACTACAAAACATGACCTAATGTATAACCATACCAATGAAATTTTACTACACACCATCACAAGCATAAGCGAAATGTAACCAAGCGTGAATGACCAAATCATTTTCAACATATAATCATCACACAAGAAAGCATACAAGGAAACTACACAAGCATGACCAATATGTGACCTAGCATAAAAAAGAAATGCATATACAACATGTAACAATATGTAAGATAATGTGCATGGACAATACACAAACATGAAAAATAGATAATCAGTCATACACACATTACCACATGTTGACAACGACACCATAAACACTTCCATGGGGACACCACTACCACCATGGCCAAAAAAACATGGGTGCAATAAACAAATACACCATAAGTATGAAAAAAACACATGAAATCAACATAATGCATGATCAACACACTACCGATCCATTATGAGAGTTGAACCATGCTCTGATACCACTCTATAACACCGTCATCCCACATCAACCCAAGTAACCAACCAACCAAGGTAAACATGTGAGGAGAGGCTACTAATATGATATTTCACCTCATATCTGACCTTGAGGTAGTGGAACCAAGGGAAAGAAGACAAAGACACCTTACAAAACATCAGCAACATCCCTAAGAGGTAATCCGACCTCCCCGCCCCCTAACCCCTCAGGGCGACTGAATTTTCAGCCCTTTTGGGCCATAGTTGTAGGTATGCCAAGGCAAAATAATAGTTGAGAGGCTATAGCCGTAAGAACAACACAACAAACATGCGGCGAGGGCCCTAATTGGTCAGTTATGTGTGTTCAACTACAAGATTTATGCCACCTTTTTAACCATATAGCCCAAGTCACTGCCCAGAACTTCATGAAACTTTAGGAGACAATAAATAACATTAAAAAAAAAGGTACAAAATCAATAACATAATCAAGAACTCATCGAGACATCTCCTAGCCATGACAGGAATTTCATCAAGCATGTCGCAAACATTGCATCTACATGTGTAAACAACAAGTTTAGACATAGGGGTCTCATACTTATCTAAGAATCACTAAAAGGCATTTTTCCCTTACATCATTATCTGCAGTACAATATATTTGACCATAGATACATTATTCATTCATTTACAAGTAAAAACATAGATAGAGACATACATCATCATTAATAAAACATATTCTTATAACCAACATAATAAAAAGGAAAATACCATGTATACGATAGCAATAGAATCCACATAATAACCAATACATTTGCATACCAAATACCAAAGGAATGAGTTCTTCATTAATGCATGTAAAAAAAAATTGGAGTTGAGAATTCCACGTTCAACCAAGCCATATATTAGTTTAGCCAAGTCTCACTTCAGCCAATAACCCCTGTGCCATATTCCAAGCATGAATGTGGGATATCACCAAACACATCAATCATAATCAATTTAGGGCCTCCAAAGGCCAAACCACCTCAACCCTCAACCAATGACTCCACCTCATGGTCGGAAATCACAACCATCATTGATTGGTCTCTATCCAAGTTGTTCGAGGACTCCAGAGTGTTTTTTCCAATCAGGGCTTCGTGGACTAGTAACTCAACCCAAACTATTACAGGGCTTCTAGAGCGTTTTTCCAACGAGGGCTTCCAACATTAGTAACTCAACCCACCTAGGGCTTCCAAATGATAAAAATTGCACCTTAAACTACCATAATTTTTATTTTGTGAATTGACGAGAATTGGTTGAAGCAATCCTCTTGTCCATAATACTTGTTAACTTGAATTTTCGAGGCTATCCAATATTAACATCAGTGCTACCAAAATTTTCCTACCATTCCACAACCATGTCATCCTCTCCTTTCATTTTGAAATAAAATACATAGACAAAAATTAGGGGAAAATATTCACACCACTCGACAAAATAAATTCGTGCCATAATCAAAGTTCCATAGGAGGTCTTCAAAGTTTTAAACGAAAGTATAATATAACGTTCCACCTAGTTTTAAAAATTAGATATTGGATTGTCTTAAGCTTATTATGGCACATATCCTTATAAACCTGATATCAAATAATGCAACATCACGTCAACATAAAGATATGATATCTGGCCACCCATGATGTTTCTTTGCATAATTAACCTCCTCCCATATCAACATTTTCTATCATTGATTTAATCAACTAGCCATGTGCCAAGCATTTCACATAATACAAAGTTCAAACCACGTGACATAGTCTAAAACACCCCAAAGTGATCAATGGTGGATAAAGCACATCAAAAGAAAGGATTTAACTCCGTCAAGTTACCCGATGTTTAGCCGATGTGCGGCCCAGTACATGAATTATATGGCCCCACATAATTAGACATAAAATTATTTTGATTTTTTCCGAATTACTTGCTCCAGGCCCAATAATGTCAATAAAATCATCCCTATTTTCATAGTATCAATGGAACGGTCCAAGATTTGGATAAACAAATTTTTCCTGAAAAAGAAATTTCCAACAAATTGGAGGCATGCACAATGATTAACCTCAATGTTTCTATGTAAAAACTATATTTTATTCCGTGATCTTTGGTGGATGTCGTGAACTTTTGGAGTTAATTTCATTACAGAAGGAGAGGTGTGCTATGAGAAAACTACACAAGATTAATAATTAATTTGGACAATAAAGTATTTATAATTGTTGGCACCATGGATTTTTAAGTGGTGATATTATCCATATTTTTAGTGACATTTTATAATTCCGATGGACATGGGAAACCATAAATTTATGGAATTAGGGCCACTTTACTAGCATTGGCAAGCAGAAAGTGCAACTTTTTGACTTTGAGGTTAATAAAAATAAATCAATTAAATTCACTTGAAATTTACATTTAAAATATAGAGTTGTATTTAGTGTTATTTTTGAAAAGTTTTCAAAATTACTATTTTTATCTAATTTGTATAAAAATCATATATTTATAAAAAAATAAATTTGAATAACACAATTCAATATTTTAACTAAAATTTCTCAATTTAATATTATTATTTTTTTATATGAACAATAAATTACTATTTGATTAATTTTCTAAATCCCCATTCTCCATCCCTATCGCTATTATCACGCCGCAAATAAACTTTTGTAACTAAATTGAATTGAATTTAAGGTAGGGTTTTACCCATTCTTGTGTGCTAGGCTTGATCTAGGTTGTGTCCACTTTGAATGTTTTATATAGCAGTTTTCATATCTTCATAAAATATAGTTTGAAACAGTTTTTCTTTTATAGCTCGTAAATATCAAGAGGAGTTGTATAGTTGGAGCTTGCACAGACAGTCATATAGAGGGAGAACAGAGTCATTAACAGGAATATGGAAGGAAATATGGAAGGACGAGCTCAATACAGTGGGGATGATGCAAGAAGGACAAGATCAACATTGTGCAGGGAACGACGAACAGATTGCACAGGAATGATTTGGAGAGTAGGGTTTATATGTATGTTTTTTTTTTTAAATTATTATATTTTGTTAAATGTAAGACTTTTGTGATCCATAATGTAAATGAATGTCTTTATGTGATTAATCCAAAAAACACTCATCTACATTATTATATTTATTAAGAAATTTTGTAATATTTAAATATTAAAAAAATCCATTCAATATTTTTATCTATTTTCTTGTTGAAATTATTATACTTATTAAGAAATTTTGTGATATTTAAATATTAAAAAATAGCATGTTATATTCCTTTTAATATTGAAAATAATCCAAACAGGTATAAATGATGTGGTGTGATCCCTCCAAACGGCTAGGGCAGGGAGGACGTGGCATGGCCACTCACAAATTAGCCGTAGATTGAAAAGGATATTTTGATTATGATGTTCACAAGTTCAAACCGTTGATTAAAAAAGTCCTATAATGAGGATTTTGATTATGATGTTCACAAGTTCAAGTTGAAGGAGGATAAGGACGGTACCTGAGTGAATGTAATTAAGACGATGCCCTTCGGTGCGGGGAGGAGGAGGCACTAGCCACATCGCCGCTCCCAGCCGACCAGGATGCGTGCCCAGAACTAAGAGCTTCTCAATTAAGAGCATTCATACAACTAGTTCCATGCGTTCATACATTTGATTCGTTCATGGATATTTGTGGATGAAGAGAAGGGAGTTCAGGAATAATTAATTTTCAGAAGGAAAAATAGTAATGGTTTACATTCATTTTAGTAAATTACATCTAGGTTTGCAGGTCTTCCTAGATTTTTTATTTTGATTGTTCAGCTAACATGTAGGTTTCTTTCGTAATTTTTTTTGTTAACAGGTTGTTCTTGAATCCAATCTTGTTGCCCTGCAAGACACTATTGGACCAATAACCTTTCTGAACCTTCGCCATTTAATATTCCTCCCACCACTTCTTGCGTTGATGTTTATGTTAGGTTAAGCTAGGGTAGCGTAGATTAGGTTAGGTTAGGTTAGGATAGGCTAGGCTAGGCTAGGTTAAGGTAGGCTAGGGTAGGCTAGGCTAGGGTAGGCTAGGATAGGTTAGGATAGGTTGGGCTAGGATAGGTTAGGTTAGGGTAGGTTAGGTTATGTTAGGGTAGGGTAGGTTAGGTTAGGTTAGGTTAGGTTACGCTAGGGTAGCGTAGGTTAGGGTAGGTTTGGTTAGGTTAGGTTAGGATAGGCTAGGCTATGGTAGGCTACGGTAGTTTAGGCTAGGTTAGGGTAGGCTAGGTTAGGTTAGGCTACATTAGGCTAGGATAGGTTAGGCTTGGATAGGTTAAGTGAGGCTAGGCTAGGTTAGGTTAGGTTAGGCTAGGTTAGGTTAGGTTAGGCTAGGTTGGGTTAAGCTAGGGTAGGTTGGGTTAAGCTAGGGTAGGTTAGGTTAGGTTAGGTCAGGTTAGGTTAGGCTAGGCTAGGCTAGGCTACGGTAGGGTAGGGTAGGTTAGGCTAGGCTAGGGTAGGCTAGTATGGGCTAGGGTGGGCTAGGCTAGGTGAGGCTAGGCCATGATAGGTTAGCTTAAGTTAGGTTAAGTTAGGTTAGGTTAGGTTAGGTTATGGTAGGTTAGGCTAGGATAGGTTAGGGTAGGGATAGTTACGCTAGGCTAGGCTAGGTTAGGTTAGGGTAGGTTAGGGTAGGGTAGGGTAGGTTAGACTAGGCTAGGCTATGTTACGTTAGGTTAGGCTAGGGTAGGGTAGGCTAGGTTAGATTGGGCTAGGTTAGGGTAGGCTAGGTTAGCTTAGGCTAGGCTAGGCTAGGCTAGGTTAGGGTAGGCTAGGCTAGGGTAGGCTAAGGTAGGCTACAGTAGGCTAGGCTAGGTGAGGTTAGGATATGGTAGGTTAGGGTAGGGATAGTTAGGTTAGGTTAGGCTAGGCTAGGGTAGGTTAGGTTAGACTAGGCTAGGCTATGGTAGGTTAGGTTAGGTTAGGGTAGGGTAGGGTAGGTTAGATTAGGCTAGGTTAGGGTAGGCTAGGTTGGCTTAGACTAGGTTAGGCTAGGCTAGTCTAGGCTAGGCTAGACCACGTTAGGCTAGGCTAGGCTACGCTAGGCTAGACCACGTTAGGCTAGGCTAGGCTAGGCTAGGATAGGCTACGCTAGGCTAGGATAGGCTACGCTAGCCTAGGATAGGCTAGGATAGGCTAGGCTATGCTAGGATATGCTAGGCTAGTATAGGTTAGGCTAGGATAGGTTAAGCTAGGCTAGGATAGGTTAGGCTAGGGTAGGCTAGGGTATTCTAGGCCCGGGTAGGCTAGGGTAGGCTAGGGTAAGCTAGGATAGGTTGGGGTAGGGTAGGTTAGGCTAGGCTAGGTTAGGCTAGGTTAGGTTAGGTAGGCTAGGATAGGGTGTGCTAGGCTATGGTAGGTAAGACTAGACTAGGTTAAGCTATTCTAGGGTAGGCTAGGGGAGCCTAGGCTAGGCTAGGCTAGACTAGGCTAGGTTAGGTTAGGCTAGGCTATGTTATGTTAGGCTAGGTCAAGTTAGGTTAGGTTAGGTTAGGTTAGGTTATGCTAGGCTATGTTAGGGTTGGCTAGGGTAAGTTAGGTTAGGCTAGGGTAGGTTAGGTTAGGCTAGGCTAGGTTAGGCTAGGTTAGGTTAGGCTAGGGTGTGCTAGGCTAGGGTAGGTAAGACTACACTAGTTTAGGCTAGGGTAGGTAAGACTACACTAGTTTAGGCTAGGATAGGTTAGGCTAGGGTAGGGTAGGTTAGGTTAGGCTAGGATAGGCTAGGCTAGGCTATGTTAGGCTAGGTTAGGCTAGGCTATGTTATGTTAGGCTAGGTCAGGTTAGGTTAGGTTAGGTTAGGCTAGGTTAGGCTATGCTAGGTTAGGCTAGTCCAGGTTAGGCTAGGCTAGGCTAGGCTAGGCTAGGATAAGATATGGTAGGTTAGGTTAGGTTATGTTAGGTTTGGCTAGGTAAGGTTAGGCTAGGCTAGGGTAGGCTAGGGTAGGTTAGGTTAGGCTAGGTTAGACTAGGTTAGGCTAGGCTTGCCAAACCTTGTTGGTGTGCTTCCGCCCCACCATGATGATATTGAGTTTGTTTACCTCTATTTGATATTTTCCCCATATGCATCCTACCCATGGAGTTTCAGACTCATGGGAAGTATCTCTCACTTGGCCAATGAGGTGGGAAATGTGAATAGATACCATAGCAAGACTGATGAACACATTAGATATTTCCGTACACTCTATGTCTAGGATGACACGTGTCCAACCACTTGATCTGGGATCAAGTCTAGCGAGGTTTCAGACCTCCAACTGACATTGGGTCAGTGAAACTAAATTGGGGTTATTATATGACTCTCTCGAGTCCAAGAGACATTTTGGACCTCCAATTGACTTGAGTCAGTGAAACTATCTTCAGGTTAATATATGACTTTCTCGAGTCCAAGAGAGGTTTCAAACCTCCAACTAACTTTGGTTCAGTTAAACCAACTTTGGGTTGGTGTGTGACTCTTTTGATTGCTATAGAGGTTTCATACCTCTGAGCTGACTTCAGGTGAGCTGTGAGTGATGTCCTTATGACTCAAATTTTTTTTTGAAATAAATAAGCCAGTGAAGAAAGTTACGGTGGGATGACGCACGATGTTTGGAGGGCACTGGTGGATGGAGTTCTCCCTAGTTGAGAGACTGTGTTAATTTTGGGCAACTAGGTCTAAAATCCATGATTTCATGCTCAAATGATGATGCCAATATTTTTATTGGATTCCTCTTTCAGAGAGGTGCAAGATCAATCCAAAGATCATCTTGATCGGATGAGTAGAACATGTATTTTGAATTTATTCCACATGTGCAAGGTCAGCCTAATTTATCCCACATGCATAAGAGATGTTCCACACACCCCCACAGATGTCTATATATTGGAGATACTTGGATCTCAGTACACACAAAATTTGTGGAGGCGTCGTAAGGCTTGATCACTTTTCTGGGATATGGTACAACGAGGCGTCGTAAGGCTACATCATATAGGAACTAATGAGAAGGTCGCAGATATTCTCAGAGAGCCCTTGGGGAAGCTCAAGTTCCTAAACCTTTCGTGAGAATCTTGGAATCGTGGGACGACCCTATTTGGAGGGCCCTATTATACGACAAGCTCTGGGAGCTCCAGGGGGGCTTTAGGGATAGCTTCTTGGAGCTATGAACAACCACAAGGCTAGGCTTGCAAAACCTTATTGGTGTGCTTCCACCCCACCATGATGATACTAATTTTGTTTACCTCTCTTTGATCTCTGCCCCGTATGCATCCTACCCATGGAGTTTCAGACTCATGGGAAGTACCTCTCATTTGGCCAATGAGGTGGGAAATGTGAATAGAGGCCATAGCAAGACTGATGGATGCATTGGATATTACCGCACTCTCTATTTCTAGGATGGCACGTGTCCAACCACTTGATATCGGATCAAGTCTAGCGAGATTTCATACCTCCAACTTACAAGGGTCGATGAAACTAACTTCAGGTTATTATATGACTCTCTCAAGTCCAAGAGACATTTCAAACCTCCAATTGACTTTGGGTCAGTGAAAATAACTTCGGGTTAATATATGACTTTCTCGAGTCCAAGAGAGGATTCAGACCTCCAACTGACTTCGGTTTAGTTAAACCAACTTCGAGTTGGTGTCTGACTCCTTTGAGTCCTATAGAGGTTTTAGACCTCTGAGCTGATTTCGGGTTAGTTGTGAGTGATGTCTTTGTGACTCAACTTTTGTTTTGAAATAAATAAGGAAGCGAAGAAAGTTACGGTGGGATGACGCATGATGTTTGGATTGCATTGGTGAATGGAGTTCTCCCTAGTTGAGAGAGAGTATTAATTTTGGGAAACTAGGTCCAAAATACATGATGTGATGCTCAGA
The DNA here is from genome assembly GCA_034641835.2 of Pinus albicaulis. Taxonomy (NCBI): domain Eukaryota; kingdom Viridiplantae; phylum Streptophyta; class Pinopsida; order Pinales; family Pinaceae; genus Pinus; species Pinus albicaulis. Next base: position 198,570 of record JAXQQM020059066.1, on the reverse strand, counting down.
TGACAATGCCAATATTTTTATTAGATTCCTCTTTTGGTGAGGTGCAAGAATGATACAAAGATCATCTTGATCGGATGAGCAGAACATGTATTTTGAATTTATTCCACATGTGCAAGGTCAGCCTGATTTATCCCACATGCATAAGAGATGTGCCACACACCCCCACAGATGTCTATATATTGGATATACTTGGAGTTCATTACACACACAATTTGTGGAGGCATTTTAATTCTCTGTTAGATAGTGATGGAGCAAAGTTCTTGGTTCTATGTTTAGGGTTTCTTGGTGCGGTATCTTGGTGGAGTCTTCTTGATGAAATGTCTTGGGGTTGTGTGATATATGTGGTTGGCTGACCTGATCAGTACTTTGCTGGTTGAACCATCCTGCTGATCGTTGTAACACCACCATTCTTTATCTTTGTTTTTGACTTGTCTTCCATCGATCTATTGGTATGTTCTATATGCATCTTATTTTAATTATGTCCTAGAAGGTTAAAGTATATTTTCATCTTAGCATAGAACATCTTCGGAATTTAACACATAATGCTACATCTTCTCCTTTGGAAGTTAAAGGATCAACAGAGTTAGAAATACCATTGAATAAATACAATGTACCAACCTTTTCTCCTTTTTCTATTACCGTGTCTCCTCTAGTGACCTTGTAGGTTTTATCTGTGAAATTTATCACACAACCTTCACCGCCTAATTACCCTATTGAAATCATATTTTTCTTCAGATCTGGAATATGACTTAGCTCCTTTAATAACCATTGGTTTCAATTTTTCTATTTTACAAGAACTTTACCCATTCCAACAATTTTATAGGGTTTATCATCACCCAAACGAACTTGTCGAAAATCTCCTTGAACATAGTCATGAAAATATTTCTTATCAGGTATGGCATAGAATGAGCACCCTGAATCTACTATCCACGAATCAGTAACATTTTATAAATAAAAAATCAACACATATTGTAACACATCACTTTTCACATTTTTCTTCATGATTTTTTTCTTATTTTGCATCTCCTTCTTTTCCCTTCCAATATTTATAGTCTTTCTTCAATTTGCCTTTCCTTGATTTACTATGATATGTTGAGCCCTTTCCTCTTTCCATTTTTCTTCCCCTAGTCTCTGCACTCAAAGCATTGCCTGATGTCTCATCGGAGCTTTTATGTTGCATTGCCTTGCTAAGGTAGCACCAACAACATCATCAAACTTTAAAGTACTAGCTCAGACAGAGTTACTAATGGCCATAACTAAACCATTCTAACTTTCTCGCAATGAAAATAGAAATAACAGAGCCCTAACTTCATCATCAAAGCTTACCCCTATAGAAATTAACTGACTAATAACCATATTAAATACATTTAAATGGTTAGCAAAAGATCCACCTTCCAATGTCTACATATTAAATAAATGTTTCACAAGAAATACCTTATTTGCAGTGGGGGGTTTTTCATATAGTTTCGCCAATGACTTAATTAAACCCTCTATTGTTGTTTCCTTTGAAATATTGAAAGCTACCAGCACTGCAAGGCACAACCTTATTGTTCCAAGTGCCATTCTATCGACAATATCCCATTATGTGTCTCTCATACTCGACGAATTCTTTGTTTTTCCCCTCAATGGTAGTTACAAATTTTTCTGATAAAGATAATATTCCATATGCATATTACACAGTGGGTAGTTTTGGCCATTAAATTTCTCGACCCTAAACCTACCATCTTCCTCCATTTCTCCCATTCGAACTAGGAAACCTTCTTTCGTGCGAGTTTATCAGCTAAATAGACCTTCAAATCTGATACCAGTTGTTAGAAAATTATATATTACAAAGAAATGTAGTGCATAAAATATGCAGAAACACAAACACATAAAACATATAAAATAAGAGAGAGACAAATATATGTGGTTCACCCAACTTGGGCTATTTCCATGGAAACAACCAGTCCTTCCTTTACATTATCCAGCAAAATGAAGAGACGCAATCTACATCAGATCCGATGTAATATCCTCTTCTCTCTCACACAGTCCCCTTTGTGATTTCTCACTCAGATTATACACACCATACACAAACGCAATACAATACCCTCAAACAATAGACAAGTTTCCTTCTAGGGTAAAAAACCCTAAATTAAACATAACTTCTACCGCCAAATCATCTGCCTAATGAATGACCCATATTGACTATGAAATTACAACATTTTATAAGGCAATTTTACATATTTTTTTAGCCTCGGGGGCTCTTCCCCCAAAACCCCCTCCCAAGGGGGGCTCCAAAAGGCCGTCGACACCCCCCCTAGACCCCCCTCATGAAGATGAAATGACGTTAAGAATATGTTTCCAACGTGGCGATACATATAAATAAAGAAGATAATCATGCTCCACACCCAACACAACATATGAATAAAAAATTTAATTAGACTAGGGTTTGATCATTAAAACACACACATACAAAGCAAATCATTTCTAAGACATTGTGGGGGTCTTGCTTACACATTCCACGAAAACTTAATGAGTAACGATTTCAATATAGGAACATACAAAACCCAATATTACCAAAATTTCAAAGGTTCAAGACTTTATCCCTTATCATTCAACCCTAACAAGTTAGGTTTTCATGATCATATCAAAATCCTAAACATGATATCATTAATAAAAACTTAAAATACAATATCCCTAAGCAGTTTAGGGTTTCAAAAATTCACATTAGCATACCCTTCGGTTAGGGTTTTCCAAAACTTGTCTAGGTTTCTACAAAATCAATTAGAAATATGAGGTGGGTGGGTAGATTTATCAAGTGATGAATCACCCAGAATAAGAATCATTATGATTTAGTATAGACAGATATAACAATTCCAGTAAGATAATGTCAAATGAAAAAACCTTTAACATAAATAAATCAATGTTTTAAGGCATACCTTTGTTTCTTGACAAACCTTGTCTTGAGAGGCCCTCCTTCATACTTCTTGAGAGTATAAAAATTGTTTTCCTAATCAAGACCATAGAGGGAGAAATTTCATTAGTATTAATATAATCGAAATTGAAATAAGTATATGAAACCAAAAATGAGCCTGAAATGAGATACTCATCTTGAGGATTTGTTTAGGACTCCCTACAAAGCTTTGAGGGATACCTAAAACTATAAACAAGAAAAATGTATTTTTCCAAAAATATATTAAATGCCTATAAATTATAAAACATCAAAAATATCAAATAAAATATCTAAAGCTACAAGAAAATTACTTGGTAGTGTAAGTCCCCAATGTTAAATTCTCCAAGCTTGACTTCCTTTGAGTTTCCTTCTTCAATAATGTTGGCCGAATATCTCTCTATTTTCTTGTTTCTTGGATTTTCAAGATATTCACTCCTATAGTGACCCTTCTTATGGAATCAATAATTATACCTTGGACATGTCAACTTTATTCCTTGGCCCTTTATATTTCTTTCATTTATGTTGAGAAATATAGGCATTAGGTACTCCTTTAGCATTGGAAGCTAATGAGATACTTAGAATTCTTCTTGACTGTTGGAAATACATTGTTCTTAAAAGGTGGGAGCTACCTTCCAATTATTAAATATGGCAACAAATGCATCCCAAGTAGGTGTCAATCCTAATAGAGCATTGATCAGGAGTTCTTTGTCTAGAAAAATCTCATCAATGGCCAAAATATCATCCTTGATTATTTCTATATTCACAAATGAGGCCAATGTGTCTTATTTTTCCATATTTGTAGTCCTTAGCTCATTTTTCAAAGTAGCTACTTGACAAATGTTCTTAACAGTGAATAACTTTGACAAGGCTTCATACATTTTGTGAGCATGGTCAATGTTGGCTATGAATGGGAAAAGGTTGTCCTTTATTCCTGCTACCATTAAAGTCTTGGCCACTAATTTAGTTCCCTGTATTTTACTTTTTCACCATCAAAAGAATCCTTTGTAGGCTTCTTTACTTTTCCTTTGACCAGGTATAGTACCTTATTCTTTTCAAGGATGAGGCCAATTCTCTTCTTCTAGGACCTGTAGTTTGAGGCTCCAATTTTGTTTTCTCCCTTGATTGTGTTAGACATCCTCCTAGAGTGTAGTAGACTCCTACCTCAAGATGATCCTTCAAATTTTTCCTTGATTAAGTGCTGAAGACTTCATTTTTCTTCCTTATTTCAACAAATCTATGATACCATGTTAGAAAATCAAAAAGGCGGAAATATTTTCTTATTATTGAATATTACTTGTGACTTTTCTTATTATTACGATTATTTATATCTTCTTTCTTTTAGTTCATCAAGAAATTACCAAAGCAACATCACATAAAAAAATAGACACCAGATGCAGGAACTATGCCAAGGGGAAACCCCCCTTAAGGGGAAAAACCCCCTGGCATATGCTGCATTAGTCCCATCCTCCTGCCCATAGTTGATCCTAAGTGGCTCATATTTCTACAACTCCCACAAAATTTGAATGATGGCCGCATTAACCTCTACCTTCTTTTCATGTGCTTGTATAAGTCTATCATTATATTATTTAAAACTCCTTATTTATTCCTATAAAATTCTCAATGTATCTTCGAAATCAGATGAATATCCTATTAGAGCCTAAATCCACCTCAGGTTGAAGTAAGGCAGAAAAAGGACAACACCAAACCACGCTCAGCCTCGTAGCTAGCCCTACGAGGACAGGAGAGGGCTCTCTCCAGGTAAATCTCAATGAAAATATTCAATGGGGCTTGAGATGACTAAAACAACAATTGATCTTAGGCTAGATAAAACAATAGAAGGGTTTGATTTTGATTTTTTGGGATTTTGTTGGAAAAAGGGGAAAGACCATTTCGGGCTTGGGGATGAGGCCAAATTCTTGCAAAGTTCAAGTTGGGGCAGGGAAGGCAATGACTTTGATGTCGTATATTCAATGAATGGATAGAAAATAGTGCTCAGGAGCTGAAGAGAGAAACAAGGTGCAAGGATCCTCTCCAAACTAACGAAAACATATAAAACTAAACAAAAGTTTAAGATAGAGCACCAACAAACTAATGAATTCTACCTTAGTTACTCATTTGTTTAATTCAGAAGCAAAGAGAAGGGAAATGGCATACATAAAATTCAATGAAACTTACAGATACATGAAGAAAAACATCATCAAAACTCAGAGCCACAAGGATCCCAACAAGTGCTACAAAACTCTGGTATTTCCTTTGCCAAAAATCTGAAATGAATATACAATGAGGTGCCAAACTATTCCCAAGTATCCAACCCTGAAAATGACTCAGAAAATACAATATATAGACCATCCTAACCCCTTCCCATGCCTCTATGGGTCGAGCTCATCCTTCTAGGAGCTATTTCAACCAACTCTAAACATGGAACTGAAATCTAGGCAGCCAAACAACTTGCCTCTATATGCTAGGAAACTCATCCATTCACTTAATTTTCACTTTTTAGTGAATGAATCCTCTAGAAAAAGTAAAAACATGCCAAATTTACATAATAGCTAAGAAATTACATTAAGATAGATCAAAAATTACATCCAAAAGTGAAACTAGTCAAACTGGCCGAATTTCTGAGCTGAAAAGTGAAAATTGGGCAAAATTCCTCTATGCGCCGCGCCAGAAAACTCAATGCACCACGCCAGTTTGATCCTATTTTTGGGGCACTTCCTGAAGTCAAAATTGAGCTCATGATAGCCCGTTAGAAAGCCCTATCTGTCTGCTATCCAAACCAAGTGGAATTTTTGAATTTGGATGTCATTTTCCCCTCCAAAACTGCAATCTCCCAAGACTGGTTCCTGCTAGTGCAAAAAGTGGAAGAAAGGCCATTTTTGGAGTGTTTTTGACCTTTAAGACCACCCAGAACTTCATGAAATCTATCAGCCATTCTTGAGCATGCATAATTTACCATAGCAAACCCAAAAATATCAAGTTTTCCTCCAGAAGATGTCCCAATCATAAGCGCGCGTCGGGTGGCGCCGGCCGCGCGCCGAGCGAGAAGAAACTGTTTGTAACCACAATTTCAAAAAATGACAAAAAAAATTTCACTCCCAATTGCTGAAATTCGGAAGTGAAGGTCTCATCCATGTCTCATGCTCGACAGAAACCGATGAATTGAATGGAATCTGGAGCCTTGCCTGGCCAGGCGGTTTAGGTGCTGCTCTCAACCTCGTCTTGAGGATCTTCATCACCGGCCTGCCTCGCCGATGTGCGGGCCCAATAGTGGTTCTTCATATGTGTCCCCAGGCATGTCTTTGTCTCCTTGTTTTCCACCAAAGATTCTCAGTGGACACACATTCCATTAAATGATCTCCCCTTTCTCCAAATGGTGTCACATGTCACCTGATCTTACGAGCCTAATCCGGTCTTCGGATTCTCTGGCTCCATGAATATTTGATCACTCCGGTTGTTTATTCCCACTTGCTCCAGTAATTTATTGTGGCTCTTTTCGTTTTCCAGTCGGTGTTTCCAATTCCAACTTTCTTTGCTCCTGGATGATTTCTTGACTTTGGTGGGGGCTCAAATCAACATCGATCGATATTCGTCGGTATATTTGCCTCACGAAGAGGCTCTCATCCTTCACCAGGCCTCTTGCCTCGTCAGCACTGTCGTGTCCAAAACGGTCCCCTTCACGCCCGCCCAAAATAGATAGGCCACTCGGCCGCTGCGCCCGATGAAGGTAACGAGCCCTCCACCACGGTGAGAATGGTGTCTCGTCGTGTTCTTTAACGAGCGAGCTGACCTCTCTTGTATGTCACACACGGAACGCGGTAGGATGGGTCTCGGGGCCTCCAGCGATGTGAAGGGCTCTCCCTCATCATGAACAATCTCGGGAGGAGGGTGGGGGGGGGTGCACAAAAAAGTCACGGAAGAAATGAACTCATCCCATGTGATGCCCTGTGATCAGTGATGTGCTATTGATTTTGATGAGCGCATAATGATACATGCTATTGTCTCACAGAAGTGTGGAGTGTTCTTACCACACCGGTGATGTCTGCTCTCTTTGGGCCGCATATGACCGCAAACCTGTGATCCTGCGTAAAATCCGTCAAAATTCTGATGGTATGCATAAAAGAGCGGCAACAGGCCCTCTCGCGTCGCGATGATGAGCTTCATTAATGGCGCGCAAAGACTCTTCGGCTTGAATGGAAATAATACGCCTGGTACGCCTCAAATATCCAGGCACACGATGTAAGGTTCATAATATCGCTATCGATTTGTTGTCTCTTATTCCTCTTCGTGTTTGGTATCTGGATCTTTCTCGAAATAACGGTCTCCGATAAAGTGAAAGTCACTCCCAGCAAGGTTTAAATGACTGCATCCATAAATATCGTCAGCGACAACTCTGATGATAGCCACGAATGAATATGTCGATCGCGTGGCTAATACTGGCTTGTGTTTAATAATGATGTGATGGACAAAAAACGACTCCTCTCGCTGATACTGCCGCTGCAGAACACTCCTCTTTGTTGTTCGATGAGATTTAGTCCTTTGTCTTACGCTCACTATCTGCTCACTGCGGTGGTGCACTACCGGACATGGTGCTGACTCGCGGAGCTGTCTTGATGATGTTAAGGTGAAAACAAAGTTTTCAATACCATGTGTGCAACAATGACAGGCACAAAGAGAAATATCTGTTGATATAATAGCTGTCAAGTGAATTTGAGTGGAAGAGCGATCACTCATTGCTTAGAACTTAGGATTGGACCTTTTATAAGTGATATACAGAATGAGTGATAAATGATGGAGATGAGTTTTTAGGAATAAAGTCGACAGACAAAATATATGGATTAAGTCAGGAGTTCTTGGTGCTTTGGAAGTGTAATTTTATCAGTATTAATGGGAGGGAAATGATGTGATGAGGTTGTGAGTTAAAACATGAGACAAAGAATTACTCTAGAGATGGACGATTGGGGACTTGGAGGATTAAGCAAGAGGTGTGATATGACAGGAAACACAAATGAAAATGGGGTGGGGTTTCACGCCTGATAATCAAGATTTCAACACCTCTTTTCAAACCCTAAAACGAGTAGATTTTAATATGGACACGTGGGTTCCTCATTCATATTAAATCTAATAATGTTCCTCACACGCACCCTCCTGACTAAAAAATCACTGAATGTTTGTCAAACTTATTGGAAAAAATATAATTTAAAACAAATTGAGTTTTATGGAGCGGGGCGGTTTTGGCCTTGGGGCTACGTCTGCTTGCTAAACCAATGCCCCACTCTACGGGTCTGTGGTGCCTCTATTAAGACCTGCACAGATGGACTCTTGACTCTATGCGTTCGCATTTATTGGATGCGTAGCCACTGTTAATGCGGCAGTGTGATTCCAACTTACAGTGTTATTAAAATCACAACTTTTTCTTTCTATTCAAACAAACCTTCTATTGGTTTTTTCCCCCAGTTTCTCTTCATTTAATGGATTAATAAATTTGAAAATATCTTTATAGAACATGGTTTTAATTTTTGCTTATAAAGCCAATGTTGTAATGTTTTTAGCTTTGGCATATTGCATTAATACGACTCATCTTTTTGTTTTATTACGATTTAAAACCGAAATGATGTTTTCTTCATTGATTTTTGTGAGGATGGTGGCGTGAACCTTGGGAAAAGGATAGCCAGAGTTTGTATACATTCATACGTGGAGAAAAGATACACATATTATTACAAAAAAATTTGACAATTTCTTCTTCAAAAGCAGAGTTTTTTGAAGAAACATCCTCGAAGCAATGATGACGGTGAGGATAAAATAAAAACTTATTGAAAAAAACATCCTCATAGGCGAACATTGTTGTTCATTATGAAAGGATCAGGCACTAGAACTAGGCACAAGCTGACTCTTTTCGACCAAAATGGCCTCATGTGTTTATTAAATGATGTGAAATGAACTTTGGTGGAATTTTGAGAAATTTTACAGGCCAACCCAAATTTAAAACATGGAAAATGAGAAAAATAAACCCTTTAGATAAATAATAACATGCATATGGAATGAAGATGAATGAGCGGAATAGAGAGACTATGGTAATCTCGACCACGAAATCGTGATCTTGGCCAGGAGGTTGGCAAGGGCCAAAAACTCTAACGTCGGCTCCAGTAGGACGGTGGCTCCTAGGAGGTTATTACCGAATGTCAGAATCTTTGAGAGCGAGAATAGTTTATTTCATCCATTGAAGCTATGAGTCCATTATTTTAGTAACCATGTGAATTTAGTGACTAAATTTCTGTTTAGCCAGCTTTAACTCATGCAAGCTCAACTTTGAACGATGAGCAGGCAAGCAGACTCGAAACCAAAGCGAAATCTTTCTTCGAGGTACATAAGCCTTCCCGCCAGGACTACAAACGAAGAAAGACTCTTTGCCAAGTAGAAATTGAAATAAACAGTGTGTCGATGACATGTGATCAGCGAATACATCTTGGAAGCGAACACGCCAGGCGTTGACCATTGGCTTGGCCTCTGGGTCTTACCAGCTATCATCATGTTAAAGAAAGAGGCGTTCGGCTGATATCTTTTGTAATCTTGAATGAATTTTCAAGAGGAATTTTCAAACTTGGTGTTTACGTACATATATTCCACAACATCCCACCCCAGCACCATTTACTCCAATTAGAATTTATCCGCCTTCGCTGCAACAATACAGATGTTTTGTTCTCTGCCAGTTTGGATGCAGACAAACCTCCTCTCTTTTTATGGTGGATGTCAGTTTGTCATTCTAGCATATAGCTTATTCACTGCAGAGCTGCAGAAGCTGACCATAGAAACAACAAGGGGAGTGGGCTCTGTATCACGCTCCATAAACTAACAACTCAAATGGGACATGCAATGGACTTTACGTCACCCGATCATCTATGGCGCATTGACCAACTTCTTGTGGGCGCTCCTTCCTTCCATTGTGTCTAAGTAACTTTTAACAGGTGTTGAGGATTTTGTGGAAGATTCCACCAGCGCATTGTGGATATTAGGTGGTTGAATGTCCTGATAATTATGTGGCACAAAACTCAATCATCTTTCTTGATTTAAAAGCTGCGCGACTATCGGTCGGTTATTAGAATGCTTAAAAACAGGAATAACGTCGTTTTAGGAAAGATATGGTCTAAAATCAGAAGAATTTGGCCTGTACGAGGTGGAGCCTTGATCAGCCCAGTAGGTCATAGTGGTGTTGTTGTGGTCATCTATGATGTCCCGGAAGGAGGATGGATCTCCCCAGCAGAAATATTCTAGGCAAACTGCTGAAAAGTGACACACCTCCAGCAGGCTTGGTGAAATATCGTGCTAATTTTGTCTTCCTTCAAAAAAATCGACACTCATAGCGACCTTTGGCCCTGTTTTATGCCTTGACCAAACAATATTAACTAAATATTTTACCTTTCTCAAAATCTCTTCTGGCTGTTGGTTTTCCAAAATAAGTATTTACAGATCTCCTTTGAAATCCCCAAACTATATTCTCTTCTTCCTCACAAAAAAATTAAGTAAAACACCACACACAGATCTTTCAATAAAAGTGCAAAAATTCAAAAATACAAATTTTTAGCCTTGATTTCAAATTTCTACCTTTGTTTCCTGAGTCATGCGGGTCGGTATTGACAAATTTTGAAACATACATGATATCTGAATACCATGGAAATGACGACATTTCGATGCAGGCAGCGAATTCTCATCCTCATCGGACATAGCGACGTCGGTTGTGTCTAATGCGTGCAAATTCGATTCGACCATAAGCTTCGCGGCCATCCCTTGATATTTGTGGGCCTTGTTCCACATCATATTCCAAACAAAGCTGCAGTCCATACACGTCTTCTTTCGGATCAGTCATCAAAACATATTTCCGACGGTGGGAACATATTAAAATATGGGAATGCAAAATGTATACGGAAAGTCATCGATACTTTGATGCTAAACTTGCTTCTCGATAGTCTTCTTTGGTGGCGTCTCTGGATTGTTGAAAATACGCTATGGGCTTATCATGTCCATCTCTTTTCTGCGTGCTACAGTACCTTATGGTATGCTACGAAGCAAAGGAAAAACAAAATAAAATCTTGGATGATCAAAGAGTGATTAACAAGATAGAATAGTGCCAACTATGATTAAAGGACTTTAACCTCTTGATCCTTCACTTGTTGTCCTTTTGTTATATTTATTATTTCTCTTAAATGTTCGTAGAAGTTGGACAGAAAACAACGTAAAAATTTCATCTTACCATTAAAAAGCTGAATCTCCTTCTGTTTCTCGCAGGGTCAATTTGCTGAATTGCTTCCATGCCGATGTTGGATCAATGTGAGGCCATCTTTTGAAATAATGTGATAGAGAATTTCCTTCATCATAGCAAATAAGCTCTTTTTATGATTAAGCGAGACACCATATTTTACGCACTTTTGAAAGACAACTTTCAGTAGATACTGTCTTGTCTCGGGTGGAAAAGACCGTCAAATCATCAAGGTATATATGAGAAAACATCTTTCTCGTTAACAAAATCCATGTCCATCACCATTGAAAGTCCACAGCTACCAAACCAGAATGGCATCTTGGTGGGGGTGGAAAGTTCCCCCCGGAGTGGTAGACATTGTTTTGTCACGAGGTCACATCCTCATGGATTCCAAAATTTGGTTTATGTCGAATAGCCGTCGAGTGAACGACATGCGAGATGTCAGCCACTGATGCCTGTGGTCATCTTAGGCAATGGTTATTGTTCCTTGATAACCCTGTGTTCACATTTGAAATCATGCCGATCGAATCTTGTCTTTTGTGCTTGGCACTAAAATTAAATCAATCGGCATGTGATGGGAACAATAGTTCCCCTTCTTTGTACAACCCTAGAGATACGGAACATCACATAAAAAATAGCCTCTTTTGAGATGCGGGAACTATGCCCGAAAACCCCCTTGGGCGACACCCACGGCGTAATAGCTAAGTAGTCCCATCCTCCACCTTGCATAATTGATCCTAAGTAGCTCATATTTCTTAACTCCCACAAAATTTGAATAGTATTTACATTAACCTCTGTGTAGCTATTGCTTGTATAAGTCTATGTTTATATTCTTTAAAACTCCTTATTTATTCCTATAAAATTATCGATGTATCTTCCAAATCGGATGAATATCAACAAAATGCAATGTGAAATGTCTCCACCTAAACCAATTCATAAAAAAACTAACGAACCTTGAGTATGGTATTTTGGGAGGATACATCCTTCTGAATATTGGTTAACCAAATACACCATCTATCCATAGTGGTAGCCTCATATAAAATTGTAAAAAATTATGTCTCATAAACCTCACTCTAGTTGGAGTAGAATCATGGATGTAACTATAAAAAATTACAAAACATGACCTAATGTATAACCATACAATGAAAATTTACTACACACCATCACAAGCATAAGCGAAATGTAACCAAGCATGAATGACCAAAAGCATTTTCAACATATAATCATCCCACAAAGAAAACTATACAAGGACACTACACAAGCACAGTAATATGTGACCTAGCATAAACAAGCAAGTACATATACAACCTGTAATAATGTAAAGATATTATGTACATGCACAATACACAAACATAGAAAAATGAATGTCAGTCATACACACACATTACCACATGTTGATAACAGCACCATAAACACTTCCATGAGGACACCACTGCCACCATAACAACAAACATATGGGTGCAATAAGCAAACCTGCAGTATGAAAAAAGACATGAAATCAACATAATGTGATCAGCACACTGCCCATCCCATTACGATGGTTGAACCATGCTGCGATGCACCACTCTATAACACCCACTCATCCCACATCTGCAAGTAACGAATGACAGGGTAAACATCGCGGAGAGGCTACTAATACGAGATTTCACCTCATGCTCTATGTATATGAGTAGTGGACGTGAGAAAAAAACTGAACACATGCAAGCACTAGCAACATCCTGAGAACGAAAGTCGCTGGGACCTAACACACAGTGACCAATTTTCAGCCCTTTGAACAAATGACAGATGCCTGAGCTGCAGTGAGGTTGGGGCTATAGCCATAAAGACAACAACATGGGGGCGAGGCCCAAATTACATTGGGTTATGTGTGGTAACTGTGGTTTATGCTGCACACAGCCACTTGACCAAATAGCCCCCAAAACTGCTGTGACTTTGGGAAATAATAAATAACAGGCATGCTTTGCAGTACAACAGTAGGTCATCGAAAATCATCCCAGACATCTTCTGAACATAGAAAAGAATTTCATCAAACATGTCAAACATTGCATCTCAATTAACAAGTTTTGAACATGGAATTAGCATAAAATCATAAAGGCATTTTCCTTACATCATTATTTTAACTTATGATACAATATATTTGACCATGAATAGCTGTGATTATTTAGTAAAAACATAGACAAAATGTTTGCTCATCATTAATAAACATATTCTTTAACCAACATAATATAAAAACAAATACTGTGTGTATTCTAACAATAGATCACATAATAATAGCCATTTTGCATACCAAATATATAAGGATTGAGTTCTTCATTGATAATATAAAAAAAATCGGAGTAGGAATTAAGTTTAATAAATACTTATATTAGTTTATCCAGAAGTCTATTTATTAATATTTATTTTGTCTGTTTTAAAACATGAATGTGAGATGTCACTGTTCTGTAATCATAATCAAGGCTCAGAGATGGCTCCCTCAACCTCAGCTTGACAGATCACCTCATGGTGGGAAATCAGCTTCTTCGTTGTTGGTCTCTGTCAGGATTATTTGAGGACAAAGGTGTTTTTTCCAATGGAACCCGGGGATTGTGGTGTCAACCAAACTGTTGTAAGGCTTCAATTTCCTGTGAGGAACTGGGTGATAATGCTCGCCCCACAAGGTTCCAAAGTGTTTTCCAGCGTACAGGCTTGCCGACCGATAAACTCAACCTGTGGTTGTTGGTGGGGCTTCTGAAGAGTTTTTCAACCGGGCTGCTGAGCTGTGGCAAACACCGCCAGCTAAATTAATCGCAAAGGCCGGAAAATAGTGGTGATAAAATCCACAACCTGCGCTGGCTATCAGGAAATTAAAACCGCGGAAATCCCGCCGCGCGCCATGCGGCGCTGAAATAATGATGACGAAACCATGTACATCGACGATGCCTGGTCTGATCGCGCCTGACTGAACGTTCGTTGTCACTTCAGGCGCTAAGGTCTTTCGCGCATTGTTTGTGCTGGTCTGGTACCATATACGAGAAGATCCGGCGATCTAAGTGTCAATAGTATGGGGGGGGATAAATGGAGGAAAGCTCCAAAATATTATTTCACCAAAAAAATTACCGATGATTCATGGCCTTTTTACGGAAAGGGGCCTCTGTTTTGTTCATTTCTCCTCACGCTGCAACGCAAACGTTTGTTTTTGCCTCCCCCTTTCTCTAATTTCCACACTATTTTCGCAAAATGATATAGAACATAATTTTCTTCTTTGGTTTATTAACAACCCTTTTACCGCGTGAACGCGTGAAATACATGTGTAGAACACTTACGCAGGATCTTTAACGAACAAGCAGAATATATTCTCTCGGAATAATAGTTATTATTTCTGATTGTTGAATTTTAAGTGTAGGTTTATTCAGGAAGGGCGTTTTGTTTTAAAGTGAAAGCGCAAGATGGACACATATGGAAATTTCCGATTATTAGAAAAATTAAACAAAGTGATATTATTAATGTGGAGGTGAAATTAAGGTCGAAAATTATTTACCAACAAATGGCGGAGGAGCAACAGTTGCAATTAAGGTCTTGCTGACTTACATTTCTGGAATTGATGCAAGCAATGATAATTTATCGTCTTTTCTAATCTGGGGTGGATGCAGTTACGATTACACTCAACAATGGAAAAGTTATTTCTTTGAAGTTAACTATTAGGAACAAAAATATAATTGCAAAACATGTAATGGCCCACAAAACCACAAATTATAATTGTAGAAAATTTTATAGAAGTATTGGTCACTAAAAAAGCAGAGTAATGGAAAAACCTAGCATTTATAGAAATTGAAGGAGGAAAGTTGTTATGGAACAAATGCTTATGAATAGAAATTAATGATAAAATGAAAATTGAGTATAAATGGTTATACTTTATGTTATTGATGTTTGAGATAAACAAACCATGAATGAGAGGAATGAAATTGAAGGTTCAATTTAAACATAGCACATAATATAAAAAATAGATGACATCCTGATAATACATATATGTAAAGGATTATATTTGAATTTTGATACATTTTAGACACCTTTCATATTTTTTCAATTAAGTTCTGCTTCCAGTTAAATAAAGGCACTTTGAATACTCTTTGAATAATAGGATCTAAATTCAAGGAGGGGAATGCCATAGCATTCTATTTGTGGAAAAAATCATACAAAGCACTCAAACCACAAGAGATAATTTAGAATTAATTTAAAAATGACTAATCAATATTCTTAGAAGCTTCATTTTTTAAAATGTCATATATTTATCATGATTTAGTGGTGTCATGCATCACTATGGAAATACACCACATCACCTTTGGTAAATCTATTCATCAAATAAACATGTAATCTGGTTCGGGTTCAAGAAGTTTATACATAACTTGAATATTTATCTAGCCACTTTGCTTGTGAGGTCCCTTCTCTCTGGACTAACGGAACCCATGAAATCATCTAATAGGGAATGGGGGGGGGTGAGCGACTGAGGTTCCCACTTCCATAACTCTACAATGATGAAAAATTACTGTGAACTACCATAATTTTATTTTGTACAATTTCAGCATCAATTCAGTTAAATCAATTATCACACTTCTTTTGTTAACTTCAGTACAGAATATCCAATATTAACACACATTTACTGCAAAATTTTCCTACCTATTCACAACCATGTCATCTCTATCATTTATTTAAAATAAATGTACAGACAAAAATTATAGGAAAATATTCACCACTTGACAAAATAAATTGTCATATTAGTTCATATCAGAGGTCTTCTAAAGGATTTTTAAGCAGAGAAATCATAATATAACGTTTCCCTTTAGTTTTAAAAATTAGATATTGTGTTTTCTTAAGCTTATTCGGCACATGTCTACCTAGCCCGATGTCAAATAATGCAGCATGCGTCGACATAAAGATGTCATAATATCTAGCCACCATGATGTTCTTTGTAATTAACCTCTCCATATCTTGTTTCATCATTAGTTTATTGGCACTAGCCATGTGCCAAAATTTCACATAATACAAAGTTTCAAACACGACATAGTCTAAAGCACCCCAAAGTGATCGATGGTGGATAAAGCACATCAAAAAGAAAGGATTAACTCCGTCAAGTTACTGAATGTTTGGCAGTACGCGACCCACTACACGAATTATATGGCACCACCTAATTGAAATAAGAATTATTTTTGATTTTCAATTGCACTCAGGGCCCAGCAATATAATAAAATCATCCCTATTTTCATATGGTATGATAGGCAGTCCAGAATTTGGATAAACAAATACTTGTGTGATAAAAAGTCCCAACAAATTGGAGGCACCTGATAGTTAACCTTGATATTTCTATATGTAAAAACTATGTTTTATTCGTCATCTTTGGTGGATGTCCTGAATTCCAAATTTTTGAGTGGATGTAGTGAATTTAGGAGTTAATGTCATTACGGAGAAGGGTGTGCTATGAGCAAACTACACAAGATTAATAATTAATTTGGACAATAAAGTAAATTTAACAGCACCATGGATTTTTAAGTGGTGATATTATCCATATTTTTAAGTGACATTTTATAATTCCGATGGACATGAGAAACCATAACTTTATGAATTGGGCCACTTTTAACGCATTGGCAAGTGAAAAGTGCAACTTTTGACTTTGAGGTTAATAAAAAATAAATGATTAAATTCACTTGAAATTTACATTTAAAATATAGGTTGGTAATTTATTGTTATTTTTTAAAAGTTTCAAAATTACTATTTTCCTATCTAATTTGTATAAAAATCATATATTTATTAAAAAATAAATTTGAATACTTTAATTCAATGTTTAACTAAAATTTCTCAATTTAATATTATTATTTTTTTATACTATAAACAATAAATTGTATATATATTATTTGATTAATTTTCTAAATTGTACGTTTTCTCCATCCCTATCCCGCTATTATCACCACGGCTATTTAAACATAAAATTGAATTGAATTTGGTGGGGTTTTTTACATTCTTGTGGGCTAGGCTAGTCTGAGATTTTCAGTTTGAATGTTTTATATAGCAGTTTTTATATCATTGTAAAAATATAGTTTGAAACAGTTTTTTGTTTTATGGCTACGTAAATATCAAAAGAGTTGTATAGTTGGAGCTTGCAGAGGACAGTCATACATAGGGAGACAGGTCGTGGGAATATGAAAATGTGGAAGGATGAAACTAATACGATGGGGATGATAGTGCGAAGGACAGATAAACATTGTGCGAGGCATGAGAATAGATTGCACGGGGAATGATTTGGAGAAGGTTTTCCTTATATGTGTTTTTTAAATTATTATATTTTGTTGATAACAAGACTTTGTGGTGATTTATAATGTAAATGAATGTCTTTATGTAGTTAATCCAAAAATCACTCATCTACATTAATTCAAGAAGGACAAAATCAACATTAAATGCGGGGAGCAATCACTGAATTATATAATCTTTAGGCAGGGATATATTATGTTTTTATAATTATTATATTTTGTTAAATGTAAGACTTTGTGATCATTAATGAATGTCTTTATGGTTAATCTAAAAAACACTCATCTACATTATTGTATTTATTAAAAGATTTGTAATATTTAAATATTAAAAATCCATTCAATATTTTTATTTAGAGAATTATTATAGTTATTAAAGAATTTTTGTGATATTTGAATATTAAAAAATGACATATTCTATTCCTTTTAATATTGAAAATAATCCAAATAGGTATAAATGATGTGGTGTGATCCCTCCAAACTGCTAGGGCAGGAGGATGTGGCACTTATTTTCTAAATTAACCGTTGTTATGAAAGAATATTTGGAAGTTATGATGATACAAGTTCAAGCCGTTGATTAAAGCTATATAATGAGGATTTTGATTAGTGTTCACAGAGTTCAGAGTTGAAGGAGGATAGTGTTGCAGATGGACAAATTAAGACGATGCCCTTCGGTGCAGGGGAGGAGGAGGCACTGACACATCCTTTCGCTCCCAGACGACCCAGGATGCGTGTTGAACTAGGCTTCTGGTGGTCTCGTACGTTCGCGTTTCGATTTCGTTCATGGATGTTGTGGATGAAGAAGAGTTCAGGAATAGTTAATTTTCAGAAGGACAAATAGTAATGGTTTACATTCATTTTAGTAAATTACATCAGGTTTGCAGATATTTCCTAGATTTTTTATTTTGATTGTTCAGCTAACATGTAGGTTTCTTTCGTAATTTTTTTGTTAACAGGTTGTTCCATAATCAATAACTTTGTTGCTTTACGAGACACTATTTGGACTGACAACATAGACAACTTCGCCATTTAATATTCCTCCCACCTTCGACATTTTTCCAATATTCTTCACTTCTTGCGTTGATGGTGAAATTTGCTTTCGAATTTTCTTTTCATAAATCCATAAAAGGTGCTCTACAAATTTGGTTGTGGTTCAAAACACCAACGCTAGAAGGGCCCGTCTTCAGTTTTTGAAGACCACAGGAAAAATCTTAGACGAAGATGAAGAACCCCATCTATATAATAGCAAAGAAAGGTCGATGTTTACGGAGGCAAAAACATAGCATTATACAAAATCGGAAATAAAGCTTCATGGTATTAGCTTCATCGTCTTGCTGTTCCACCCGTGCAAAGATCTGTAAGAGGGGTCTCTCCAGGTTTTCTCTGATTCGATTTGTTTTCTAGTGGGATACCATTTTTGGATCTCTGTTCTTTTTCCACACAAACTTGATCTCTGTTCTTTTTCCATTGATGTATGTAAGTTTTATGGATAATTTAATGATATTATTAAAGATTTACATTGATAGGGATTTGCCTTTTATTTTAATCAACCGGTGTCATATTGAGTAACTACTAAAAATCAGCAACCTGCAAGGTCATGAGGAAACCCGCAAGCGGGATCATTGGCTGTAAACAAAATACACAAAAACCTAATTTTGATAACATAAAGGTAAGTTTATAAATACCATTATAATTTCTTGAATTAAAAAGTTTGAAGTAAACCCATTTCAAAGAATTATAAATAAATTGTTTTTTCATTTCATTTTCTAAGTGGTTCTATAATTTTCGAATTAATACTTGTTTTTTTAATATCACTTTTTTTGGAATTTCTTCGTGATGTAGTATTCTGTGATCTGTTTTTTTCCATTGATATATAGTTTTATGAGATTAATTTAATCATATCATTAAAAGATTTGATTGATAGGTTTGTTGCCTTTTTTTAATTGCTTTCTTTAATGCTTGCGCCTTCTTTTAATCACCTTCTTTTAATCGAGTTTCACAGGAAGCAGAGCAAGAACAATGGCTGTAAATAAAACCCTCAAGAAAGCTAGTTATTGGTCTCGACATAAAGTAGTTTCTGCATCTTCGTTATATTCTTGAATTAAAGTTTCAAGTAAACCATTTCAATTATAAATAGATTTTTTTCGTTTTCATTTAAATGATTCTATAATTTTCGAACAATACTTGTTTGTAATATCATTTTCTTTTGGATTACAACTATATTTTTTCTGTCTCTGGTTAAAAATTCTCTTAATTCGTATTCCTAGTTTTATTATTCCATTTTCTTGATATAAGCTATCACGGATACCCATAGTTTTCTTATTAATTCTGTCAATTTGGTGTAATCTCTGTCCTTTCATTTCTCGTTGTGTTAGATATTTCTTTGTTGATCTATCGAATCGAATTTCTAGATAAATTGAATTTTCTTTGATGTTTCAGGTGCTGTTTGAAATTTTGATTCTCTATTACTTATTCATCTTAATATCAATATAAAGAATTCTTTGGTATTTGCAAGTTTATTTTGTAAGGATCTTGATTATATAGATAATATTTAACTTGAATATTAGTTTGTTTCAATTTTTTTCAAATAGAAATATTTGAAATATTTACTAATAGTAATATTAAATATTGTTTTTCAAATTTTCTCAATGAATCTATGAAATAATTAGATATCTTCATCTATAATAGGTGCAACGGTTATATTTAATTGAATTGGAAATTGAGTCGAATGCGAAGAAATAAGGATGTTGGATAATTCATACATTCAAATAATTCCATTTTATTTATAAATTAATTTTTGAGAAATTTTTTAATATGCGAGTACTGTCAAACCACAAATGGTTGGTTAGCTTTTTATAGTTTTGTGAAACTTTTTTACAATTGAATAGAATTGAAATGGGTCAAATAAGAAAATTGGAGAAATTCCCTTAGTGAAAATAATTCCATTTTATTTATAAATTAATTTTGTAGCCTTCTATATGACCAGAAAGTCTAGTCTGAAAGTATTGGTTGATTTGCTTTATAGTTTTATGAGTTTTTCTTTTTAAATTAAAAATATTCGATTGTTTTAACATATAGTTCTGTCCAGTTTTGGATGATTTTACTTCTTAGTTTTGTAGAGTCTTTTATTTTTCAATTAAAAATATTAGTTGACTTAACATGTGCCTCACGAAAATCGCTTTGGATGACCTTTTCCGATAAATAAGTATTTTTCACTAATTTAGATGAATAATGGGATTCTCCAAAATGATTTTCAATTATGTTTATGTTCTACTAATATGTTTTAATTTAAAAATAATTTTCATTTTATCTTATAACTCTTGTTAGATTTTGTTTCTACATTATTATTAGTTAAATTCAATATATTTTAAATTCTATTTTCATACATTCAATTTATTTTAAAGAAATTTTTGCTTATATTTAAACATTTTAATTAATATATTTTAATTTTGTTTGTTTTTGAATGATTTCTTCATTAATATTCTAATATAGAGTAATTTAGGTTAGCTTGAGTAGCCTAGCCTAGGCTACTAAAGACTACACTAAGGTAAGCTAAGTGAGGCTAGGTTAGGCTAGAATAGGCTAGACTAACTTAGGATAAATGAACTGAACTGGACAGGCACAGGCAAAATGGTTTAGGCTAGGCAAAGAAAGCTAGGTTGAAGCTCACTGACCTGAGATAAGTAGGTTGAGATGAGCTGAAGTTTGAGCCTGATCCTGGGGATAGGATGTGATGGGATAGGATAGGTTGAAGCTGAAGCTGCTATGGCACTGGCATAAGTAGTTGAGCTGGGCTGCACATGGCCTAACTGTGAGAGTGAGTTAATCTCTGAATGAAACTTTGAGCTGGGGTAGGCTGGATATGGGCTGAGGTGAGCTGAGCTGAGCTGAAGCTGAGCCATGATAAGGTTGGGTTACATTTTAGGTTAAAGTTGAGCCCAGAGGTTGGGATTGAGTTGGGAGGCTGAGATAAGGTTGAGGTGGGGTGGTTAAGCCAAGCTGAGGCAGGCTGAAGCTAGGCTGGGGTTGAGACCAGGAAGTTTGAGCTGGGGTGGGAGCAGACCAGACTGAGCTGGGCTGTGTTGTGTTGAAGTTTAGGAGCTGAGGTAGGGTAGGCTAGGTTGGGTGGGCTGAGTTGAGGTGGGTAGGTTCCAAAAGCCCAGGGGCAGGCTGAGCTGAGTTGGGAGTGACCAGGCTAGGGTGGGCCTCTGGGCAGCTGAGCCCAAAGTGAGAGTTAGGATATGGTAGGTTAGGGGTAAAGGATAGTTGAAGTTGGGTGGGCATACTGAAGGTAGGTTACAGAGTTGAACTGAGCTGGTATGTGGTAGGTTGGGTGGGAAGCCCAGGAGGTAGGATAAGGTAGGTTGGAATTAGGCTAGAAGTTAAGGTAGGCTAGGTTGGCTTATACTAGGTTGGGAGGCTGAGGTTTGAGCTGGGCAGAAGCTGAACACGTTAGTGAGCTGAGCTGAAGCTGGAATATAATTAGGTGGCTAGGATAAGGTGGCATTTGGGGCAGGGTAGGCTGAGCTGCGCTAACTTCAACACAGGATGAGTTGGCTTTAGCTGGAAGGCTGTGGGAATGCCAGGCTGGTATAGGTTGAGCTGAGATAGACTACATGAGCCTGGGAAACTGGGAGTGAGCTGAGCCGAGGTGAGCTAAGGCCTGGGCACAGAATGCTTCAAAAAAACAAAACAAAAAATACAAAACAATGGGCTAGGTTGAGCTGGGTTGGGTGGGCGCTCAGGATATAGGGTGTTATTTCAAACTGTGGTAGGTAAAGACTAGGTTGGGTTACTGTGGCTTCTAGGGTAGGCTAGGGGAAGGCTAAGCTGAAAGCTGAAAGCTGGGCTTTAAACTAAATTGGGTGAAGCTGAGCTGTGTTATGTTGACTGAGCTCTGTTGTGTTGGAAAACTGGGTCTGAGATTGGATTAGAGTTAGGTTAGGATTTGGGTTATGTGAGCTGTATATTGAGTTGGCTAGGGTAAGTTGGGGTTAGAAGGCTGAGGCCAGGTTAGAGCAAGCCCAAACCATGGTTGGCTAAACTGAGTTGGGCTGGAATGAATTTAGAGCTAGAATTATTACAAGCTGAGGTAGGTAAAAGACTACACTGAATTTGGCTAGGATATGTTAGGCAAGGGTAGGGTAGGTTAGGTTGAGCTAGGATGAGCTGAAGCTGAGCTATGTGAAGCTGAGCTGAACTGAAGGCTATATTTATGTTAAGCTAGGTCAGGTTAAGAGGTTGGGTTAAGCTACAAGTTTAGGTTGGGCGTTTTATGTTTGGGGTTAAAGTGGCAAGGTTAAGCTAGGTTAAGAAGTTTAAGGTTAAGTTAAGCTAGGCTAGAAAGCTAGGGCTAAAATAGGTAGGACTAGGTTAGGTTAGGTTAGGTTTGACTAGGTTGGGATTAGGCTAAGGATTGGGCAAGTTGAGGTGAGAGCTAAGAGCCAAACTGGGAGGTGTAGGCTAGGTTGAGGTACAAACTTGCCAAACAACAACAGTGTGCTTTCGCCCCACCATGATGATATTGAGCTTCTTTACCTCTATTTGATCTTTGCCCCATATGCATCTAGCAGGATTTCAGACTCTCATGGAAAGTATCTCTCATTTGGCCAATGAGGTGAAATGTGGACGGAGTATAAACGAAGACTCATTTTATTGTATATTTCCATACACTACATGTCTGGGATTGACACGTGTCCTTCATGATGGGATCTCAGTCTGAGATTTCAGGACCTCTAAGCGGCAGTTAGGTCGGTGAAACTAGGTCAGGGGTTAGGCCTGCTACTCTCTCGTGAGTCCAAGAGACATTTTGGACCTCCAGCGACTTTGAGTCGGTGGAAGCTCTTAGGGTTAATATATGACTTTCTCGAGTCCAAGAGAGTTTCGACACTCCAATGACTTGGTCAGTTAGGCAACTTTGGGTTGGTTTGTGACTCTTCTGAGTCCTATAAGTTCGGACTAAGGCTGTTCAAATTGTGGTGATGTCTGTATGACTCAGGTACATTTTGAAAATAAATAAAGTGGGTGAAAGCGAGTTAGGGTGGGATGACGCACAATGTTTGGGGGGGCTTCTTTGGTGGATGGAGTTCTCCCTAGTTGAAGGGAAGTGTGTTATTTTGAGCAAATAAGGTCTAAAATCACATGATGTCATATCGAATGATACGATGCCAATATTTTTATTGGATTCTCTTTCATGAAGTGCAAAATCAATCCAGGTCATCTTGATGGGATAAATGAACATAATTTATTCCACATGTTGAAAATTAAGGCCCTGGTATACATGCATAAAGAGATGTTCCACACACACACACACATATGTCTATATATTTGAGATACTTGCGGATTTCATTACAATTTGTGGAAAGTATTTTCTTCTCCCTTGGATGGTGATGAACAACGTTCTTGGTTCTCGTTTGGGAGCTTCCTTCCAATTTTGCAACATCTTGGTACAATATTCTTAAAATAAAATGTCAAGGGTTGTGTGATATATGTGGTTGGCTGACCTTATGAATACTTTGCTGGTTTAATTCATCATGATGTTGTGTACAAAATTGTTATCCTACGTTTTAACTTGTCTTGTAATCTGTGTATGTTAATACATCTTACTTTAATGTGACCTATAAGGTTAAAGTATATTTTCATCTTAGCATAAAACATCTTCAAATTTAACATGCAATACATCTGCTTTTAGGAAGTTAATAGTCAACAAAGTTGAAAATACCATTGAATAAATACAATGTGCCAACATTTTCTACTTATTACTGAGATCTCCTTCAATAAACTTCAGGTTTGTATTAAGGGTGTGCCCTGTGCTTTCCTTTCACCAGCATATAATTGAAATCATACTATTGTTCTGAATTGTCTTAGCTCATGCAACATATTGGTTTTCAATTTTCTATTTTACGGGGAACTACCACATAATGTAGAAACAAAAGAACTTGTAATGTAAATAAAGACACAAATATATATGGACTGTAACTTGGGCTATTTCAACGAAACAACCAATCCTTCATACTACATTATCGAGCAAAATGAAAAGACACAATCTACATCAGATGGAGCTTAATGTCTCCTTTCTCTCCCCCCGGTCCCCTTTGTGATTTCTCACTCGAGTATACACAACATACATAAACACAATATACAATACCCTCAAACTGTGACTGAGTTTCCTTGGGACAGAAAACTAAATTAAACATAACTTCTACGCAAATCATCTAACACTAATGAACGAACCATATTATTCTTGGAAATTACAACATTTTACAAGGAAATTTTACATATTTTTAGCCTCGGGGGCGGTTCCCAGAAACCCCCTCCCAAGGGGCTCCAAGAGCCTCAAACCCCCCCCCCAGAACCCCCCTCTGAGAGATGAAAATGACGTTGAAATAGGGTTCCAACATGGCGGTACATATAAGTAAAGATGGTCATGTTCCACACCGTACAACATGTGAATAAAAAATAAATTAGACTAGGGTTTTATCATAAAAACACACACAAAGCAAATCATTTTAGACAGTATGGGGCTCTTGCTTGCATTCACAACTATTGATTAACGATTTTGATATAGGAACATAAAAAACATGATATTGCCAACATTTCAAAGGTTCCAAGACTTTATCCCTTGTCAATTTCTGCTTCTAAGAAGTTAGTTTTCATGAGTCCATGTCAAAATCCTAACGTGATGTCATGTGTTGAAAACTTTCGATACAATATCCCTAAGTAGTTTTGGGTTTCTTGTTCACATTTAGAATACCCTTTGGTTAAAAGGTTGTATCTAGGGTTATACAAAATCAATTAGAAATAATTGGGGGTGGGTAGGTTATCAAATGATGAATCACCTAGGAATAAATCATTATGTGATTCGGTATGAAACAGAATATGTGTTGGTGAATGTCAAATGAAAAACCTTTATCTTAAATAAATGTGATAACAAGGCATGCCTTTGTTCTTGACAAACCTTGTCACAGAGGCCTCCTTCATACTTCTTGATATAACAATTATTTTCCTAATAAAGACCATAGGAGGTAGAAAGTTCATTAGTATTAATATAATCAAGCAAATAAGTATATGAAACCAACGTGAGCCTAAAATGAGGTACTTATCTTGAAAGATACATTTGGGACTCCCCTCTAGCTTTGAGGGATACTAAACATGACAAGAAAAATATTTTCAAAAAGCCATATTAGCTATAAATTATAAAAACATCAAAAAATATAAAATAAAATATCTAAAACTACAGAAAAAGTATTTTTTGTGATGTAAGTCTCTAATGTTAAATTCTCCGAGCTTGACTTTTGTGAGTTTCCTTCTTCAACAATGTTTGAAATATCTCTCTATTTTCTTGTTTCTTGGATTTTGAGATATAGTCACTCCTATTAAATGACCCCTTCTTCCTGGAATGAAATGTTCTTATACCTTGGACATGTCAACTTTATTCATGTGCTTTTTCTGTTCTTTCATTTATGTTCAGAAATGTAGGCATTAGGTACTCCTTCGGGATTGGAAGCTAATGAGATACTTAATTCCTCTTGTTGCTTGACGATCACATTGTTTTGTTCTTCAAAGATGGGAACTGTGTCCAATTATTAAATGTGGTGGCAAATGCCACATTAAGAGTTTCAATCCTAATAGAGCATTGATCACGAGTTCTTTGTCTAGAACAACTTATTAATGTGAAAATATCATCCTTGATTATTTCTATGTTAAATGAGGCCAATGTGCTTTGTCATATTTGGCTGGAATATTGACTCATTTTTCAAAGTAGCTGCTTGTGGAATGTTCTTAACGATGAACAACTTTGACAGGCTTCATACATTTTGTGAGCATAATTGATACTCGCTATGAATGGGAAAAAGGTTGTCCTTTATTCCTAACTGCCATTGATCTTTAGCCTGATTTAGTTTCCCTTTATTTTACTCTTTCTCTGTCAAAAGAAAATCCTTTGCCAGAGGCTTTGTTTTGGTTTTCCCGCTGACCGGTGTAGTACCTTATCCTTTTCAGGGATAGGAGGCCATTCTCCTTCTTCTGATTTTCAACAATTTAAAGCTCCTTAATTTTTTCTCCCCTTGGTTATTGTTGAACATCCTCCCTGAGTGCTGATGAGCCTCTACACGAGATGATACTAGTTGTTCTTGATGAGGTGCTGAGGACATTTTTTGCTTCCTTGGCTGTAAAATCTGTGATATCTGTTGAAAATCGACAGGGCGATAATGTCTTATTCTTTGAAAAACCTTTGTGATGTTTCTTATTATTGTGATTATTTATAATGTTCGTTCTTTTAGTTCCTTCGAAATTGCAAGAAAAACATCACATAAAACGATAGACACAGAATCGGAAGGCCTTCTTGGGGGGGAAACCCCCTTAAGGAAAACCACTCTGGCATATGCTCAAATGATCATCTGTCTGCCCATAGTTGATCCTAAGTGGCCCATGTTCTACAACTCCCACAAAGTTTGAATGATGGCGCATTATTACTCTAACTTTCTTTTCATGTGCTTGGTATAAGTCTATCATTATCTTCTTTAAAACAACATTTATTCTGCAAATTCAGTATATTTCATTGCGGTTGATAATAACACAATGCAATGTTAAATGTCTACCTAATAATTCATGGAAAAATAACGAACCTTGGTGTAATTTTGGGAGGATACATCTGTGAGGATCGACCTGTGAGCCATGTATATCATGATAGCGGCTGCGCAGGCATAACAAAAGGGTATAGCCGCGCGCCGCCTCTCTAGTTGGAGTAGGAATCATGGATGCTGTGTCTAAACATTGTTGTGGCTATGGCTGAAAATTGCTACACTATCCTGACATAGAGTGATGTGACAACGTGAATGACCCAAATCATTTTCAACAATCATGTAGAAAACACAAGGACATATGACTTGTGATAAATGTCGACTGGCATAAAAAATCAATGCATATACAACATGTAAAAATATGTAAGATAATGTGCATAGAAGGCACAAAAAACATAGTAGATAATAGATCCTTCCACATTTATTTGTGTTGACAACGACACCATAAACACTTCCATGGGGACACCACTACCACAATAGCCAACAAACATGGGTGCAATGGTAAATACCATAAGTATGAAAAAACACATGAAAAATCGCTTGTAATGTGATCGACACCACTACATCACGTTACGAGGTTGAGCCATGCTACGATATACTGTAACACCCTCATCCACATCGACCCAAGTAATAACAACCAACCAAGGTAAACATGTGAGAGAGAATACTGACGGTTTATATATGCGACCTTAAGGTAGTGGAACCGAGGGGAAGAAGACAAATACACCTTGCAAAACATCGACAACATCCTGGTAATCCAGCCTCCCGGACCCTAACCCAAAGCTGACCCGAATTTTCAACCATGCCCAGGCCCAGCCATTGTAGGTATTCCAAGGCAATAATAGTTGGGAGCCTGTATCATAATGCACAACAAACATACGGCGAGAGCCAGACGGTCGGTGTGGCAGTGATTAAATACCAGACATGCCACCTTTTTAGCCATGGGCCAGTCACGCAGAACTTCATGAAACTTTAGGATAATAAATATTAAAAAAAAAAAAAGGTGAAAAAATAAGATCATCAAGAAATCATCTAGACATCTTCTAGCCATGACGAAATTTCATCAAGCATGCTCGCAAACATTGCATGATTGTAAACAACAAGTTTAGACATAGGGTCTCATGTATACAGAATATAAAGGCAGGGGGGGGGGGGGGGGGGGGGGGGGGCATATATATTTACTATAATTATTGCATTAATTTTAAGTGAAAACATAGATAAGACATAATATTATTAAAACATATTCTTATAACCAACATAATAAAAACAAAAAAATACCATGTATACGATAGCAATAGAATCCACATTACTTAATACATTTGCACTTGAAATACCAAAGGAATAAGGTTCTTCATTAATACATGTAACATCGATTGGAATTTCCATGTTCAAACATTTCATATATTAGTTTAGCCAGAGTCTCACTTCAACCAATAACCCACAGTAACATATTCCAAGCATGAATGCTGGGATATCACCAAACACATCAATCATAATCCAATTAGGAGCCTCCAAAAAGCCGACCACCTCAACCCTCGACAATGTGACTCCACCTCATGGTCGAAAATCACAACCATCATTGATTGGTCTCTATCCAAGTTATTCGAGCACTCTAGAAAGTGTTTTTTCCAATCGAGCTTCGAAGACTAGTAACTCAACCAAAACTATTACGGAACTTGCTCTGGCGTTTCTCCAACGAGGCTTTACAACATTAGTAACTCAACACCTGAGGCTTCCAAGTGTTTTCCCAGCAAAAACACGACCAGTAACTCAACCGTTGCTGATCGGGCTTCCGAAGAGTTTTTCAACCAAGGCTTCCATGAACTAATCCTCGACCCATAGCTAAATGAATCATGAGAACCCAACAAGAAAATAATCGATGAAATAAACCCACTGTTATAAGCTGTCCGGGGGGGAAATCCAGGCAGGGGAAATCCACCTTCGCACCATGCATACTATGACAGTGAAGCTTGACACAACTTGATACTGTAATCAATCTATTCTGTGTTGATCCTGATGTCCCTTGCATTTTTCCTTCACCTTTAACACCTTCATAACACGATACAATTATCCACCTCTCGAAAGGATCGAAAAATCTAAGTGTCAATAGTATAGAGGAGAAGATCAGGCCAGGAAAACTCCAAAATACTGCTGAGAACAGCAGTTCTCGGAAGCCTTTTATAAAGATGCTTCTATTTTCTTCATTTTCCTCCTCCCCTTGCAACTTGTGACATTTTACACTCCATGTCTAAAATTTCCTATTCTCATAAATACGTGTAAAAATACTTTTCTTCTTTTAATGATTTAGCCATGGCCTTGCCATGGAATGTGATAAACCATGTGAACACCCGCACTAGGATGTTTTTCCAACATTCATCTTTGAATATGTCTCTCACCCGAACAATGGTTATTGTTTTAGCACAATACACTTGGAATTTTGAGTAGGTTTTATGGGAAGGACATTTTTGAGGGTACAACTATGACGCAGATGGTTGTAAAATTTGCAATTCATGAAAATATCAACAAATGAAGCAACTGTTGAGGGGGTGAAGTAGAATCACAAAGTGGTGCAACGAATGATGAAGCAACAAAAATTGCCCGTGGTGCCGACATTTTGGAATTAGTACGAAAATGATGAACACATCGTACTACAATATAGAAATTAAGATTTGGAATTGGCGCACTCAATAATGGCAAGTTGTTCTTTAGAAGTTATTACATTGGGAACAAAAATGGAGCAAAGCATGCTAGTGACATACAAACCTGAAATTACTAGGTAGAAAATTTTCCTCAAAGAAATCTTTAGTCACTAACGGAAGTAAATAGAAAGCCAGCATTTACGAAATTCGGAGGGGGTGTATTTGGAACAGAATGCTTATGAATAAGAACAATGATGAAATGAAGAGTGAAGGGTATAAATGGATTTTACCCTCGCTGTGTTCTTGGAGAAATGTTTTAATGTTAAATATGAATAATTGATTTGAAGAAATTGATTTATTTTGTACAAAACTCATAAAAAATAGATGACATCATGACCTTGTACATAGCAAGGGAGGGATTATATTTGTAAATTTTGGAGGCTCTAAAACTTTGAACTTTTCATATGTTTTCAATTAAGTTCTTGTGATTGAAATAAAAGCCTTTGAAACTCTTTGAATAATGGGATCTAAGTCTAAAGGAGAATGTATGACATGCTGATTGTGGAAAAATTCATACAGCTCAAACCACGAAAGATAGTTTGGGACTTATTCAGTATTAATCACATATTCTTTAAAGCTTCCTTTTAAGTATCTTGTCACTATTTCTCTGTGATTTAATTAATTCATTCATCCTTTCAATCACACCCATTCCTTTTTGGTAAAATCCTTAAATGGATAAGACATTGTAATACAATTACGGTTAAAAGTTTATATAACTTGAATATTATCTGTGCCTTTACTTGCCAAGATCCATACATCTCTGTGAATTTGGAACCATGAAACTAATCTAATGGGAATGGGGGGTGAGCAATGAGGGGTTCTTACGAGCTTCCTTAATACCTTTGATATGATAAAGGCCACCTTGAACTACCAAAATTTTTGTTTTTGTGAATTAGCGAGAATTGGTTGAATCTGATACCTCTTGTCCATAATACTTGTTAACTTGAATTTTGAGGCTATCTAATATTAACATCAGTGCTACCAGAATTTTTCTTTCATTCCACAACCATGTTCATCCTCTCCTTTCATTTTGAAGGCAAATACATAAATAAAAGTGGGGGAAAATATTACACCACTTGACAAATAAAATTGGTGTCATAATAAAAGTTCCCAGGAGGTCTTGAAAGTTTTTAACGAGGTATAAACTGTAACGTTACTAGTTTTAAAGATGAATATGGATTTTCTTAAACATTCTGCTTTTATGTCCTTGTAAACCCGATATAAATAATGCAACATCATGTCAACATAAAGATATCATATCCTTTATACATGATATTTCTTTTTATAATTAACCTCTCCTCCCATATCAACATTTTCTATCATTGATTTAATCAACTAATAGCAAGCTACATAATAAGTTCAAACCATGTGACATGGTAAAAACACCCAGTGATAAATGGTGGATAAGCATCAAAGAAAGAGTTTGCTCATCAGGTTACCCGTGTTTAGCCGATGTAGCCTACCACTGGGCTTCTGTAACAACTAATTGAACTGGAAATTATTTTTGATTTTTTCCCATATTACTTATGAACCAATAATGTCAATAAAATCATCCCTATTTTCCTTCAATGTCAGTAGAAACCATCTGTTAGCATACTATAATATTTTGGTATACTGGGCGCTGGAATGTTTTGAGCCTCGAAGACAGAATTTTATCACTACTAAAAATGTTGGCTCTTGGAAGTCTCTTTAGGGCCTCTGCTTTTCTGTCCCCATATCCTCATTTCATCCCATTTTATGCTCGAAGAATCCTGTGATTTCGTATAACAAATTGCTGGAAAGTATCATTTTTTTCCCCTTTCTCCCATTCTGTGGCAACTTCATTTGCTCCTTTTCTCCATATTATTTCCCTACTTTTCATGAAGTTGTATATTTATTATTTGAAAATCATATGACATGGTTTAAAACTTCTTGCTGAGTTGTCACAAAAACCCCAAAGTCATTCAAAACCTTGGAAGTTTTTCACTATAAAAAACAAAGTTCATTGCTATGGACCTAAGCCCCCTTGGGACGGCCTGCGGCCACTTTCACACCATAAACTGGGTCTTACGACCCCTTTGTGCGTTAGGTGCTAATC
The DNA here is from genome assembly GCA_034641835.2 of Pinus albicaulis. Classification (NCBI taxonomy): domain Eukaryota; kingdom Viridiplantae; phylum Streptophyta; class Pinopsida; order Pinales; family Pinaceae; genus Pinus; species Pinus albicaulis. The sequence continues at coordinate 166,755 of JAXQQM020059066.1, read as the reverse complement.
ACATCGGAAAGAATCAGCGCAAGTCTTTGCCTCAAGGATTAAAATTTAGATTATTTATGCTTTATCGAACCCAAATCCATATTATTTTTCATATAACCACAAACACCGCCCTCGGCGCTTAAACCTTATTGAATATTTCATTTCAAACCCATTTTCCTTTGTAAATTTCACTTCCTCTTTTCAAGAAGTTTTGATTTAATAGACCAAGCTCATCTTCAATAAAATAGGTTAAGATCCAAAAGACCAATCGCGCATCGCAATCGGGGGGAAATTTCTGTGGTGGAAGAGCCGAACCCGCATTTAAGATTGGAATTGAGGCACGATTATATATAAAGCCACGAAACCCTGTATCAGTTTTCATGCAACAAAGCCCGCGGTGGGCGCTTTGTACATATATGTATGTTTTTTCCACCGATCCATAAAAACCTTTGTTTATTTCAAAAGTTTGTGTTTTATATAAAAATACAAGGGTTTCTCCCGATTCCATTCTCCATAGTTGATCTTGTCCTTTGATCCAACGGACGCAGCATCAATAACGCCGCCGGGTTTGGTCGCCAGGTTGTTGTGCAGCCCGGGTCGCGAATCCGGGTTCAATCTGACCGGATAATCTGGTCCTTTGATCCCAACAGCTGTGCTCAATAACGCGGGTTTTCAATAACGCCATTTGCAACTGCGCCCGATTGCGATCGTTGATCTGACGGTCTGTCTGTTTCGCGGGAATCAGGTAGCCGCCGCTACACCTGCGATCCCTGTTCGACCGCTGCGGTAGTGCGGTGCGCCAGATCTAAGCTGCTTCGATAGCAAAGAACTCAATAAAAGTTTCAATGTGGGTCATATTCTGGTCGCGGGTCACCTTTCGAACGTTGTTGTTCCTGAATAACAGGATGTTAACCATTTCAAAACCCATCGGGTCGCTGATACGTTGATGGTCTGCGGGTCGGCAATCGATCACTTAATAAACATCGCTGGCGTTTTATTCATGCGCCTTGCCGCCACCCCAGTTGAGGTCACTCAAATTGAATGCGGACGTCCGCGTGTCCGAAGATCCAGACGATCCGCCACCACTTTCTTCTCCAGCTCTCGTTTTTCTGTTTCGCGATCTCCATGATTAAGATGTTTTTGTCGAAGCGAGTAAACGCTCCTTCCCCCTTTTTGAAGGCTTAATTTCGCTTCTATTTTCAACGAGTTTATTAATTTTTGTGTTTGATACCAGGTGTTCTAAATAGTTTTCCATTGTTTTGTGAAAAAATACCGAAAGTTTGAGAATAGCGATTCTCTTACCTGATTTCATTCTGAGAGAAAGCCATTCATGAGATATTCATATTTACATTCGATGCTCTATGAGTATTGATCTTGTAAAAAAGCAGGTAAGTTGCACATCGACAAGACAACGTTTTAATTCAAACCGGATTAAAGAGTATTGGTTTTAGAAGACGGAAACTGAGATGAAAGATTGAAGATAGTTTTTATGAGGATTACGGCTGAGACGGTTGTTAAAGTCTAGTACGTCAAAACCTCGGGTTAGAAGCCTAAAGTGTTTTATCGGACGAAATCATCACCTTACATAAGAGGCAAATTGATTCACAAACTGCCATGAGAACACTGTTGCCTCAAAGCATTCAAATAGAGAAATTTTGAAGTTATTGAAAGAATGTTGGTGACCTCCCGACACAACCGAAATTATGCGGCATACGAGCATCAAAGTGAAATAGGCGTCTCCCAGGGCTTTTGTTGTTTAATGCTGCAAACGGTTAATACGATGTTCCACTGTGAATTTCTTCATCGAGCCCCTTCGAAGGCCATGGAAGTCCGGCTGTGTGGTGTCACAGAGATCTTTTCTCGGATCACACTCCTCATCATACCATAAGACCTCGAAGAAAGATGAGAAAGTTGTTGGTTGGAGCATATAAATACACTTGAGCTCGGAACTTCCTGTTGTGCAAGTGTTCTTTGGCCCTTGAAAGCTCTGTTTGGCACTGAAGTGATTGGGTTGAATAGTGAAGATGATTGTTGAGGCGAAACATTGTGGACTTGAAAAATTATACTTCAGTTTGACATCAATATAAAGATTGTTTTTTGAGATCTTTGGTCTTTATCAACTTTGATGAAAGTACTTCTTTCTTTGCTGATATTCGTTTATATTATGTGCCATATTGTTTTCATTTTCCTCTGTGGTGATTTAAATAGGGTTAGGATTTTTTACCGTATGTGAGCTATTCTCTGAAATTTGAAGAAAATATTTATCTTAATGTTTTCTTGATTTGTTTATTTAAAAAATAATTCAATACGTTTAAACGATTTAGGAATGTTTAGCGTTCCCTCATCCTTGTTTTGTAAACATTCATAGAATGTTATTTATTATTTTACTATTAATTGAGCAAAAGAAATATAGTTTGATTCGTTCACTGTCAGCAGTTAAAGTTTTACATAGTGTTATTTAAGCAGACTAAGTTTAAAAGTACTGTCTGATCTTAAATTACCTCTATTTTCTTCTGCATTTTCTGCTTTGAAAATGGTATGTGGATTATTTGAATTGTTTGTCAATTGGTAGCAATAATTTCCCAAGTCTGTAAGTTGGCCCTATCATGATTAGGTTTTGTGATTGTAAGCTTTTCTTGTTTGTCTTGACTATAAATCCTACGAAGAAAGTGTCGATTTCACCCTCGACATTTTAATGTTCAGCTACCATCATTTAGCTCTCAATAATCATGGTATGGGCTGTTTACCTTAGATCACACGCCAGTGTTTATTTGTTAATTCACTTCGAATATGTTCTTAGCTACAATGGACTGAAAACAACGTTTATATATCTCATAAAGCTGACTCTTTTCTTGCAACTTCTCACTTTTGAAACTTTTTTGCCAGGACTTTCCCCTCAAGTAACATTTCATGCTCAACCATCCAAAACAAAACGAAACCCTTGGCCTTCTGCGCCTGGCCTAATATCATTACCTTAGCTTTTGAAATACAATGTCATCTTTGTACATATTGGAGAGATCCTCTCTCCGGATTCGGAAGACTGGATCATGAAGAATCCCAAAAGTTTGGTTTGAAATGATGTTAACTACCGTGATTGGACTCTCCAAATCTTGCTAATAAATTAAGAGACCTAACATTACAGCGACTCTGCAAGGAACTTGGGGTGTTTTAATACCTTTTAGAGTATAAACCACATGATAGGAAAATTTTAGAGAATGTATCCATGCTAAGCACTACCCAAAAATGGTAAAATGTGATTGAGCTTGTTTGAAACAGGTGACAAACAGGTCAACCCTATGATTCTTTTAAGTTTATCTAATCTTGGAAAATTATTTTAAACATCCATGAAGATGGTTATCTTTGTTCATGTCGTAGCTAAGTTTTGAGGCAAAGTTAGGACATTCTTAGAACCATAAGACAAACAATTCAAAAAACACTGCGAAAATATTTTGGGTCAGTTAAATAAACATGGTGGTGGACCATAAGACCTTTTATAGAAAGGAGCTAAAATTTCCACTTAGCTGTGACTCCACAATCCTAAGAGACCTTAAGACTCCACTTTGAGAATAACCATATCATTATAAAATCAACCAAACTCGATTCAGAATTTGTGGGATTTAATTAAAAGCAGTTGATTTAACCTCTCCAAGATTGTCATCATAGACAAAACTTTCTTTGTTTTGGGTCTAAACAACTTGTAGCATAATAGCTTCTAAAAGATTCACATTAGAATACGGACCTAACACAAGATATTTGATAATAATCAGAGAAGTATCCTTTGAAGTCTCCTAAGAGTTGGGTATTCAGCTGTTTTCAGATCACCCTTGAGAGCTAATTCGTTACTGTGAAAAATCTTTCGACTTTGCAACAATCACAAAGCTGACTTAGTGAACCCATTTAGGACTAGGTATTTTGGTGATTTAGATTAGTTAGATTACGGTCTTCACGCTATTCTGGAAAAAGGTAGACACTCTTTGAGATGAAAATTAAACTATGATTTTACATTTTCTATAATCAAGTGTCTCATTAAAAAAAATCTCATTCCGACAGCAATCTCTTGTTGTTACAAATCCACTTCTACTCTCACCTTACATCCCTTGTTCAAGCTGGCCCTGCCTCGGCCCACTTTCCCTTCTATAAATCCACCTCCCACACCTCCCTGTACCACAACAATATATATAATCTTCTTTGTACCATTAGTCAATCTTCCACGGGACTATAGGTCCAAAAATTCCAATAGCATCGATGCTAGCAATACTATAACAACATCGCTTGTGGGTAAGATAGACAAGCTACTTTGACGAAACGAAGTAGTGAGCCAGTGCAGCCCGGTGAGACTGTTGTCAAAGTTGGGGGGAGAAGCAAGAAAATGGTTTAAAGTTTTAACTTTATGTGTCATGATCTCCAAGCCTTCCATGAACGATGCCCAAGCAAATGGGGAAGTGAAGAAAGAATCACTCTCAGAATCATGAAAAGCTATAATAATCTCCGCAAGAACCCTAGCAAAAGTCATAATCTTATTGTGCCAGATTTAACAACGTCTATAATACACCTACTGAGCTAAAACCTCTTGAACACGGTTACCGCTCAATTTCTGAATGGTTTGATCCAGACATATTTATTCACTAGAAAGAAGGTACAACTCTGAAAGACATACGGTGCTCTTCTGTAGAAGTGAACTTGATGGAGAAAAAGAGCAAGAATGAAGAGCGAGAAAGAGAGTATATTTTGAGAGAAAGTCTTACTAAAACTGCAGCTGGGAAATGGAAGATGATGGAAGAAATGATGAAAGGGATAAAGGCATAATTAAGAGAGAGCACAAAGCAAATCAAAAATCAAACTGTTGCTCCTCAGCGAAGGCAGGTAAATGTGAAGGAACCTGCCCCCAAAAACGGAACCTGGGGAAGATGATCTGTGGATCACCTCACTGTCCAAAACTATGTGTAAGTGAGGTTGAGAAGAAACATAAGACTATGGGGAAGGAAGAGGATATCAACATGTTTGAAAAGAAGATGATGACTTGGAGAAGTTCATTATAGTGATAGAAAAAAGTGCCCACTCCTTATGATGACAAAAAGAAATGGTAATGAAAATAGTATAAGACATGTGGAAAATGTCATCATAGAACTAAAGAAGAATGTGACCTTAGAAGCAAAAGACCGAGTCAACAAGCCACAACATAAAAACCTACGAAAAATCCTCTCAAAGCGACATCGCATCCAAACCCAAAACAACCAAACAAAAAGACAAAATAGTGAAGGCTCTTAATTCGATAAGGATAAGGAGAAAAACACTCCAAGTGGAAAAACGAGTGAGATATGGTAGTGCTAACACTTGTTAGTACTCCCTTCTACTATGATTGTGTCCAAGTAAAACAATCCATCGCTAATAATTGTTTGATAGAGTGACAACTAATAAGGGGTTGAAGCAAGTGCTTCGAAATCACGCCCTTTGTTGTGAACGAGAGAAATCTTAAGAATCAAAAAATCTATTGTTCCGATGGCCGATTCAGGCTTTAACATGTGTATAGGAACAGGGCCCCAGGCTTTAAATATAGAGAAAAATGGAATACGATTAATCTTGGCTTGACGACCTACCGGAGTTGATTTTTGGCCCCTGAACCAGAAGGAAGTTTAAAGAAGGACCAATTCCTCCCTTTTATGTGAGTTTGAACATTCATGACAAAATTTTTACTTCTTGCATGATTCCGAGCCTGTCGTTTAATGGGCATGATGGAGAGCCTTGGTTTAGAAATTACGGACCCTAAAGACACCTGCTCATGGGCTCCAAATGGTAAATGTCTGGGATTGATCAAAGACCTGCGTGATACCCAACAACCCGAATTCCCGACTAAATGTTTACTCACGGACATTGTTCATGTGGCTGATGTCCCCAAAGTATCGATCTTATTATCAAGATCATGAGAGCTAAGCTACGGGGGACTATGCGGATGGACATGACATATCGACCATCCCGGTTTTATTCAGACCGAAGACTACAGAGTCTCATATGCAATACACGGTTCGTCGAACGACCCACGAAAGAAACTCTCCTATATATTCGTCAATACGAGGCCTTGATTCTTTCTCATGTTTAACGTTGCAGAAACTCCCTGGTAGACAACAGTCACTTTAACGAAATTAAAACCGACGAAGAATAAAATATGTGTTGTGACAGTGTCAGCAGAGTTTTTGCCACATGTAGAAAACATTGGTAAACAAAGCATGAGTCTTGATTTCAGGTTATGAGTCCATTGTTTTAGGACTTAACAAGCTTGATACCCCTAACATTTACGCATCATACTCAATCTATTGAAGAATTTGAGAATTAAACAAATTCAGATGGGTGCTTCTGTCATGACGTTGACACCATAGTTAAAAAGAACAATCGCAAGCAGACGAAACCGAAGATAGTCCTTTATGGAGTATGTGTTTGATGGGTCATGCACTAGAAGTAATGCGTGCAGAGTTTGAATCTTAACAGAAAACAACCACAGAGAATGCATCTCGCCACCGTTAGCTTTTAGTGGTCCAATAACACAGAATACGGATCCCTTCTCTTGAGCACGTCTCTTGAAAGTGGGGCAGAGGGTGTGTGTCCAGGATTAGGTTAATCATTAGGCAAGTCAATGGGGGGTATGTCCGAATCATCCCAGAGACAGGAGCCTATCGGAATGATGTTCATGGATCTGTTGACAGCCAGTTCAGAGTCAAACAGTTTTCAACCCAAAGGAAAAAAGAACATTATGGCCCCACAATTTAGCTTTCGGCCGGGACATGTCTAACACCATATGGGAGGCGGAACAACACGACTCGCATTAAAATTTAGGCCAGGGTAGTGCTGATAACGAAGAAACTGTGGCAAGTGTTTAATGATGACAAACAAAATAGAAGACTTCATGCAATTTAAGTAGGTTATTTGCCACAGTTAGAATTCGGATAATGATAAATAGGTGAAGAAAAACTTTCTTCGAGTGAAGAAAAATCGTCTCTTGACTTTCTTAGATATTAACCTATTGTATGTTTAAGGAACCAAACAGTTAATGAAACCAAACAGAAAGAATTACAAACTACGCATTCTAGATAATTTGCCAAAATGGTCTAACGCCTTTAGAGGAGTTGGGTGATTTTAACGATGGCTTCGAAAATAAACCAAAACTGGAACATAGCAAGGCGAAGTAGAGTGTGACCTGGGCGGTGAGGGAAAAAGCGAAAATGATGAAACTGTCCAAAAACTTTGCAGCTCATATAAACTCTCAATACATGAAGTTGTTAAGAAAATTTTACGGTGTTTTTGCATCGGGTTACGAAGATCTTAAATCCTGTGACAACGAAATAATACGAGCAAAAATCCTCTTCAAAGAAAACCAAAAACATTTAGGCAGAGAAACTCGGAAATAAACCACAATACGGTTGCCATTGGTTAGAAGGAGATCATGAAAATTTATGATGCAGCATTATCCCTATTAAGATATGCAGGTGGGTATCTAATCTGGTGTCGAATTGGGGAAAAACTGGAGAAATCAAGCTTTGTATAGACACAGGAACTGAAAACTGGCTTGGTTTTAAAGAACAACTACCCTTTTAAAAATGGATCATTTAAAAGGAAACAATGGATGCAAAAGTTGGGTAAACAGATGGCTAATGGGGTAAACCAGATTTTGAATTTCACCATGCTGGATAAATTAAAAACTGACTTTCACTATATAGACGCTATTGTGTGAAAGGAATGCCTTTTGATGTAATGAATCTTTGGAAACAACCCTTTGGAGAAACCATGGACATAGCATTCTCGGAAGGTGAGCTTCTTCATCATTGTATCTAGATGATGTCCATTGTATTTTAATAGATGAAGAACATTTAGAACATTTGAAAAGTTTTCGAGAAGTGCAAAGATTTGGAATATCTTTAAACCTAAAGACACTATTTGGTCTCCAAGAAGCTAAGCTTCTTGGACACATTATTTCAGAAGAAGGTGAAGATGGAACAAGAGGATTGAAGGCTATGTTGCAAATCTCACTGTCATAAAATATTGGTCTAGTCTTTCATTGAAGGTGTAACAGAAAGTTCATCCTAACTTGACGGACTCCTTAGAAATATCACAAACATGTTGAAGAAGGAAGCGAGGATAAAATGGACCTTGGAAACAGACTTGTCCTTTGATGCAGTGAAACAAGCATTAACCAAAACACGGTTCTCATAAGCCACGATTTTTAAAGATTTTTATGTCCTCTTCTCATTTGCATCGAAACATACTATGTGATGTCCTTTCTGAAAAAAATTCACAAGGACAAAAACGACCTATTGCATTCTTTGTAAGGCATTGGGGATGCCCTTTGAAGTAACTGTATGGAAAAGCAAGCTTTTCTTTGGTTAAAACGTTGAAAGACTTAGTCACATCCTTCACTCACATCATTGCCTTTGTCCTAATTAGAGTTTGTAGACATTCTAACACGGAATGAATAGTAGAGAGGTAAGTGGATTCTTTGTTATTCTAGAATGGTTTAGAATGAAAACCCTAAACTCATTAAAGGCAGAAGTCTAAGATAGATTAATGGCTGAATCAATTTTGAAGTTCTTAGTATTATGATTAATGCTTTGGACAGCCAAGAAGAATTCAACTCCCTTCTTTGAAAACCATTTTATGAATTCTCCTTGGTATCTTTGATATCGTTTATGTTTGTGAGTTAAATATACCTCCTGGTTTAGCAAGAAAACAAAGGCAAGGTTCTTAAAACGAAAACGATGAAAACTATTGCATTTATTAAAGATAGGTGTCTTTGTTAGTACTGTAGTAGTATATTGCTTAAATGTTTGTATGCAGGTTTGATGCGGAGAAGGTTAACGAAATTTCATGAAGGAGAGTGTGGAGGCCATTTGTGATGCGGAAGTCAACGACCCCGACAAAATTGTGAGGGAAATTTAGTTTCTATTGGCCCACCCTTTCACAGTGTCCATGGAAATGACAACTACTTGCCATAATGCCCGTTGTTTGAGGGCAGAGAAAATTGTGCCCCTTCTCTACACATCTGTCTGCTGACAGCTCACTAACGTTGGGAGTATTCACTGGGTAATCCATCCCTCATCTGCCATGACATAAATGGATCCTTCTTTGCCCACAGACTATTTCACTAAGTGGATAAGTATTCCTTGTAGGCAAGCCAATGATTCGATTTATTGTCATTTTTATGAAAACCAATATCCTCTCCAGTTGTTGTCCTACCAAGATCATCACAGATAATGCGACGGCGTTTGGATCAAAGAAAATGGTTGACACGTAAATGCGAAGATAACCTGCAAGGGCATTCCATTTTATTCACCTGTGAGGTAATGGACTTGCAGGTCTTCCAGCAAATGTGCTTAGTGAACATAATCAAAAGCATTTGGAAGAAACAAATAAAAGTCATGCTTTTAACCTAGTCATGCACTTTGAGTGCAATGATTAACACAAGAAATCTGTTAGTCGTCCTTTTCGACTTGTGTATAGATACAGTTAATCTTTCTAATAGCCTTGGTGCCGATTATGAATTTTGTCAAATTGTATTTGAAGATAATGACATGATGGGAAGATAAGTAATTCATTTCATCTTAAATGATAATACAACTTAAACATTACATGACTTGTAATGACATTAGAAAGATTTGCAATAATTAAAGACGTGATTTCAAAGATTGGGACAAAATTTTAAAATCAGACTCAAGAGGAAGACAAGGAAAGCTGCTAGTGAGATTTGAAAATCTGTAAACGGCCACCTCTAAACCTACATTCGATTCTTTGAAACAATACATTCTTCTTACAAGAGAAGTTTGGATCGACAGTTGGTGTAGAGATCTCTGCTCTAAATGGTAGGGATTCTCAAGCATTACTTCTCTTGATTTCATGATATGTTTCCAAAACCTTATTTTTCTTTTATTCATTGTGAATATTTCATCACCATTGCATTCAAAGTGTGAAAAGAATCAAAAAAAATACAAAAACAAAGAAAAAGAAAAGAGGAAAAAAGGAAGAAACAAGAAGAAAGTAAAGCCCCATGCCAAAAAGAAAATAAATCACAAGCGATGTGACCACCAAATGCCATCACAAAAAACACACTTCTAATTAGTCAAACAATTTGTCTTGACTAATTGGCTTTAAATTTTTCTATTTGATAGGATAAGTGATTATTCTGATTTTCCAAACTATTTAATCTTGGCTTGCTGAGTAGATAGATTAGGGATAGAAATTAAAGGTTCAAACATGTTCAAAATCTGAACAAAGTTTCCAAAGAGATGACTCAAAACTATTTTATTTTTCTACAGGTCAAGAAAAAAGCGGGTTCTAATTTTCCCAAATAGGACTCGATTGTCAGAAAAGTGACAAAATAAAAATTCCCCATGAGTTGTAAAGAAAAGAAGGCCATAATGAGAAACTTTCAGAATCTTGACCTTCCATTTGGATTTAATTTTCTGACAACAATACGTAATGGAAGCTTGTTCTTATGCCATGGTCATACAGCAAATCAAACAACTCAATCTTGACTTGACTATTTTAAGAAATTCTTACATTAAATTTGGAAATAGAGATTTAATTTTAATTTGTTTAATCTAACAGACGATGAATATGATAGAGAAATATCTAATCAATTGTTTTAATAAGGTTAGGAGAAATAAGGAGGCAGAAGTAGGTCTACTGGAATTTCTGCTTTCAAAAAGAATAAAATGTTGTGAATAGAGGTTTTCCAATCACATTTGCTCATTGAAGAAGAGAAAAAATGTTACAATACTGTGAGTTGTGGGTAGGTATAGCTTGTGGATAAAGATGCATTGTTTTCACCCACAGCTTACCAAATATGTTTTTAGAAGATTATTCAATCACGGGAGGGCAGTGATATGGATGGGGCAACTAAATAGAGCCTCCAATCAGGTCAGTGCCAGTGCCTTCAGGCACCATCCCCAAGTGGAGCCTTGTTAGCCACCTATAATATTTTGTTATACTAAAAGGTGGCTAGATCTTTTTGAAACCTCGATGAACAAATTTTATATAAAATGGTAGCTCTTGAAGTCTCTTTAAGGCCTCATGCCTACATGCAATCCTCATTTTAAATACCATTTTATATAAGAAAATTCTATGGAATTCATTTAACAGTATTGAAGAAAAGAAACCATCCATTTCCCCTTTCTCCCATTCATAACTAACCTTCATTTACTCCCCCTTTTCTCCATATTATTTCCCTAATTTTCCGTAGTTTCTCCTTCCATTCATGAAATCCTGCGGCTTCATGGTTTAAACTTCTTTTTGAGGCACGTAAACCCCAAATCCATTTAAAACCTTGAAATTTTCACCAAAAAACAAGTTCATTCTGCTGGACCTAAGCCCCTTGAGCCTAAGCCTAAACACTTCCCCACAATACGCTTTTGGTCCGAACTACCACTTGCTAATCGTTCGGATGCTAATCGCGCCGAAAGAAATCAAGAACGGAAGTCTTTGCCATACTCCAAAAGTTACGATTAGAGTTAGCCTTGCTGTAACACCACGGTCATATTTTCACTGACACGAACGCCCTCGGTGCTGTGCCAAGCAGATCATGTTGATGAGCCCATTTTCTTTGTATGATTGCAAAAAACCACTCTTTTTCAGTTTTGATTTAATAGAACGGGGTCACATACTTTAAATATAAAATGGTTGAATCGAAAAAGACTAATCGCGCACTGTGTCAGGAAATTTAAATGGGTTGAAGTCGGAAAGACAAGGCCTGATTAGAGTTACCAGGCTAAATGCTGATTATATAAAGCAACCTTGAGCCTAACAATTTTCATACATCAAAGGCACAAAACGATCGGTGCACATCACTTCATATATGTGTTTTCCACCACGAATCATAAAACGCTGTTTATTTTAAAGTTGGGTTTTATATAAAATAAAGGGTTTCTCCAGGAATTCCACATTCTCCACACGGTTGGTCAGGTCAGCACAGTCCGCGGCCTGCGCGCATCGCGCCATAAAGTTTAATCGCGCGAGTTGTTGTAACGGCCCCAGATTCGCCGATCCCCGGGTTAATCACGACCGTTGATCGTCTGATCCGCGACCAGCTCCAGCTGGCGTAAACTTTCAATACTTGTCGTTTTTGTTCTTCTCATTACCGATCCCGGTCGATCCAGCTGATCACTCTGTTTGGTAGTCAGCAGCCGCCCTTTGCCTGCGATCCTGAATTCATGCCACATGCGGTAAATCGGTCATAGATCAACAGCGTCGATAAAGGGCTTAATGATTTCAATAGCATATTGTTGTGCGACCTCCCGGTCACGATCTCAAGTTAATCTGCGGGCTTGCGTCCATTTCCGCTATCCAGCGATTAACCCTGGATAGTCTTACATGTGTTTCAAACCCTCAAGTTCTTTCCCGTTGATCGTCTGAATCAACGTGCTGCTGTCGCGTCGTTGTGTTTCAATCACATACGCCTGCCACCCAATTGAGATCTCAAATTGAATGCAGGCGGTCACGTGTCTGGAGTAAGACGATCCGTCACCGCCTTTTTTGCTTCTCATTGCGCTCTTGTTTTTGTTTTCTTGAGTCTCCATAGTTAGATGTTTTTATCAGGCAGCTCGCTCCTCCCAACCATCTGTGACAGTTTCAAACCTGTTCATAGGGATTTCTTAATTTTTTTTTTGTTTGATGCGAGTGTTCTAAATGGTTTTCATTGTATAACGAAAAGAAATACAGAACGAATGATGGTTGCTCTCGTGCCCTCGTTTTATTCTGGAAGAAGCCATTCACGGGCTCTATTCCATGTTTCGTTAGTACTCTGTAAGTATTGATGTTGTAAGCCCGATGCGGGTCTGCACCCTTGACAAGATATTGTTGTTTTAACGTTCAAACACGGTTAAAGAGTATGGGTTTAAAGAAGACGAGCACAACAGATGAAGATTGAAGATGGTTTTTATGGGATTACGGGTAAAAATAGGTTATTAAAGTCTAAATACAATCTAAAAACACGGTTTAAAGAAAACTAGATGTTTTGTAGGATGACCTCCCGCTGCCTTGCGTGACAATGGTTCCTCCTTTCTTGCCACCGGCCACTGACCCTAAACATTTTAAATGAAGGCAGAGACTGTTTTAATCTGATGTTAACAAAATGGCAAGGCCTTACCCAGCACAAACTCAAAGATGGAAAATGGCTGTATTTGTAAGGCTTTGATATTTTATTATTGTAGGTTAATACGTTGTTTTTTGAATTTCTTCTAATATTCAAAAAACACGAAGTCTTATTTATGCTTCATTATCACAGTGTTTTACAAGATCACCTCTTCATCCTTCTATAAATATAAGAAGAAGATGAAATTTTTTTGGTTTGTTTTAGAAATACACTTGAGCTTGAGACTTCTATTTGTGCAATCATTCTTGGCCTTGAAAGCTCTGTTTGTGCTAGAGTAGTTAGGTTGAATAGTAGAGGAATGATTGCTGAAATGGAAACATTGGACTTGATGTTGTAGGTTGGCATAAATGTAAAGTAGCTGCCAGGATCTGGTCTTTATCCTTTGGTGAAGTGCTTCTTTCTTTGTTCTTTATTCTATGTTGTACATGTGTATTTCATTTTTCCTCTGTAAAGCAGTTCCATGAGGTTAGGATTTTTTATTGCTCTTGATGACTTATTCTCCCAGCTTGAGAAATCTTTATGTTAATGTTTTCTTTATTTGTTGTTAGAAATAGTTAAATGCGGTTTAACAGTTAGGAATGTTCGTTCTAAAATGTGGCCTCCATTGTTCTCTAGAATGTTATTTCTCCATTATTGTATTAAAGTTGAACTAGAAAATGTGGTTTTTCCCCAGTTCCTGAATTCTTTCATCAAGGATCTGAGAGTTTTCATAGTGTTGGTAAACGGACTAAGTTTAAAGTGCTTTATCTAATCTTAAGTTACCTCTTGTTTTTCTTATGTGTTTTCATACTTTGTGAAGAGTATTATATTGGATTGTAGATGATGGGTAATTGTTGCTTTAATAAAGAACTTGCTGAGAACTCTGGATTTAGCCTTTGTCCTTGGTTGGTTTTAAAATAATTGTGAAAGACTTTCTTGTTGAACGCTCTAAATCATCGAAGAGGTATTATGAGTTTTACCCTCCAACATTTTAATGTTTCCATTTCTCATTTCATCTAATAATCATATAATATGAATGACTTTCCATGGATCTGCCAATGTTGACATTGATAAACTGAATGTATTCTCTGTTAATGGATAAAAAACCGGCGTTATATCTGTCTGTCCATTATTATTCTATTTACTTTGCTTCTCTTTAGGCACTGCTTGGGACTTTCTCAGTAATAACATTTTCATATATGGATAAAACAAACAAAAACCATGTTTATATACTAAGCACTGTCACCTCATTCGCCAAAAGCTTTTCCAGGAGACAAAACCTCCATCTTTGGCATATGGAAGATCCTCTCCAGGATTCGAAGGCAAAGATCCTAGAAATCCCAAGTTTGGTTGAAACAATCTTCTTCATAGTTGAGACTCTCCCAATATTTTAATAATTCAGAGGACCTAACGTCCAAAATTTGGATAAACAAGTACACACAATGAAAAGAAATTACCAACAATTAGGGCACTTTGTTGATTAACATAATTTCTGTAAAAACTATCTTTATTCCATGATCTTTGGTGGATGTAGTAGTTTCCAAGTGAAGAGAGAGAGAAAGCGGTGGATGTGTTGCAGATTTCCTGGAGTTAATGTCGACCTACGAAGGAGGGTTGCACTATGATAACTTCCACAGTTAATTAGACTGAATGGGCCAAATGGTGTTTAACATATGGACTTTTAAATGATGAATGTCATCATATTTTAGTGACATTTTTATAATTCCGATGGACATGAAAGCTCCTGTTTATGGAGAATTGAGACACACTAACGTGCATGGAAAATGAAGAAGATTTTAACTTTTGACTTTGAGGTTAATAAAAATAGTGTTCTGAAATTCATGAAATTTACATTTTAAAAATAAAGGTTGTGTTGGTGTTATTTTTTGAAAAGGGCTTTTCAAACTACCTTTGTCTAATTTGTAAAAATACTATTATTAAAGAACAGAATTTGGTAACAGTTTAATATTTTAACCAGTTTTAATTATTTATTTAACATTTTTATATAAACAATAAATTACATATATGTTATTTGATTAATTTTCTAAAATCGGCATTTCTCACATCCCTATTAAACATTGTCTTCTTGTAAATAAACTTTTGTAACTAAATTGAATTGAATTTAAGGTAGGGTTTTACCATTGCGTGTAATGAGCTCGATCCTAGGTTGTGTCGAAATTTGAATAGTTTGAATGTTTTATGTTTTATATCTTTATAAAATGGTTTGTGACAGTTTTCTTTTTATAATAAATAATGTCAAGGAGTTGTATAGTTGGAGCTTGCCGAACGGGTGTACGAGCGGTGCATTGCGGGACGGAAAGAAATATGGAAGGGCAGAGCTCCTTTCCGGTGGGATGATGGAAAAGACTAGATCACCTTGTCAGAAGCAGAAGCGAGATTACATAGGAATGAATTTTGGAGAACGGGGGTTTATATGTATGTTTTTTGCATTATTCTCTTTTTTTGTTAAATATAAAACTTTTGTGATCCATATTAATGAATGTCTTTATATATTAATTTAATCCAAAAAACACTCATCCTACATTATTATCATTATAAGGAGGCTTGTAATATTTAAATATTAAAAATCATTAATATTTCTCTATTTTCTTATTGAAACTAAATATACTTATGAAAGTTATATGATGTTTGGATATTAAAAAAATATTTATGTTATTCTTTTAATATTTAGAAAATAATCCAAACAGCAACTACAAATGATGTGGTGGCGGTCACTAAAACGACGAGGGCGGGGGAGGACATGGCATGGCTACTCACAAATTAGCCGTTGATTGAAAAAGATATTTTGATTATGATGTTCACAAGTTCAAGCCGTTGATTAAAAAAAGCTATATAATGAGATTTTACAGTTATGGGGTCGTGATGTGCAGACAACACCATTGCACCATACAATCAAACCGAAAACTTCATGATATTGACTGTATGTGATACTGCTTCTTCCATAGGTACGGATCTATTTAGGGTTCGGTTCAGTTGGTGATTGTTTTCTGGTAGGATGCCATTTTGGATTTCTTCCTAGCATTGCAGTATCCATGATGGTCTTTTTTTTCACATAAACATCCGTCTCTGTTCTTTTTTCATTGATGTATGGTTTTGGTCAATTTAATGATGTGTAAAGATTTGATTGATAGAACGGCAGCTTCTTTTAATGTTTGCACTTATTTCAATCACTTCAAAGTATGTGTCAGGTAATAAAATCCTTTAAGTTAAAATATCAGCTTGGAATCAATTGGCATCATCACTTCAGGTTACGGGTCTCAACATATAAAGGTAAGTTTCTGTAGTACGTCTTCATTTGTTGTTTCTTGAATTAAAAGTTCAAAAACTTCATTTTAGTTATAAATAGATGGATTTTCTTTCATTTCATTTTCTGGTGGTTCTATAATTTTCAAATTAATAATTGTTTGTAATATCACTTTTTTGGATTTCTTACCAAACGATACAATTATTCATGATCTCTGTATTTTTTCCCATTAGGTAATAATAGTTTTACTTCAGGATTAATTTAATCATATCGTTAAAATATTTGATTAGTGGTTTGTACCTTCTTTAGTTGCTTTCTTTTAATGCCTGCACCTTTTTAATCACCTTCTTTTAATCAACCCGGATACCATCTATTGTCGCAAATTACTACTAAATCAACATAGGGTTTCACGAGCCAGGAGGCTTCAGGCGTTATTATAATAAAATATCAAACCTAATTCTTGGTGTGACCTTAAAAATACGGTTCTAGTCTTCTGTTCTGCTTTCACCAGTAAAACTTCACGGTAGCTATTTCAGAAGGCTAAATAGATTTTTTTTCGTTTTTGTTTTCTGATGGTTTCTATAATTTCAATTAATACTTGTTTGTAATATCAGCTTTATTTTTTTGGATTGCAACTATATTTTCTCTTGGCTATTGTTCAAAAAAACAGTCTACTTCTCTTAGTTTTTATTGTTCTTCAGTTTTGTTATTCCATTTTCCTTACCTTTCTCTGAATACGTAGTTCTTATTAATTGTATCAGCTGGTGTAATCTCTTTGTCTTTCATTTCTCCGTTTAACAATTTAGATATTTCTTTGTTGGATCTATCAAATCAAATTTCTAGATAGAATTGAATTTTCTTTCGATGTTTTCAGGTATGTTTTGAAATTTGATTCCATCCTTATTATATTCATCTTAATATCAAATATCAAAAAATTTGCTAAAAACATTTTTGTTATATTTAAGGATCTTGATTGCTACAGATAATATCCTTGAATATTAGTTTGTTTTCAATTTTTTTTCAATGAAATATTTGAAATATTTATAAATTAGTAAAATAATAAATATTGTTTTTCAATTTTATAAACTTGAATCTATAAACATAATTAGATACTCTTCATCTATAAAGCAAAGTTCATGATTTACTAACATTGGATGCAATTGAATTCAATTCTGAAAAATAAGGATATTGAACAATTCGTTACATTATTAATTCATTTTTATTTGCATAAATTATTTTTTGAGTTTTAATAACCAAGAATGTGAAACCACAAGTATTGGTTGGTTAGCTTTATAGTTTGTGGAAAGCTTTTTACAATTGACAAACAAAACGGATGAATTAATCAAGAAATTAGAATTCCTTAGTAGAAATAATTCTATTTTGTTTATAAATTAATTTTGTAGCCTTCATAACAATCAATCTAAAATATTGGTTGATTTTGCTTTTATAGTTTACCTTGGTGCCCTCTAATTAATATGGATGACTTAACATATGGTTTTCACAAAAATCAGTTTTGAATAATTGCTTTATGAATTTGAGTCTTTTTTTTCAATTAAAATCTTAGTTATTATTATATGCACTCTTAAAATGACACGGATATTTTCGATAAATAGTATTTTTTCCACTAATTTAGATAGAATTAATGGATTTCTGAAAATGATTTTCAATTGTGTTTTTATGTTCTACTAATATGATTTTCATTTTAAAGTAAATTTTCATTCATATGTTTTAAGAATATATTTTAAATTTCAATATATTTTAGGTATGTTTTCATACATTTCCAATTTATTTTAAAATTTTCTTTATATTTTTAAACTTTTATTCAACTTGGCTTTTTTTTAAATTTATTTTGTTTTTTGAGATAATTTCTGACTTCATTAACTATTCCTAATATAGAGTAATGTGGCTTAGCTTGGGTAGCCTGGCCTAGGCTGCAAAAAGACTACACTAAGGTAAAAGCTAGGTAGGCTGGAGTTTCGGGCTAAGATAGGCTAGACTAACCGGACAGAGCTGGACTAGACTAAGGATAGAGGCTATGAAGTAGGGAGTAGTTTGAGCTGAGGCAAAGAGACGTGGTTGCCTATATGCCTGGGATAGAGGTAGGTTGAAGCTGGGCGTAGGTTTGAAGGCTGGTCTGGGGATGGGATGAGATGGGCTAGAATAGGATGAGTTGTGTGGGCTGCTACTGTGCCTTAAAGTAGGTGGGCTGAGCTCTGTGGCCTAGCATGGTGGGTTGGTCTGGGGCCTGGGTCAAACTAGGGTAAGGCTGTGACTGGCTAGGATAACTTGCACCTGGGTTGAAGCAGAGGCTGGGGTAAGATTCCCTTTGGGGTGATGGGTTGAAGCTAGATTTAGCTTGGATTTCCAGCTTACCCAAGCTTGAGCTGAGCTAGGCACTAGGATAGTTTTAGGCTAGGAGTGGGCTGTTTAAATTAGGCAAACTAGGTGGGGTATGACTCCAACAGGTTAAGTTACTGTCTTAAGCTAAGCTAAGCTAAACTAAGATAAGATAAAGGCTGAAAGCTAGCTAGGCAAACTGGTTACATGAAGTTAGGGATTACGGTTGAGATAGGGATAGGTTAAGGTAAGTTGTGCTTAACCTGGTACAAGGTAGGGTAGGTTAGGTTAAGTTAGAGGTTAGCTGGGGTAGGGTGTTATTAAGTTGGGCATAAAAATTTGATTGCAAGTTGAGTTGGGTTATTCAAGGTAGTGTGAGGTAGGGTAGGTTAGGTTGAGTTCGCTGGAAAATGATTAGGTTAAGTTGGTCTGAAAGGGTAGGTTAAGTTAGGGAGGTAGGTTGAGTTGGAAGATTCAAGTTGGGATTAGGGCAGGTTGAGTTGGGTTAAGCTAAAATTTGGGCACTGGGTCAAGAGTGAGCTGAGGTAGGTTAGGTTGAGTTAGGTTGAACTAAGGTAGGAGTAAGTTCAAGTTAGGTTGGGGTTAAGCTAGGGTAGGGTAGGTTGGGTTAGTCGGGCTGAAGCTGAAGCCTAAGCTCGGAAGCTGAGGCGGCTACGACCCGGAGCTTTCGCGGTGGCTGTGAACGGACCAAGCTAGGATTGGGCGGCTAAGGTAGGTTAAGGTAGCTACGTTAAGTTTACCAAGCTAGGATAACTTAGCTAAGTTAGCTACGTTAAGATAAGGTAGGTTAGGGTAGGTAGGTTGGGTTAGGGGTAGACGCTGGTTGTGACTGGACATCTTGCGGGAGACCAGGCTGAGATAGGTTGGGCTATGTGCTGGAGGGTTGGATTGAATTAGCTAGGATGGAATTAGGTTGGAGAAGTTAAGTGAGTTAGGCTAGCTAACGTAGGGTAGGATTAAGGATGGCTAAAGATGGTTGGGTTAAAGGTTAGGTTAGTTTAGGTTGAAGTTGTGGTGGGATTGCTTGAGTACGCGTGAGTTGGAGGTTAGGTTAAGTTAGGCTGACCAGGCTGGGCTGCGCTGGCTCACGCTGAGATGAATGAGTTGAGCTGAGATGGATTATCGTTGAACGAGTTCCAAGTTGTATGTTGAGGTAGGGTAGGTTAGGTTAGGTTAGAGTTTGGGATTACGCTAGGGTAAGTAGGTTAGGGTAGGTTAGGTTAGGTTGGGATTTAGGATGAGCTGGGCATGGTATCTTGTGGTAGGTTAGGCTAAGGATTAGGGTGAGCTAGTTTGGCTTTGAAACTCATTGGTAGGATAGAGTTGAGCTTGGATAGGTTAAGTGAAGGCTGAAGCTGGGCTAGGTTAGGTTAGGATTAGAGCTAGGTTAGGTTGAAACTAAGTTAAGTTAAGTTAAACTAGGATTAGGTTAAAAAATTTAAGGTAAGTTAGAGGTTAGTGAGTAAGTTAGAAAGCCTAAGTTAAGTTAGAAGTTCAAGCTATGACTAGGCTGAGCTACGGTAAGGTAAGTGATTGTAGTGAGCCTATGGTGAAGCTGAGATGAGCTAGGATAGACAGAAATACAATTTTAAAACTGGGCCATGATGGAGATGAGTTAAAATTGGTTAAAATTAGGTTAAGTTGGACTGAGTTTAAGCCTAGGATAGGTTAGGGTAGGGATAATTGTGTAAGCTGGGCCTGAGGCTAAAGTTTGAAACTGGACCAGAATGAGAAGGATTGAGCTGAGGGGTAGGGTGAGTTGGACTGAGCGGCTGGCGACTGTCATTGCGTTGGGTGAGCGTAGGGTAGGGTAGGCTGGATTGAATTGAGCCTGAGTTGGAGTGAGCTGGGTTGGCCAGGCTGAGCTGAGCTGAGCTATGAATGAGCTGAGCTGGGGTGAGCTAAGATAAGCTCCGTGTTGCAAACTAGGTGGTCAGAATGTGTTGGGTTGTGGTGGGAATGGTTTGGTTAGAGGTTGAAGCTACAGAGGCTAGGGTAGGTTAGGTTAGACTGAGAGTGAGATGTGGTAGGATTGAAGTTGAGGTAGGGTGGGAGGTGGGGTAAGTTAGGTCAGGCTGAAGTTCGGGTGACTGGAGATTGTGTAGTTTGGGTTAAGCTGCATTGCAGGCAAACTGAGCTAAACCACATTAGGCAAGCCTGAGCTGAGCTGGGACAGGCTGGCTGGGGCTGAGATGGTGGGCACAAGCTACGCTATTTTAGAATGGTCTGTTGAGCCAGGCACTGTGCTGGGATATGCTAGGCTAATCCTGAGTTGGCTGGGACGGGATTGCGTGAGCTAGCTGAGTTGGGCTGGAGTGAGCTGAGCCTGGGGAAGTGAGCGGGAGCAGAGCTAAGGTGAAGGCTGGGATGAGTTGCAGGTGAAAGATGAGTTCGCTGAAGCTGGGGGACTGTCGCTGAGTTGAGTTGAGTGAGCACTGGAATGAAGAATGACCGCGCCAAGCTACGATGCCAGGTAAGGAGCAGGCAAGTTGTGAGCACTTTGAGCTGGGAGTGAGGGCTAAAGGGGAGGGCTAGGCACCAGAAGGCTGGCTGGAGCTGAGCCTGGACCTGTAGGATGCAGTGATGGAGGCTGTGCTGTGTTGGGCAGAGTCGAAGTTAGGTTGAGATTGAGTTGTAACTGAGTTGTGCTACAAGCTGTGAGGACTGACTGAGGGTGGTGGAACTGCAGACTGGGGTAGGTTAGGTTAGGAGTATGTTGGAGGTTGGGAGGCTAGGCTAGGTTAGGCTGGGCGGCTAGGTTGAAGCTAGGGTGTCTTTGAGCTTCAGGGTGAAGTATTGCCTGGGTGAAGCTGGGGTAAGTCAGACTGTAGTTTGGGCTAGGATAGGTTAGGCTGAGCTGGGGTAGGTTGAGTTAAGGCAGAACAATGCTTCAAACTGTGTTGAGCTAGAGGTTGAAGCTGAGCTATGTTATGTTGGGCTAAATTAGGAGTTGGGATTGGGGTTAGAGTTAGGTTAGGTTAAACATATGCTAGGTTGGTACAGAAAAACAAGGTTTGCTTCAAGCTAGTCTGAAGCTGGATAAGATAGGGTAGGTTAGGTTGGGATTGAGGTTGGGGTTTGAGCACAAGTTCGGTTGAGGCTGGGATTGACTAGGCTAGGCTAGAACTGAGTTGAGAAATTTCGCAGAATGGTTGAAGCACTAACCTTGTTGGTGTGGTCCCTTTCCCCGCAGTGATATTGAACTTGTTTACCTCTATTTGATCTTTGCCCTTAACCATCCTACCATTGAGTTTCATTGTCTCTGGGAAAGTATCTCTAATTTGACGATGAGGGAGAAATGTGAACCGAAGGACATAACCAAGACTGATGCACACATTATATGTTTATGTACACTGTCTGTGTCTGGGTTGAGACATAACAAAAACACGTAGTGATGCGGGATCATGTCTCGCGGTTTAGGACCTCCAGCCGACGTGGAGTCGATGAAACTAGAGGTAAGGTTGGTATATGACTCTCTCGCAAGAATTAGAGACATTTTCGACCTCCGTGTTTTGAGTCGGTGAAAACTATGCGGGTTAATATATGACTTTTCTAAGGTCTCAAGAGGTTTCAAACCTCCCAAGAACGACTTAGGTTCGATTTAAACCAACTTTGGGTTGGTGTGTGACTCTTTTGAGTCCTATAGAGGTTCTATGCAGGGCTGAAACTCGGAGTTAGGCAAGGTGATGTCCTTATGACTCAGGTATTTGAAGATGAATAAACGAGCGAAGCAAGTTACGGTCGGATGACGCACGATGTTTGGAGGGCAGCAACATTGAGATCAGGTTCTCGGTTGAAGGTGTGTTCGGTACGGGCAACTGGGTCTAAATCCGCAATGCTCCTTCTCGGTGGGCTGGAGATGTGTGTTGCTGTTGGATTGCCTCTGAGAAGGGGTGGAATCAATCAAAGTCATCTGGTCGGATGAGTGACTTATGTGTTTGGAATTTATTCCATGTGCAATTCATCCTAATTTATCTCTTGTACTGGGAGATGTTCCACCCCAGATGTCTATATATTGGAGATACTTGGTTTTCATGCCCACAAAAATTTGTGGAGAAATTTTCTCCTTGGTTGGTGATGAACGCGTTCTTGGTTCTACGTTTTAGGGCTTCTTAATTTTAACAATCACCCATTGAGAGTATTCTTGATAGAAATGTCCTCTGGGTTGTGTGATATATAGTTTAGTAACCTTATGAATACTTTGCTGGTTGAGGACAACTCTTTTGATGTGCCTTTTTATTGTTTGTCTCTCACATGCGGCTTTGTGTTTTACCTCCCCATACTCCCTAATTTCCACTATTCTCGTAAATAAATATTAAAAATATGTTTTTTTCTTCTTTAATAGGTTATTCCTGGCCGCCTTTTTGCATGAACGCCGTGAACCATGTGAACACCCGCACTAGGATGTTTTCCCAACATTCATCTTGGAATATGTATCTCACGAATAGTGGTTATTATTTTAACTTTATTACATGAATTTGGTGGGTTTTTATAGGGCATTTTATTTAACGATGACAGATGGACACATGTAAGTTTCATTCTGTAGAAAGAATCCTTGGTGAAATAACTATTGTGAGAGGTGAAGTAGAATCACAGAAAGTGGTGCAACGAATAGTGGAAACAACAATTACCAGTGGGTGCTGTGACATTTGGAGATTAGTACAACAATGATGAACATGTTCGTACTATATTAATAAATTAAGATTTAGATGGCATAATAATAGCAAGTTATTTCTTAAAAAGTTAACCTATAGGAACAAAAAGGGCAAAGCATGTAGTGACTAACTAAAACTGTAATTACTAGGTAAAAGTTTTTCCTCAAAGTACCAATTATAAAAACGAGTAATGGAAAACTAACACATTTACGAAAGTCGGGGAGGGGGGGGGATTATTATTGGAACAAATACTTGCCAATGTGAAACAATAAGTAAAATGAAGAATTGAATATAAATGGTTATACATAGCTGTTTCTTAGATTTTTGAATGTTAAATATGAATAGCGAATAGGGTAGAAAAGGTCCAATTCCAACCATAGCATGAAACTCCTTTAAAAAACCAGTGACATCCCATAATGTACTTTGTAAAAAGGATTATAACGCCTGAAATTTTGAAGGCTCTCTGTTTGAACACCCGCTGTATGTTTTCAATTAAGTTCTTAGCCCAATTGAAATAAAATCCTTTGAGAACTCTTTGAATAATGGTGTCTGATTTTCCAAAGGAGAATGTGAAAGCATTGATTATGGAAAAAAATCATACCAAAGCACTCCAAACCACAAAAGATAGTTTAGGACTTAATAGTGACTAATCAAATATTCTTTAGAAGCTTCCTTTTAGTATCTTGTCACTATTTCTGCGTGATTCAATTAATTCATTCATCCCTTTCTCCAAAATACACATTCCTTTTTAGGCTTAAAATCCTTAATAGATAAAACATTTGTGTCAGTGGTTCAAGAAGTTTATACTGTAACTTTGAATATTGTCAACCGCTTTATACACGTAGAATCCATACATCTCATGAATTGGGAACCAGAAATCATCTAATGGGAATGGGGCTGACAATGAGGTTCTGCAACTTCCATAACTGTTTAATGATAAAAGTACCTTGAACTACCAAAATTTTTATTTTACTTGGGAGTCAGCGAAATTGGTTGAATCAATCCTCTTGTCACCAATAACATTAACTTGATTTCGGGGCTATCCAATATTAACATCGGTACTGCAAAATTTTCCTACATTTCAAACTTCTGTCATCCTCTCCTTTCATTTTGAAATAAAATACATGAATAAAAATTAGGAAAATGTACCCATACATGGGCATAAATAAACATGCATTGAAAATTCCATAGGAGGTCTTCAGTTTTCTAGCAGAAGTATAATATAACGTTCCCACCTGGTTTAATTAGATATTGGATTTTTCATGAAAGCTTGATGGCACATATCCTTTATATTGATACTATAAATAATGCAACATCAAATCAACATAAAGAATGTCATGTATTTCATGATGTTATTTTATAATTTAACTCTCCCATATCAACATTTTCTATCATTGATTTAATCAACCAACAACGTTTTCGTATTCATTGTGGTATGAGGATTCAAACCACGTGACTGATAAAGCCTTTGGTGGTATTGGTGGATAAAAACACACATCAAAAAAGGTTTATCAACATCAGTTAAAATCGTTGTAGGTATTACATTACTACACGAATTATATGCTAATTGTTCTGGTGTTTGATTTTCCAAATTACTTGCTAAGATGATAATGTCAATAAAATCATTACTATTTTAAATGTCAATCAAGACCTTGTCCATTTGATTCAATCAACAAATTTTATTAAAGGTAACAAATTGGTATGCACAATGATTAACCCTAAAGTGTTTCTATGTAAAAGCTATATTTTATTAATGATCCTTTGGTGGATGTGGTGAATTTCCAAATCTTTAATGGTGGATGTCGTGAATTTTGGAGTTACGTCGAATGAGGAGAAGGAAGGTGTGCTATGAGCAAACTACGAATTAATAATTAATTTGGACAATAGTGTTAAATTGTTGGCACCATGGATTTTTAAGTGGTGATATTATCCTGTTCTTATTAAACATTGTAATTAGATGGGACGAAAACCTTTCTTTGAAATTAGGAACCACTTTCTAGCATTGTAGTACAAAGTGCAACGCATTTCAGTTAATAAAAATATTGATTAATTCATGAAATTTGATGACACCAAATATAGAGATTATGCCCAGTATTCTATTTTTGAAAAAGTTTTTCAAAATTTCTATATTTTTATAATTTTGTAAAAATGTTGTATACTTATATTAAAAATTTCAATTTGGATAACATAATTCAATATTTTAACTAAAATTTCTTTCATTTAATATTAATTTTTATAACTAAACAATAAATTACATATTATTTCGTTAATTTTCTAAGATTGGCATTATCATCTCTGTTCTTTATCTTACATAGAAGCGAAAACTTTTGTAACTAAATTGAATTGAATTTGTTGGGGTTTTACCCATTATTGAATTTAATGAGTTTTAGTAATAAAACATGAAACATTATATACACTCCTAACTGTGAGACAGGCAGGCTTGTATAATACTGTCCCCACCCTTTTAAAACTTCAAGCCCCTGATATTCAAGACGGATTTTTGCTCTCACCTTAATTATTATATTTTAAGAGTTTAATCATAAATACATAGATCTCTTTTAGATGGGTACTCTTTTACTTATGTTTTAACCCTTTATTGATCTTGTCTGTATATGATATTTCTTTGTATTTTCCTTCGACAATTTTCATCTCTTGTGGATGAATTAATACAGTTTATCCTGCGGTTGATAACTCAAGGGTATGAGCCTATCACGGGGCCTCGAACGGACCTACATCTTAGCAGAGGATTAGTGGCTGTTGACTGCAAACAAGAAACTACCATTCACGTCATGAGATACTCCTTCGTGGTGGCTATCCCATACGTACATTCTCCTTTATGTCTAATTTGAGTTTATTCTTTCATTTTAATAGTTTAAAGAGGTGACTAGCGGTGCTAAAATTAAACAGCACCATTCTGCAAACAACCACTTTCAGCAGCCTGCACAGCAAGCACGTCGATGCGAAATGATGCCTTGGGAACTTAAGAAACACATCTCTTTTGGAAAACATTTGTCCTTGGCCGTTCCAGTAAGTTTCTTTCCCAAGTACTCAGGCATAAATGGCTTTGTGAGGTGTCTGCTACCATCACAGAATCATGTTGATGTTTAGATGTAGGTAACCACAAACATAGTGCGAGCTATTATCTCTCCATTTATTGTACGCAATTGGCGGGGGGATTTAAAAGCACACAGTGTTGATGCTCCTTTGACTAGTTGACTTTCCATACATTGTAGATATATACATCTTCTTCTATTCTTCTGGCCGAACAACTTCTTTTCATTTATTTCATCTTGCATTTTGGATATCCTGCATAGGAGCTGTTTGCAATCTTCATCCTAGTATTTCTCTTTTCAATGACTCTCTTTGAATATACAACTTTGTTTTTATAGCCAGGCAACTGTAACGGACTTTGGTGATGGTTTGTCTGCCGTTTCACGAGGTGCTTCATAGTTGGATCAGGGTTTAACGCTTTTCCTGATTCCTTTTTGTCACTGAGGCCTGCTCGGTACGTTACCGTTGATATTGACGAAACGTTTCGCCAAAATACCTTCGACCAACTTTATTTTTTCTTTACCTTGATACGCGGGTATACTCCAGTTCATAAAGACGATATGGCTTGTGCATTTGAATGGTTTGGGGAAAAATAAATGTTCAAACCAATATGGTCAGTCATGTCTGGAACTTCTTCCAGTGGATGGTGTCTCCACGCTTTAAGCGGACGAGCTGCGGGTTCAATCATATGCCTGTAATTTTGTTCGCAGCGCGCAGGTTTCTCAGATTCCGCAGGCAATGGTGAATTTTCCTGCTCGCAGGACTCCTCCAGCCCCTGCCTGGCACGCTCCTTTTCTGACAAACTCCTCTATGGGATCAACGATTTTCATCTTCTGGAACAATCAATTTTGTTTCAGCCATCAACCCATTTGCAGCGTTTGAATTCTGAACTGACACCTTCCATTTGTCAGGGTTTATGGGATTTTGCTGCCGTCACTCTACGTCTGGGTAGCACCTGGTTTAACGCAAAATGATCTTCTGCGGGAACGCTCGATTGAGATGACGCTGCCGACAGCTTTATCTTCAGAGTCCATTGCCAAAACCTTTTGAAAATTATGCAGTGGATATTGAATTTTGTCTCCTGAATTGCATTTGCGAACAGCATATAACACGTTCTTTAAGGTTTGCAACACTATTCTACAGATGAACAACATGTATTATTAATCTTCATTTTGAAATGGACATAAGATATCGTCTATAATTGAAACAATTTGTCCAATGTTATTCAATATATTCATGGAACACATTAAATGTAGCAAGGGCATTATTAATAAAAAGTGGGACTATGATTAATACTTCTTGCGTTTGAAAGTATTGTTTTTAGGTCTGTCTTCTCTTTGATTATTGATGATGATGCAGAGTTATGGGTCTATCTTGGGAAAATGAGCTCCTCTCTTGATCAAAAAGATCATCAGTCTGGAAGAAAGTGGATATTAGCCATTGATTTGATAGGTTGTGATGATGATACACATCTAAAGTTCATCCTTCTTTTCTATACATCTTTACTGGGGCTCTGAGAAATTTGCTGAGTTAATATGCCTTTATCTAATCGCCTTTCATAATAATTGCATGCCAGTTCCATTGATTCAGGGGCTCATCATGATGGTGCATGCTAGAAACGGTGTTAATAAGATGCAGGATCGATTGAAAATAATCTCTCTTTGGGGGAGATGAGGTTCTGTTTTAAGGAAAAACTTCCTTAAATTCTCTTATGTGGTAGGAGGTATAGCATCCAACAACTCTTCTCCGGTTTGCATTGTTCTTCTTCTACATGCCTTTTGCCTGTAGACTTGGTATCCTTTTCTAGGCTGTTATTTTCAATTGTAAAGGCACGATGTTTGTCTTACGGAAAATGGACTTACAGTTTTGCCTTTCTGTCTCAAAAAGCTTCCATATGTCCACAATGTGAGGTTTTTATCCAGGATATCAGAAACTTTCTTCTTTTCAGTAATCCATTCCTATCAACAGTCATAGGATCCTAATGGAAATATGTTCCATTTAACCATTGTAAAAACCATTTAACCTTTCATGATGTGACTTTGAGCAATTTGTATTGTAACTTTTCTCATGGTTCAGTGCTTAATTTACTTTCTGTATACATGTGTTGCTAAAATTTTTCGGTTTAATTTTACATTTTTCTACGAATGCAAGACTAATGTAACTTAAGAGGAAGCACATGGATCAATCAAAACGATCGCAAGGTAAATCCCAATCTTACCCTCCATTTCCACCATGGTTGCTTGATGTTCTGCCTTGTACGATTTTCTGATCTTTTTAATGGTTCGTATATTTACCGGCTATGTCATTATTTATTGTTGCCTCTCGCTCTCTACTGATCGGTGTATGTTTAGATGGGGCGGTCACTGCGTGTCATGTAGGGTTCTTGTTGAACATGAGTTCATGTTACGTGTCCCAGCTTCTACTTTGTTGTTCCCATGTTGGTTTTGAAGCCACTTGGGGTAAGAGCGGTTTGACTTTCTTTTGGTTTGCTAGCTTTGTTGATAGTCTCTTTTGAGAAATTCATAAATATCTTTGGTTTTGGTCTCTATTTGTTCTGACTCTTCCTTGTTATCGGCTCTTGCCCTTGTTCGGCTTTGTAGCTGTTGATAGCATAATCTTGCTTTCATGACTTCATCCATAGGGTCTTTGGATTGTCCAAATTCAATTTTCTCCTTGTACACGAGTGGTGAAACAATTTAAAAACCTTTGCCTTGCTTTTACTTGCTACTGTACCCTAAATGTAAGAAATACCTCGATAAGTGTGGCATAGTGACAAACTCTGTAATGGTAGTACACCACCGGCCTAGCGTCATGGAATTCTTTTATTGCATATATTTCCATAATAACGTTCATTCTAAAATAACAGGTGCAGACTTGAGTAAAAAAATCTTTAGTATTGTATTTCTATAGTGGCATGCACCATTTTATCTTCCACAGTGTGCTTTTCCTTGTAGGTAGGTACCACGAAGCTAATCTAGCCTTCGAATTGCTCTCATATTCATAGACTTGAAATAACAGTCATGTTCGACATCGACTTGACGTATATCCTTCTCCCCATCTCTTGGGAGGGAGAGTTTGATCTTTGCGGTGTTGTCTCTGACTCTCTCTTTTCTTCTTATGTTGGTTTCTAAGCGCATCCTCATCCTCGAACTCATCCATCTTTCTTTTCGACCGGCACTTCCTGTTGTTCCGGAAAGTTAGCTCTCTGATGAGCTTTTTTCCTACTCGCCTGCGGATGATGAGCAGCATGTCATTTTGGCTTCTTCGTTTCCCCCAACTCTCGTTGCATCCGGTGCAAGCATAGCGATCTTGCGGGCATTGGGATGCGGAGTAGCAAACTCTCGCCCGCGGTCCACATAAATCCCCCTTCACCTTCAGCCATTTCAACGTACATATACAACACGGATTAGTTTATAAACTGGAAAAACAAATAATAATAATAGCCGTTGAGCAAAAAACGACATTTAATTTATTTAGCTAGGGACTCAAATGCCATTTGTCACACCTCCACTTTCTTTACTTTCTAGCCTTTTTTTCCTTGTTTTAGCCGTGTTATTCTTTCTGTAACTTTTCACTTCTAGTAAATTACAATTACATTACTATGATAGGTTTGGAATTTCAACATATGATTATTCACTAAAGTGGAATGTAATAAGTCAAATTAAAGTGCCACTTTACAACACATATATATGTTTATATATATAATTATATATAAATATATATATAAATCCTTTATATAATTTAAAAATACCTTTTTGTTAACTCATATATACGCCCGAATTGATCCTACGCACATATATACTACCTATATGTGGCCGATATATTACCATAATCAATTATCATCGACTTTATACTACGATACATATATATAATACGTGTGTGTGTGTTTATATATATATATATACATATATTTATCGAATAATATACGATTTCCCCCCATAACCAATGATAAATACGAAACTTTGTTCGTGCTAGCCGTTCATCGCGTCCCCGTGGACACATATGTAATTATTGAATAACGAGTTCTTAATAACCTTTTGGTCTTTTTCATTCCATACGATGGTTGCTTATCTCATTGAATAAGGTGGATTTGTCTCTTTACTTTGGTTCAACAATAATGTGTCATAATTGCATTTCTTTAAAATTTCGAATACGCAGTTGGGTTTGTGGTTTTCATGCCATTGTAGAAATAGTAAAGTAAAACTGACGTATTATGTGAACAGCGACATACCTTGCGTGGACGGTGTTGTGTATTCTGATGGTTGCGGTTAGCGTGTTACTGCGATTGTTACCGCGCCATGATCTTTACGGTGCCAAACTCAATGTTTGGTTTAACACGTAGGTTTCAGCTGCAGAGATAGGTAGACGAGATGGAACGTTGGGTTGTTGTACGATGGGCGGTCGCGTTCTCCTACGTAATAGGTACTTCAAGTCTCCCTGGGATGGGGTTTGTAGACGGAAAGTGCACGCGCGTCATGCGAGTTGGCTTCGGTTCGGCGGGGATTGCTTATGGAAAGACAGCCTTCTCTTAGGAGTCGACGGCAATCATTGAGTTTGATATGGTCTATACGGATACGAACGCCGCCGATGACTCAGAATGAGGTTGAGGTTTTCGATTCTCCTTTTAATCCCCCCGGCCACTATTGTGTTTCAATTCACCAACATTCGGCCTACTTGCTCTTTGTGGAAGTGGCCGACACGAGTTGTGCCGGAGATCATGCTCGTGGAAAGCGAGATGGTCCTGCGATTTGGCGTGCGTCCTGTATTATGGTTGCAATGATCTGCAATCGTTCGCATCTCTCGGCATTACGAGTAACATATTATTTAATTTCATATTCTTTTGTTGTTGTTCGTTTCTGAGGCTTCACTTCTGATGTCTCGGTTTGTTCTTTCTCCAATAGTTCTTGTGAGAAACACGACTCGGTCTGTTTGCTCATTTCACGGTGTTCTGTGCCACCAAAGTGTTACCGTTGAAGAAACCACTATGTTTAATGGATGACAACGTTGATCGCTTAGCGCAATTCTGTTTTATCGCATACAGTATGTACCTGCGGTGTGGCATGACTCGACCATGTCCTCTATAAGCGATGACGAAAAGGATCTTGGTCGCGGAAGCAGGTACGGTTATAGTTTTCTTTCGTTCTCCTTATTCTTTTGGTCCAATGTTGCTAGTTTTTCATTAGGTATGGGTCGGGTGTTATTGGGCTACTTCTGTCTGCTAGTATCCACAGATGAGATATGTTTTGTCCGTTTACATATGATTAATATACATCATTCTTTTATTTTTACGCTACTGTTTAGTCCGAGTCCAACGATGCATGTATATTGGTGCTTTCGAGTTGTTATATTTCCTAACCTTACTTGTAGCCATAAAGTTACGCCCTCTTGTTACATGAAACCACACGCGGTACTTACTCGTTTGTACGCCGCTTTCTCTTTGACACGGTTTATAACGATGTTGCATGTATGTAATACTCAAACAGCAACGTAACGCCTCCTTTCGTTAGTTTGCATGTCGTATGGTTTAATAAAAACTTTACCTTCGTACAGCTCTCTGCAGGCTTCTATGTGCGATTTGAGGTCCTTTACCATCGCTCTATCTAGGGCAGTTTTAATTTAACTTATTATTAATTTCCGAGAGTTACCTATTTTACTCTTGGAGGCATTTATAATTCTTACGAGTGTTGCCCGGTGATCCCGCTCGTTCGAAATGGATCGAAATCTCGCGTGATTGTCATTTTGCTGCATATGTATCTGAATTTGTTTGGGTTCCGCGTAGTCACGGCGATTTCATTTTGACTTTTCATCCCATACATATTTCAATGACCTTTGAATATAAGCATTATTCTTATATCATTATACTGTATTATACTTGATTCATATATAACCCTATCGAAGTACTTTTAACATACATACGTTGACTCATAATAGTTTTTTATTTATTTTGCCTTTATATTTTATAGCCTCACGTATATAAGTGTATATTTATAAGTCCATAATGGGTTAACAATGCCCAAATGGTGGGCTACTCGATATCATATATACCTTTAGCTTATTAAATTTCTTCTTTTCATGCATATATATGAAATGGAAGTAGTTACATTGATGAGCTGTGATGAACATACATTAACTCTCTTACCCTAATGTAGATTTCAAGAGTTATAAATAAAGTTAACTTTCTGAGAAATATTCCTGGTAACTAGGAATAGTATAACCATTCTTTAATTTTGATTTGCTTGTGGGTAAATAAGATTTCAACCTGTATAATCCTTTCTGTTATTTTTGAAATGTAACTATGTGTATTTCATGGGGCTTGTCTAGATAATCTCCTAAGTATAGTTCAAGTGATTTGCTAACTGCAATTTGAGAGGTACAAAAGGAGATAGTAACATATATAATTGAAATATTTAAATGCTCATAGAGAATGGAGATGTTGTTTTTTTCAAATAATTTGTACTTTCTTCTTTATTTATGTATCCATGTAGATTTCATTCTTTCTAGTATTTTCTAATATTCGAAGAGCATAAAATATCCCATTTGTATCTACGGAGACAAATAATATTTTATTATCTATGAAAATTTAAGAAACTTGATTTAAACCAACATGGGTTTGGGGTTAATAGTTTCTACCTCCTTAAGTGCAGTCTACAACTAAAGCAGAACCTAAGAGGGTGGAATACATGGGAAGGGTTAAATGTAATGCTAAATCAATCATTCCATTTAATTAAATTTTGTATGTGGCCAATTAGCTATAATAACTCAAAATCACAAACAGGCCCAAAACCTGCAGTTTGTGAGTAACCTCCCAACCAGAATACTCTTTATCTCCCGGGATTCACCCCAGGCGGAATGTCACTCTAGAATAGATCGACTTACAGTCAACAAGGCTTCGGCTGTTAAACTCATAATTCCCCAAAGAAAGCATGTTTCTAATTAACGTCTAGAATGACGGATGTTTCTTTCTTGTTTAGCCTAGGCTTCCATCTTGAGTTCTTTAAAGGCTGCTTCCCCAAAGCTGCTTTTCTGCATGTCACCTCTTCCCAACTACTCCTCTTCATTGAGAAATTTAGATTCCTCTCGGAAGATATAAATAAATTTCTTTCAGGATTTTTGAAAAGATTTTGGGGATTTGTTGCGTATCTGTCTTTCCTCATGAGTTTGTCGTCGATCTCTAATTCTCACCGGGTCCCAAATGCTGATCATTTGTTTATTTCACTCCAGGCCAATATTTCGTACGGTACACCATGGTCTGCGTCGCAAATTCTGCCTAGGATTAAAGTTCAAATGTCTAACTTTAAAAATTAACACCTGTGATGGGTGTTACTATGTGAGGAGACAATAGCCTTATCAAAAACCGTAAGAGATGGAAGGTAGCGCGATTGCCATCGAGTCGGTGTCTGGCCACGTATTGTGTGAGAGATTCCGGAAGGTCTCTGAAGGATCATCGAGAGGATGAGAAGAAAAAGGGCATTAGAAGCATCCTTGTCACATGAGCACTTGTGCATGAGATGGTTCTCACGACACACAAAAAGTTGGTGGAATTAAAAAGAGGGGTGAGATAGCGCGGATGCTTGAAGGAGTGTGACCCTCGTGCCCAACACTCTCCGCAAGGCTCTCCGACTCACCAGGAGAGTGAGTTGGGACGAACGTTTCTCTCCCCATTCCAATGCGTCTTGCCAGACACAAAGTGAACAATACCATTTCTTATGTTAACACGGGGTCGGGTGCATCACACCGCATGAGGGAGGGTACGATCTGCCCCGTGGTGGGCTCGGCCGCGGGGGAAACCCGACCCACCGACATCGGAAGGGGGACTAGTAGAGGGTTGAAAAAATCCCCCTTCGCCTTTGTCATCAATCGGGAACGTCTATCACTATGTTTAGTAGGAAAACAATCATCATCATTAGAGAAATGAGGAGAGAAGTTGCTAGGATGGACTTTCCTGAAATTGCCCCAGGAGAGCGACATTTGTTTTGTCGCCCTTCTCCCTTCTCAAAAAGGGACCACTACGATCCCACTGACAGAGGGACAATTCTCTTTCAGAGTGACAGCCTATCTTATGGCATATGGGCACAGAAAGGAATACCCCCGTCGTCGATTCTTTGGCAATGTCGGCGTTTCCCCGGACGGGGTCCCGTATCACGCGTCCTCTAGTAAAATTTACTTTTCGACCGAAAAGAATCAGCGCAATCCTTTTGTCGCTACTTGAGCAACACTCGGGTCACATATATTTGGTATTCCCAATGGAGATTTCCAATGACTCCCAGGCCACTTTAAGCGTCCTGCAATCCCGGCAATGAGGAGCTAGGCGGCCAGCCCATGGCCCGGCTCTTGAGGAACCCGCAACAGATTAAATCTGAAGTACAGGGACTGTTTTGTGTTCTGTTGCCGAACCATATATGCTGAATGATTTTGAAAATTTCCCCGCTCTCGTATAAAGTGAATGCTAAACCAGCCATTTAAAGAAGCATGCTAACTTTCGGGAAGTATCGATTAATAGAAACCGAAATTGGCGTGCAGCATCCATGTACTTTCCGTTTTCCATGGAGAACATCCACCTTCTGACCAGGCTCCCGCACACGCAAGCTTGCGTGCCCACACATAAATATTCATGATCCCGAAAGTGATTTTCTTGACTTTAAATATTGTTTGTGTGAAACGCTTATTCCTTTCCTCGGTAGGACTTGTTATTTTTACTGTTGTGACCTGCAGGTACATTCACTTGGAGGTTTGTGTGTGTGAGTATGCCTTGTCTAATGATGATTTTTCCCTTATTAACGTTCATATTCTACTCA
Source organism: Pinus albicaulis (assembly GCA_034641835.2). NCBI lineage: Eukaryota > Viridiplantae > Streptophyta > Pinopsida > Pinales > Pinaceae > Pinus > Pinus albicaulis. The sequence continues at coordinate 131,541 of JAXQQM020059066.1, read as the reverse complement.
TGAAAATGGTAGCTGCGATGAAAACTTACTTGAGGTGATACTAGAATTCTGGCCAAAACAGGTTCGTGCGGAACTAATCTAGGTCTGAATTATCCCTTAAATAGCAGAGTGTATCGACCAGAAGTGGACATGGCCGCCAAATAGAGAAAACCAATGTGAGCTGATAACAGTGGGGACGTATTGTATTTTGTAGGTATTTAAGGTCTCATACCACGTCCAGGTAGGAGTGGAAGATTTAAGTGGAGTCAGTGGAACCATCACAATCCCAGTATTGTCCTTAGTTCGAAACGTCAGCCTGGAAATGGCCAATAGTTGTTTGTTACCGGAAACGGAAAGACACCTCAGGTCGGGTCCTCTATTAGATAGCCACGTAAATCCTTGTCGGATAGTACCTTGTACACGGGGCCGTAAAAATGCGGACACTTCGTAAATCTCGCCCGAAGCCACCCCTTATAATCACCTCACTGCTTGCAAATAAAAATGCAGGACAAAAAAAAGTTCATTAATCGAAAACCACCCAAAGGAAAAATGATTTGTAGCATGCGACAAGGACGTGAAGCCTGCCGGAGGGTCCTTGTTCCTTTGATGACCATTTTATTCTCCTTAAGTGTTGTGTACCTTTGAAGTTTCGGTCTTGCTGTGTGTGGGGAGGCAATTTGGTCACAACGGACCCCCATAAATTCCTGGGCCAGGTGAGCGAGCACTGCCGTGTGAGCCGGTACCCAGAAAAACCGAGGCCACGGAATGAAAGCCAAGTTGTACGTGACAACAACATCATGTCTGACCGAAGCGAGTCCACCATCTAGAGCCAAGTCTAAATCAAAAAGTTTTTTTGCAAGAAATGAAAGCCAGGCCAGAAAATCGATACACTATAAAGGTAGTACCATATAACATAGCCATGGTGATATTCTGTGTCATACAAAAAAATGATCATGCAAGAGGATAAACGACTGTCAAATTGCTCTACCATTTTCCTTGCTCGCCAAAGAAAATACTTTTGGTAATATCATACATGCCCCAAATGAAACAAATGTAGTTCTGCATATCTCAATCCTCCTCCTGGTGACCGAACGGGATGATAATGAACGTGAACAACAATGCGCAGAAACCGGAGGAGGCCAGAAAGCAGGCAAACGGACACCTATCGGTATCCCTGACTCGAGCCAAGATAGAGAACTTGTTCCCAACAGTGACTATAGACCTACCGCAAAGGAACACGGTGGCAGGCGACACCATACAGGTATGCCACCTCGGAAAGAGTAAACTCATGTAATAACGAGCTTATAAAATTCATCATATGTAATTGCCGAAACAATGGAATACATTAACATTACGGGTAAAAGAGAATATTTAGAAAAATCCTCATATCGAAATATAATACACCGTAAACTATCATTCATCATTCAGGAATGAAAACCGGATCCCCCAATTTGTGCACAAGAACTTTTAAATCACACTCTCGTGTAACCTCAAGCCCCGGAAACCCCACGACATCTTCGCGCGCCCCCCCCGCCCTCTCAACCCTATGTAAAAGTGTCATTGCCTATCGAGATGCCCATGTAAACTGCAACCTGTCCTGTAACCATAAAAACCAACATGAGACGAACAGAGGTCCGCCCACTGTGAAAGTGTGCTGTTTCGACGCAGTATTGGTCGTCACCTGCCAGTACGGCGCTTGCGCTATGTCTTAATGCAGCTTCGGTTTCAACAAAAAGAAAAGTTGATCATTGAGGCGTTGAAATGTTGTACACAGTGCAATTACGGGCTTTTTGACACCTGACGCGGATCGTTCGCACCGCACTTACATGGAAAGCTTCAAACAATTTCGATGTGAAAACAATTTTACACATGTGATGTTCTTATCATGATAAAATGGTTTAACATAATCCCGTTTACTAAAGCTGTCACACCAGTTAAAGCGATGGCGAAAAGCCAATGGATTCATCTCGCGGTGATGGTGTCGTGACCATCCATACTCTTTTGATAATCCCACTTGAACCTCTATAGAAGATGCATATTAGGAGCTAATGATATTGATCAAATCATAGTTGGATAGCATGGACCGCCCTTCTGCTTTGCGTTGGAAAAAACCATGACGAGGAAATAGATGAGGGGAAACTAATTTTGATATTCGAAAACAAAAATCCCATGAACTATGCGTTTTATAAAGCTGGAAAAAGGGTTTTGAGATAGATTGTTAGACACAAAATCTACAAGGATTGGAAAAACTTGTTTCCTACCAACTTTTATATGGTATGGTGGTTGATTATGGTGGGTAGTTGTAAACTTTGGAGTTAAGTAATAAAGTAATGGGTTACAATGGAGTTGGAAAATATGAGATTTCAAAGACTAAATGGCTATGAAGGACATAAAAGCCAAAATGTAAGTTGGGAATAAGTTTTGAAAATGAGAATAATTAATAGGTATTGGTTAACTTGATGAAAAATGAAGAAGAAATGAGGATTTGCCAAAATTAGATTAGCCTTCAGAAAGAAACAGCTGATGAGGATAGCGAGTTGGAGGTACAATGAGAAAAGGTGAGTTGGTAGAAGGGGATGGTTTTTGTAGAAACAAAAGGGTTGATCAGATAAAAATGGCTCAATAACGGTGGTGATAATGTACCTCAATGAGTTCTAGTTTGTGGGTGAGGTTACAAGAGATATGTGATTACAAAGTAAAAATGGGTTTGATGCAATGTGGGATGAGATTACGAATAGAGAAAGAATCAAATGAACTAATGGGAAACCATGTCATGAAAATAGAGGATGAGAACCTAAATGGTGGGCATGGCACTAAAAAATAGTGGTGGCCTTATACCAACCCCACCTTATTAACTTCATAAATACAAATAGGTAACACTACACTAGCGTGTTAATAATGGTTCAACATGATCTGGCTAGTGAGTGACTTGCTTATGGAGGAAAAAATAACAATAGTTAGAGGAATTAGTATTAACAATAGTCTGAGTTTGAATATTAAGTAGCATACTTATGAGGTTTAGTTGTTAAATAAAAAAACAAGGTTTAGGTAATTTTAGTACTGTGATGTGAATTGTAACCTAGGAGCATATGAAGAAATAATATTATAGAGTGATGTACTACTTAAAAATTGAGTCTGCCATAATGTTTGGAAAAAAACATAATGATCCATGTACCTTGATATACGCCTTTAAAATATGCTTTTAAAATCTCTTGTGTAGTTACCTCATGTCTGTTCCCAGTACATATCACAATTACTTATGTAAGTAATCAATACAATCATATTTTCATTCTCTTAAAGAACTCTTTCTAGGCCTTTTTGTCAAGCATAATCCATCCTAACACCCTTCATTTGATAATATGAATATCCTACTCTGACTATCTATAGAAAAAATTCTCACCCCACTATGCTTGTGGTGATGGTGTAAAGAGTCTCGTATCCTGAATCGTACTTAAACTGTGCTTCTAGGGATTTTTAGTTGCTCTTTATAAATTTCAACCATAAATAAGTCATCAACTTTGGAAACTTATGTGGATGGAATGGTTGGCTTTCCTTGTCTCTTGCTTGGAGTTCATAACTTTACTGTAAATATGTCATGAACTCATTATTATGAATATGTTAAATTTTATTCTCAAAATTAATATGGGCTGACACCTCGTTCCAAGTTTGGGGAGGTATCTTCTGTGTTATTCCATGAATACATTACCATCAATTTTGTGTCAATTTTGGGATGCTGAGAGCACACTTGAAAGAACTTGTGGGAAATAGAAATATGAAGGATTATGTCATTCTGTTGAAAATATGGAAGAGCTGTAACATGCATATGTGGATCCTCACAATTGTATATACTTGAGGACATTTACAATAATCATATGGGTAATTTTGTTATCGATAGGGATGGAGGGCGGTGGATTTGATTAAACTTGATGTATTAAACGGACCGGAGGTTAAACTAAGAAAATCTTTTGAGGAACCTACCCTATCCCCTGAAAGAAATATGGTCTTTGGAAATCCAAATGGCCAAATAACAAGAGAAACATGATGGATTTTGTTTCATGATCTTATTATAGAGTGCCAGGTGCCTTCAGCCGGAAGTGATGATCAACAACAAAAAAAGCACCGGAATGGTGACGAGGGCTTTCAGGTATCAGAACCTTCGAGAGTAGTCGAGAAAAAAGCTCTTCTAAGGTTAAAAATACGGAGAAAAGCGATGTATGTGGTTGCTCAACGACGTGCCTGGAAAAATCTTGGCGGAAGGTTTTAACTGCCAGCCTTGTCTTCGCAGTAAGTGGCTCTAGTCACAAAATAAGAATCACTACATGTAGGTGATGGTTTTGTAGTAATTTCCTAAGCCCATATCTTAGAATGGCTAACGAGAGAGATCGAGTTTGAATAAAAAAGAGATATAATTTGATATGTTGGAATTTAGAGTTAGAAAAATTGTGGTAAATGTTTTGGATAAATTATTTAATTTGTGGGGTTTTCCATTTTTATAATTTTATTTTATTTATTGCTTTCTACCATGCCACCTGATTTAACTTTCTGTACCTAACATTTTAACTTTTAAATCATATATCTATTGTATCCTTTTATTTAAAAATATATCCCATATGTTGGTAGGTATTTTCCTTCATACTATTGTGAATATTTTTCCATCACAACTTAATAGGGTTTGTCATGACAGCACATGAGCCCATTCCGTAAAGTGTTGTTGAAATAAATGATTATCGATGATCACCTTCTTGGCTGTGAGATATTTACTCTAACAATTCCTACGGGTTTTCATGCTTCCAACAATTGCTTACAACATTTAACCCTAACGAACTAGTCTCCCTCTTGTTCTTGAATGATTCTATACTTCTTATTGTTATTTGTCAAAACTTTTACTCTCTAGTCCAATTGAGCTATTTAAGTTATTTGTGGACATTGGTACATAATTTATTTCTTGTTTTCTCGGTTGTTATGTGTTACCCAGCTGGTGCCTTCTTTCTTATATGCTTTTTCTTCTTTAATCATTCCATCCAGCTAAGAACGTGAGCGACGGAGCACACGGTCTAGGCCAAAAACCCGACGAAGAGCGAGAGCGACAAAAACCCACCGAGGACTGACGCAGACGATCGAGCGAGGTGTAAACCCTTCAGGGTGTGACATGTGCCTTTGGAGTAACGGAGTTCGACGAGGCTGGTTGGTGCAGCGTGAAAGATTCACAACAGCTGTTCTCTCAGTTTTTGTTCTGTTGTGGGTGAACCGGTTTGGGTACCTAGGATTTTATTATAGATTATAATAATGAAAACCCTCCAGGCTTCAGCTATCGGTTTTCCCGACTGGGTTTTGCCAAGGATAGTTGTCCGGAAAAAATACGTAACTTTTTCTATCGATGTTATTTGGTATTTGATCTATGTGTGGGTTTCTAGTTGTATTTGTATTTGACTTATTAAAACACCATTGAATATTTAAAAATTATTTTGTTCAATTTAATTACAAAATTAAGTACGAATGCTATGACGGGTTTTATATATTGAAAATTTTCTTGTTCCCTAAGTCTGTTGTGGTGCTATGGCAACAATTTCCAGAATCTAGCTGGAAGAAAAACTTCTGTATAAAGCGGTTGCGTTCTGGAGACACCTCATCTCCCTCAGAGCTTTGACCAGTTCCTTGGGTGGAATCTCTGGTGCACTCAGCTGGCTCTGGATCCAGAAGTTTGTGTGCATTCCCAGGGATAGAACCTCTTGGGATCCAATTTCTGTCGGAAAGTAAAAACACTTGCACATTCATATATCACCTTGTCCGGAATGAGAACATCATTGGTTGCCAAATTGCATCCTGAGAGCATTTGCAGGGTCATGGCCAATGTGGTCCCATTTGGTGTCCAAAACCTTTAGTGGACCATTTTGAATCGAACCCCCAAGGATTTCAAGGTTGAACATGGCCAGTCTTATTCTTTTCCCTCAACTGTCAGTCCCCCTCTCACTGTCTCCCTAGAATAATTCCCTTTCTTGAGAAAAGCAAGGTCTTGTCTTTGTTGTCTTGGGGAAAAGGTTTCGAGGTCACCCACAACACTGCATTTGCTATATACTCTGGTGACTTCCGCTCCAAGACTCACCCATCGGTGTGAGGGAGACTGGCCGTGAGCGAAAGGTGTGGCATTTGTGGTGAAAATGGGCTAGCCTACATCATTTCTTATCCTAGTGCCTCTTAAAGACCCATGCACCAGTCCTGCCTGGTTTGAGTGGTAACAGGTTGTTCCTGACAATTCATTTAACAGACAACTCTTTCTAATGTCCTGCCACTTTTCCTGCTACGGGTCCAAGATGAAGTTCGGAGACTGTGTGATTTGTATACCTTCTATGCTAATCAATCTCTACCAATATAGTAGAACATGTAAAGGTAGTTGGACAGCCCACTTATTTCGTGCTTTAGTCCTTCCAAAAGTACGCATCCTTGTTTATATACTGCTCTTCTACAAATTCGTGTGTCCTTCCACCCGAGCAGTGGAAACAACTGCAGCGGTAACTAACAACCCTCCAGCAGCGCGCCGCTTCATCCAATGCAACAAGTGGGTGCTTTTTTACTGATCTGGGTCCCCAGCCATCGCGCCGGTCTAGGGCTCTTCAATACTTACCTGGCTGGTTCGAGTCCTCTCGGGTCTCGTTCTTGGTGTGAGGTGATCTTTGTTTGTCCCGATGAACAATATAGAACTGCCTCACTCTTGTCCTTCCCCAACTTGTCTGTGTGAAGCAGTTGTTAATTAGGGTAAAAATCAACATAAGGTCCATTTACTAATTTTTTTATAGGTTTCTTCGAGATCTTTGTCTACAAACTCTCTATGGAAACTCCACAAAATCATCCTGCGCCTCGATCATTATTCCTTGGCATTTCTTGCATGCTCAATCTTCGCCGTTCTGCCCTCCTTTGGATACATTGTCTACTGCCGGATCTTTAAACCATCTTTCAGTCCCTGCGGTCTTTAAAAATAAACCTCGCATACGGGTCACAAACCCATCTTCTTCCATGAGTGCTACTACCCACAGGTCTTGGGTCTTCTTATAGACAAACATCACAGTGTCCCGCTGAGGAACATTATGTATGTGCTTCTGTGTTCTTTGGGAGCAAACCCTGTCCATAGAAAAAATGTGACTCCCCCGCCCACAAGGGACTCGACCCTATCTCATATAAATCCATAGATTAGGGCATTTCTTTGATGAGATGTAGAGATGAACTTCAAATCTCAGCCGAAGCCCTCAGCTCTTTGTTCGCTAAGTCAATACTTTACACCTACACGTGGAAAACACAGTGACCCTTGGATCTAATTAGGTACAGCACTCCTCCATTTTAATGTTGGGTCTTTTATCACGGACAGCAGAGCTTCTCAACACGGGCAGGTGGGTATCAGCCCTGTCTTCTTTATATGAAAATCCTTCACTTGAGGATGGTAATCTTCGTCAAACACACAAACAGAATGCAGATCTTCCTACAATTTGATGAAAGCACCAATCACAGTACATATAGTGAAAACAATTATGATTTTAGCAGATATAACATGGAAAAGCTTGTTTATAGTATCTATGTATTTTTATGAGTACGAGGAATGTGGAAAAAAAATATAGTGGCAATATATGAGATTAAAAGACTCATCGTTGTCTTTCGTCAGGAAAAATAAATTGGTAGCAACAAATTCTAATATTATAGGCCTTCTTGCTCCACATAATTCCAACGGAGTATCTCCATATTGATTAGGAAAATCACTTCTTGATTGATAAATCCATCGACGGCATCCCATTAGTTATAATTGCACATAATTTTACCTTACTCATCTGTTGATAGTTATGTTCCTCTGTTGTGTAACAACAGATCAATGGTTTGCTGTTGTTTGGTAGATAAAACCCCTAAACAACTTCAAAACCCTAACTTTGAGGAGATGTATTTACCCGAATTTTATGAGCCTGTTGGGGTTAGTTTTAGGCAACCAACTTCAAAATTAAGTAACGATTCATATGATCTTCGTTTGATGCACTGATACCTGCGTTGAAAGGTCTCTCCAAGGACTACAAGTGCTAATATGATTTTCTGTAGGCTAAAACCTTTTCATGCCCAAACCTAATCATTTGAGACTAAAAAACGACTCCAAAGGTTAAAGACTAAAAACCCCACAGGCAAAAATGATGAGTTATTGCTAAAATTGAAAACCAAAAAACTTAAAGAGACAATGGTGATCCATGAGACACGCCATCTCAATGGACCCCATACCCAAAATTTCTTATCTTGGGATTATGTCTACATGCTTACCACCACCTCAGATGTATTGCTCCTCTTCCCATAAACAAGAAATTTCCCCTCTTGGGTCTGCCTTCGAGTGGACGGCTATGGGTCTCCTCTCTCTTCTTCCCGATTGTGGCGGCCCTGCTCACAACAGCACGAGACTGCTTCTCATGAGGATGCATGGTGGAAGTGAGTGCCATCTCGAACCACCAAGTCTATAACTTCTACCTTTCTCACCTCAAGCTTTGCATGTGCATCTAGTACCTCAAGTACATGGGTTCTTGTTTCGCGCACGGTGTAATTGTCTAGAGATTCTGGTTTCTAAAAGTTGATTTAAAGCAGTATCTCCCTTATCAGGAAACTCACGATTTGACCAATTTTTTTTTTCCATTTAGGGCATTTTTGTAGGAATCCAAAATTATTCTGTTTTAACAGTACACACCAAAAATCTTCAAAATATTCACAAATGTCATGAAAAATTTCTCTTTGTAGGCACACAACGCAGAAAATCTAACCAACGAGTTCCAATGCGATCTTGTAATCTACTAAAACAAGATATTGAATCCTTCACCTACAATTGTAAAACAAAACACGATCACACAATCACATATATAAGTATGAAAAGAAGAAATAAGTATCAATAGCAACAACATAATGTTTGGGGAAAGCAAGTAATCAGCCCCTCTATCTCTATTGGCATGGGAGATGGGGAATCACACTGGTAAATACAATTCTTAATCTCTCACGGATTATTCAGCACTATTAAATTCTCGTGATGCAAGGTGAGACTGGGTCTATGGTATGCTTAATTCTCATCGTTGTGACTGTGTGCTCGCTGCCAGTTCTGGGGAGTGTCCTTATTGAATGGAAAATGGGTCTTCCTTCGGTTGCCGATCGCGTCTTCAGCATCCAGTGACTTTGGTACGTGGGAAATTTTCTTTCGAATACAACTAAGAGTTGTTCTACTATGTCTGTCTCAATGGCTATTCCTCGGCCCGACGTACGTGCCAGCTAACAATAATAAGTATGGGTTATACGTTGATCATCATTACGTGAATTAAATCTCTAATTTAATTCTTTGGACTCTCTAGCTCGTCACTCGGTTAAGAACTAGTTAAACGATTTAACTACGTTAATAATTAAGGGTTAATGCCATATACACCCCACACTAATACATAAATTCAACTAGACCCAAAAAATATTCGATCTCTGGATGCCCTCTTAATTATGAGCCCCTCGTCTAAATTTCATAGAGCTAACTCGTCATCGCGAAAGCATTATTTGACACAAGTTGTTGTAAAGGATAGGTACAATTTGTTGTCCGATTTATTTAAGGGAAAAATAAATTAGGCACTTCGTCCTGCTACGGTGCATCAAATTCCTCACAGTCAATGGGTGCATTTATTGTCCTTTACGGCTTCCAATCATGTTCTTTTGCCAGTTTAACATTTTAAGAATTTGATACGACCTTCACCACAAAGACACGGAATTTAAAAATCACATGCCCAATTCTCATGAAAACCTCTCTTTCCAAAGTTGATCCTGGAGAAGAAGAAAGCAACAATATGCCATGCTTCTAAGCCATTAAGGTATGCAACATTATTCTAGTCTCATGATGATCTTTCTCTTGGAGGATAGTCATGACCTCCTTTAACAACCTTTTATGACCCTCATACTCGACACTACTTTTGGACTACATCTCTTTACCTTGATGTGACGGATAGTGGGAATGCATGTCAACATGCTAATATGTACCAAAAAAGTGATAAGAGACATGTACAAGATATGTAAAAAGGGTGTGTCAATGCGTCTTCGAGGAGACATCGGGAACCAACAAAAGGGGAGAAAAAAAGGATAAACTATAAGGAAAGCAAACACACATAAGAGGGTTAATAATTCTTAAATTTACCTTTTCCAAGAGGGCATACTAGGCACACCAACACTAAGCGACAATAGGTCTGAAGTGAAAACAACAGGTGGGCTACAATTGCGGGTATTCCTTTGTTGCTTCTCACCTACTTTCCAACAATTGATCTTCACAAATAAATTTGTCAGCCAAACAAATCCTGAGCATCATATTCCATATATGCTAAAAACTTTCCAAGCTCAGCACATGCTACAGATGCCCAGCCATGCAGGGGACATAGTGTTACGCATGTGATGAAGTGGAAGGGAATGTTGAAGAGTGCCTGGGTTTGCTAGAGAGTGATGAGGCATTTATGAGTGTTAAGGAGTACTAGGAAAAAACAGTGAGGGAGCACTGGGTAAAAATTCATGAGTTAATGAATATGAGGAACGTGTGCCCCTAGGAGACTGGTGTCAATGATCGGTGTTAGTTGTCATGCCAAGGAGGGAGTGACAAGGTATGCTAAGCATTAGTAAGGCATCTTAGGGAATGTCAGGCATGTTAAGAATTCCCCAAAGTGTGTGGGAGTTCCAGTGTGTAATGTCATGCCAGTGTGGGCACGATGTACCCAGCCATGCTAGGTGCTAAGAGATGTGGTGGGGGTGTGAGGGTGTGTCCTTGTGTGTCAGAAAACAGCAAAAGAGAAGGAACAATAAGAGGTTAATAAACCCAGGACTTTATCTTTTGAAAAAGGGCATGTTAGGCACACTAATAATAGGTCCCAATACTGTGAGTAGCATTGTGTGCCAAGTGCTAATGTATGTCAATACATTCAGCAAGGTGTTCCGAGGGCATGTAGGAGCTATGTCTGACATGCCAACACATGCTGAGAGGTTCATGTTGTGCTAGTGCATTCACACCATGTGCTTAAAGGCGTCGGTGTCATATCCTGAGATGTTACAGACACAAGAATGTTCCAGGGACATAGGTGCTAAGTATTGGTGTGTGCCAAAGCATTAATTTGGGTGTTGATTGTTGAGATTGTTGGGTCTTTCTCATTAATAGGGTGGCCAGGAGCTTGGTTATGTATTAAATAATATATTTCACACAATAGTGGGAACTTTATCCCAAATGGAATTTGCTGAATAGTGTATGTAAAATGAATATTAATTTGAGCTCACCCAAAATCTCTATTAGAGCTAGTCATTAACGAGGGAAATGATATACACTTGTTACTTCTGCCAAAAATTGTAGTGACCCTAGCACTGCGGCCTTGGACATCATGTAAAAAATGTCACAACAATGCTATTAAATCGTTATCTTTCACAAAAAATATATTAACGGACATAGCATCATCAAAAACTCATTGGGTGATCAATGATGATGGACATTTGCAGTTCTTTTAAATACTTAAAAAGAACGCATTGAAAGTGAGGGTCCTTCAAATTTCGTCACCAGTGTCACGAAAGAGAATTAGTGATGGGCCTTTAACGACCCTCACCAAAAGTGACATGTCTTTGTGGTGACGGACACGGAACCATCACTATGTACACTTCTGGGTGATGGTTTTTAGTCAATGATGATGAATATTTTTTGACCGATATAAAAGTAAAAAAGAGCATTGGTGAGGGTCATTAAAGTTCGTCACTAGAAGTGTCATAAAAATTAGTGATGGGCAGCTTTCATGACCCTCACAAAGTGTCATTGAAAATGTCTTTGGTGACAAACCAAAAGGACCATCACTATAATACACTTACGGTAACAGTTTTAGTAGTACCATATGTGACATTGATGGACCTTAAAGGTCAGGTAAACATGACCTCATAATGTGATTTTTCTTGTAGTGCAAAGAGCCTACCTTCACTATGCAATCACTATTAGAAAAGAAATCACGAAGAGATGAAATATTGCTTTCCTTGACTATGCAAGTATCATGGGCTCATCAATGTGTGTGCTTGCATGTTATGACGGATAATGTCACAATTGATAGTTATATTCACTTTCACCTGAAAATCAATTGGTCTCACTTTGGATATAACATGTGTGTTAAATCTTTAATTGAACACTACATGTGAATTAATTAATGTTTAATTCATGATCTCTCAATTATTATCTTGATTTACAACTAGCACAATTGAGTTTAACTCATCATGAGGTTAAACTATTTACAACTTGCACCAAATCACATGCTGCCTACACTCCCCATCTGCTACAACTAAGAATCACTAGGTTACAACTAAGTCACTCTGCATATTTACAATAACCTCTTAATAAATTCATATTCAAATTTTCCACTTGGGTCATGTTTCAGACGAGTTGTGATTAGATTATAGTTTAATGTCCATCTATATTAAGGGATAATAGAAATAGATATTGCACCTAAAAATGACTTATGGAATACCCTAGTGGTGGTGCTAATTTTCACTAGCACATCATGGGTGCAGATTTTCTTATTGAATCTCAACACTCTCTCAAAAAAGAAGTGATTCATACCCTAATCTTGTCTCTCGACCATTGAACTTGCTCATTGAGCGCGACATAAAATATCATCCTCTATCTTAGTGCCAGGAATGTATTTAAACAACATAATTCTGCGTACGTACAATCTGAAGATACGATGGTATCGCATATCTATATGATTGGTCCTATCATGAGACACAAGGTTAATTGAAGTTGCAATGCAACTGCGGTTATCACAATGAATCACTATGATTCATCTGAACAAGCTTAGAGAAAACCAATATCTTTCTCGACGGATAGCTACTGGCTTTCTACCATGTGTGCTTCCATTGGCCCAGGTGCCACGGATCTCTACTTCTGTTGTGCCAAGAAGCATTGTTGGTAGTACTGAATCCACCTTGATGTGATCTTTCTGTTCAATAATTCGACCCAATTTTCATTAAGTGAGCCATGCAACTTCACTCCATTCGTTCTTTTGTGCCTGAACCATACTGCGGTTTTGTGAGCATGGGGACATGCTTCCCCGCCTTCCAAAAACTTGGTAGGCTTAACTATAACTTGACTCAACTGGTTAACGCATAGCAAATGTTGTTCTGTGTTCACCTGGTGTGGCTCACTAATTGTTGATACTTCGACACGTCACATAAAGTAGCATCTCACTCTTTCTCACGATTTCTAGAGACGTATCATGGGTTTGCATCTCTCCATGTTAAACTTACGGGTATCTCTTTACCTTACTTGTGGGAACACAAAAAATTTCTACCCCAAATATAACGTCATGTTCCAATCCCGAAAGCTAATGAAGGCCCATATCATGTTTTAAACTCCTTGTTGGATCTCCTTGCTGAGTGTATCGGTTTTGCTCATACGATAAAAATTAAAGCATCGACATAAAGAAAACGTTGATAACTTACCCTCAACAAAATACGGTACATTTTTGCATCTTCTTCACTTTTCGTGCGTCGATGAAATAGATGTCTGTCCAAGTTCTTAAGCACGGAATGTTGTACCCATTATACAACACTCTTTTGATCTTGAATAAATGTGACTCATTGTTTAAGATCTCCCAAAAACTTCAAGCGCTCTATATGTACCTCTTCTTCAGTCCAGTGATCACGCAATTTCACATCCATTTGATGAATACACAGGTCCATCTAAGTGAGGGTGTAAGGATGGTCCTTATGGAAGAGTACCTTATAGCCAATTCTGGGTCATCATAATCTATCTCGATAATAACGGCAAATCCACCGACCACAAATATGGCTTTGTGTTCTCCTCCTTCAGTGGCGCCCACTTTACCTTGTAGATCCGTCTTAGTTCTGTGATTTCGTCAGCTTGAGTCTTGGGACAATTTACCGCCATTTTTTTTAATGGAGGTGACCCGGGGATAATTTTAAGAAAACCCCCCTAAATTTATATATATATACAATGGCGAATCCCCATGATACATAGGAAAAATGGAAGGCGATTTTATTAATAATATAATATGTATATATAATTTTTTGGCAAATCTCCTACGGATGTATCTCTAAGTGCTGCTTGAATCATGATACAAATGAATCTTTCTGCAAAAATGGTGAATGGTTGTCTGGTGGAGTTCGGAGTGTTCTGTTGAAGATATGGTAATTGAACCGGGAGTAGAAAGGAAGAGAACCACGGGACGAACATGGAACACGTGGTGACTCAGGGAAGTAGTTCTCGTGTGGTTTTGGGGAAAACACATATATTTAGTTCTGCCAAAACGTGATGTTGTTTTGTAAATAGACTGTGATAATGAGGTTACAGAAGAATTTGAGGGAAAGGTAAGGTAGTGGAGAATTACAAGAGTACCCATGATGGGGATCCATTTTCCCTTTTGTGTATTTGTGCCTTCAGATATGTATCATTAGACAACAATTAAACCCATTCAAAGCAACAATCAACTTATTTGATTTTATTAGGTACAGTCAGGTTAGATAATCTTCTAGCTTATGCTTTATATCATATTATCACACTAATGCTGCACAACATTGTGCATTTTTTAAATCTCAATAATTCTTTTCCAAGAAAAATCTATAATAAGAAAAATATTTTACTATATTAAAAGTGATCTTAAAATCTTCCTGAAGGTGAAAGAAATAAAATATCTTAACAAACCTACAAATATATAAAGAAAACAATAATGATTATAATAATACACGGATCTAATAAGTCTATCGATATATGGGGGGGGGGGATATGAAATATAAACATTTAAAGACTAATTTCAAACTCAACAAAATCCTCTAAACAAGCAACAAACAAACCTTTAAAGAATTTTCAAAGATGTCAAGGCTAGACATTAACACAATTTCATGTACTTGAATAAGCCCATTATTGCTTAGCGTTAGACTTCTTAAATTAGTTCTTTATCATTTAATACTATGACACTATCATATTGAAGAAATAGGTCCCAACTTCATCAAATCTGATTTCATTTCCAATCAAAGATCAAAACCTTCAACAGATTTCCAATACCAATATAGATACACATTTTTCAAATATAATTAATTTTCCAAAATATAAAACCAAAGGCTTCAGCCAAAATTCCCCAAACACAAACGCTTATATACCATTAAAATTTTCTAAGATATAAAACTAGACATCGGTGGTTTATGTACTTGAATGAGCCTATTGATGCTACATTAGTCTTGTTAAATTAGTTATTTATCATTTAATGTAATTAATACTATCTGTCATGAAAATAGATTTAAATCAACAAATCAAACTTCATTTCTGCAATAAGAATAAGCAAGGCAATTTTTATGCTAAAGAATGTTTTCATCATACATTTCTAACATGCAACAATGACATTTACTTACATCCTACATGAAATTAGGTCTTCTAATTCCTAAGAACTCTATCAAGTTTATTTTTATTAAAGTAATAGTGTTTTCTTCCATGCAAAACTGTTCTAGAATATGACCTTGATCTTTCGGATTATGGTTAATGACAATTTTTAACTCATGGTTTTTCTCTTCTCTCTCTCCACATTATCCATGTTCTTGCTGTGATTTCATTTCAATTTATGTCTCGATAATAGGTGTATGGTGTTCTGGATACTTTGAAGTGTTCTCCTCTATTCTCCACTAATTAAATAGTTGAAATCTACTGCACCAACAGGTTTTATGTACTTTCTAAATTTTAGCGCATTTGAAGCAATCTTGAAGGGGCTGCTTGTTTTCATGTTGCACATGTTGTCTTCTATATTAGGTGTAGTCATAGGGAAAAACTCACTGTTGGGTGAGAAACTGTCTATAGATAGGATAGGGTATATTGCATTTAATAAGATCATAACTCATAAAAACTTTGGATTTTCTGTTCCTCTGTAGTTCTATAAGATGAAATTGTATAAGAGAAATTCATCTCCATATAAAGATAAAAAGATGAAAGGAGGAATTGTCTAAAAATATGGCTTTAACTATTTTTTCCAAAATAAAGAACATATTCTGATGCTAAAGACAAAAATTAGTTTTCTGTTCTATTAATCATTTTGTTGTATTTCAATTGGATTGTGATGAAGAGTTGAATTCAAAGTTGTTAATACATAACTTTCTTTGGTTGTTATTCTCATCCCCAATTAACATAAATTACCTTGTTTTAAATTGATTATGGAGGCAATATTTTAGTGCGACTTTTTATATATGAAGTTTAAAATTGTGAAAATCAGGTGAAAGATTTTTGTGGGTAAATCTTGGTTTTGTTGTTCAAAAATTTGGTTTTTTGAGCGTTGTATATATGGATTCAGCACCCTCAAAAACCTGTAAGCACTGATTGTATAAAGTTAACGCAATCAAAATTCTTTCAATAAATTCTACGAATTTGGAAAATTACCGTAAAAGTCTGTTAAGCTAAAAAATTCGCACTAAAGACTACTGGAATGCAGTTGTTACAACCTTTTTGTTAGAATGACCTGCTTACATAGCTATGCTAGAAAAAAAAATCATGACAATCTTACTTCTCAGAAATATAGAGGATGAGGTCATGTGTAGTAGGAACAATATCACTAATGTAAAGAAGAAAAGGGGATGATTAATCTGGAGTGAGGTTAAAATAAGCCACTGGGGCTACTTCCTCAAAAAATATGTTTTCAAATGTGAATGTCAATACTTTGAAAGGGTGGGGATGAAGTCTTGTGGTGTTCTGTATTCACACAGTTAATTCCTTTTTATCAACCCTTAATATTCCTAGACATAACAATATCCATTCTCATATAACCTTATCACCAAATGACGCTATAAATACAAAAGCAACTACTTTTATAATGTATTCAAAGCTTATCTATAATATTTAACTTATAAAAATAAATTTGGTATATTAATCCTTTTTTTATATTATTTTAAATATTATTATAAATAATTCTGGCATAAATGTTTTCAAAATTTCTAAAAAAAACAAAAAAAGTATGGAATAGTTGAAAATTTATATTAATTTATATTAATGGTTTTGTTTCATATAGTATGACTAATTTATATTTAAAAATAAATTATATATATGAATGATTCAATAAATTAAATTAAATACACTTTATTAGTTAAAAAAAATAATGTTGAAACTTTTAATAATAATATGATGTAGATACGTTAATAGGTTTAATCTTATTAAGATATCATTCTTAAAGGCATAAACTTTGATAACCATGAAAAAAGGTTCACTTTATCCGCCAATCCTTGTTATTGATTATATAAATTTTTAAGCAATATTTAGTATATTTAAATAGAATTAACACAATCACTTTCATATTATAACTTTGATTAAACAGGTGAAATGGGTCTTGAAACAGAAAAATAAGGATGGGAAGATACGATTATCTTACAAACCTCATAATCCCAACGGGAAAATTTTGGCATACCCGATGAAAATTATTTTAATACTTGAGGCAATGAAGGTTGATTGGGGATGGACTTATCCTGGAACTGTAATCCAAAGAGAATTTTTGGTACACAATAAAAGTATTGCAATAATTAGAACGTAAACTCTTAGTGTGAACTGCCTGTTCTCCAATGATGTTTATAACCACGTAAACAGGGAAAGAAGAATAGGAAGAGCAGCACTTTCAAATCAACGCTCATACAAGTGTAAAGAATTTTAGGTAGTATAGTATACAGACAAGTGGAAGAGATGCACTTATCAAAGACCTCGGAAATCCATGAGAAGTGCAGGTAAATGGCTATCGTAATTATTGACTGAATGTTGACTAGAGCTCATGTTGTAAGTCTGAACAACGTGAAGAGAGTACGGTAGGAATGCACTCATAAGAAATCTAAGCCTCCTTAAAATTTATGCTTAAAACATCCTGGTTTAGAAATGATTGAAGGCATGATATGTTTGGAGGTGGAAATGGAAGTGCTAAATGATGGAAGAAACTGGTAACATTCAAAAATGAGATTACAATTTATTTTATTAACCATTGAAAATTAATTTAGGTGTTTGTTGGGAGAAGAGTTGACCACACATCATGACCAAAAAAATTATAAAAGAATATGTAAATGTACGCTTTGTAATTTTCTTTTCTAGAATCAATCGTACGGTAGAATATTTCTACACTCTTACCTTGCAGCAACTTGTCTTTGTGTATAATTAACGATTGAATCATTCCTGACTAACCTCTTATAAATTACAATATTCACCTTGTCCTTTTAGCAGGACTAGATTCAGCTTGAGATTCACCTCAACACCTCTATGTCTCTTGAAGTCAATAATCGACCTCACAGTGGAAAGCAGCGAGAGAAGAAGCTACCCTTCTAGAAATTAGTTTTCAACGAGGGGGCATATTTGATTGTAAATACGATTAGCACAGACATGGAGTCCATAGAAATTGTTAATCTGCGGCAGACCTGCACATAAAACATGAATTGAGCGCTACCTGCAACCCGGTGTGCTAATTACCACATTAGCGTTGTGGGAATGATCCCAGGCGTTGATGTGCTGCTCTGGAATGTGTCTTGGTGGTGGCGATGGCTAATGCGGCTCGAGAAAAAGGTCCCTACACACCAAAAAATCATGAAAAAATGTATTCATCAAGCATGTATACTTCCAACAAATACCCCTTTCTGTTGAAGTCATTTAAACTCCTAAGGTTAGGTAATATCATCTTTGTGTCTGAATTTCTGGGTAGGATGCTACTAATATAATGCGGAGCAATCAGCGGTTTTAATGAAAGAACGTAACATTTTTCCATAAAAATTGGCTTGTAGACTCTTCATTATGGAATCATGGTGTGTCTTTCATAACTTGCTAAAATTACAAACAAGATTGTGTGCATAGATCTAATACTTAACATAAAAACACTACATCCACGAGAAAACCTAACCGGAAAACCAAATAAAGCACTTATAAAGAATTCATAAACACTATATGGCTTATTTGATCCTTTGCTTTATCTTCTTTTGGGTGTTCCATTTTTTTATAAATCAAACCCATTAACTCAATAGCTCGGTGGAAATTTTAGCTATAGTGAAAGCTAATTGCATAAGAAAAGAGAAAACGGTAAATAATGATTAGAAACATTGCATAAATTATTGTACCAATATGAAACTGTGTACATTTATCCAACTGCCACAAAGAAAAAGAGATAAATACTTTTGGTCATTCTAAGTTGGTTGTAGCTGCAAATACATTGCCTGCGAAGCTTGGGGATACAGTACATTCAGGTGATGAGGAATAGGTGGCCAAATATGAAAACAACTGATCCCGATAGATAATGGGCCAAGTTGCTAGCTGGCAGTTTAGTGAGCGTCTAATACCCCCATCCATGTACCAAAACTAAGATGTATATGCATGTATATGTAAACATGCGGGAACATGGGAGTCTCTAACTTGCATGGTTTGGGATCGGTTGTGAAATTACAGAGTGTGAACCGAGCCGAAGAGTACCAATGATTTGGGCGACCAAACCCACACCTTTGGTGTATCCACCAAATCTGTGATTCTTCCATATATCATGAAACTCTTATGGAAGAAGCCTTAACCCAATCGCCCCAAAAGTAGCTGAACCTTTGCGGCCTGTCTTCTCTGCGTGGCTGCCAGCAGAAACTTTCCTAGCTAAAAACCGAGGCCAAAAGTAATGACGAGTTGATATGCCCACCACCCAACACCAAGCCCAAGGGATCAACCTGAGAAGAAGATGGAAGCTGTCAACCACAGGTGTGCCTCTGCGGATGCATATCTACGAGCATTAACAATATATGTGTGAGTGGATCACCTTATTGGAATGATTACGGCCTGAAATATGACGGTGGGTGACAAAACGAAATCATGCCCTCAAAGACGAGGCAATGCCCAACACCCCCCAGCACTCCCACGGTTCCCAGGTTCTGGAGTACCAATGTGATGGCAATAGTGATGTAAAGAAACAACGTGGCGGTGGACTATATCGAAATACAATAGAATTGGCCAAGCATGAATTCACTAGTTTCGGTAAATGACGGGGAGGTGGGTCGGTATAGTCCTTAGATGCAAAGCCACAGTGTTCCAGTTTCTTTCTTTCTTCCTTTGTCTTGCGTGATGTTTTGGTATGAACTCTACTTTCTAATGAACTCAAAAAAAGAGCTACGAGAATTTGCAGGAAGCTAATGATATTGTTGATGGTGCTTCTGTTATCGATGTGTAAATATTTCAATTTCCAATTGAGTTAACTTGTTCTACTGCATTATCTTTCTGACTGTGTGTGTTTTACTTCATTATCAACTAATGAATAACAATTAAATATATTGAATTGGCTTTTAGTATTACCATGACCTCTTTCATGAACGGCGTGAGTGATAATTCAGACTTACTAATAGAGAATTTTGTGATTTTGGATTACTTTGATGTGTTTTTGGTTAGACAATCAATCCCTTCTCTACACTCATTAGATATTTTTGATACTTCATCCTTGCAGACTCTTAATTACCAACAATAGAAAGAGCTCTGTAGAAATTCATATATTTTATTTATAAATATAGAGCTCATATGAAACCATCTTTTTGTTTACATAATGTTAACAAACGTGTAGGATGGACTTCTGAGCTCTTGGCCCATGAGGTCCACCTTCTTGTCTGAGAAGATTATTGCTGCAATACATCCAGAGTGTAAATTTAATCACGGGATGCTTGGATCATTAAATATAATAATCTTAGACTGAGCCATGTTGGATTTTATTTTAGGTCAAATTCCCGCTATATGAACTGGAAGTTTTGGGAAAAATAGCATACGTGTATGTTTCTCTCGAAGCTCCCAATGCCCGATCTGGAATTCTGGAATAATTTCACATCAATATTGTATTAGTCCTAACATATAAATGATCATGAAGTGACAGATTTCTTTGTTGCCATGAGGTTAATCGCATGTGCATGATAAAACCTTATACCAAGCCACAGCAGTGAGGGCATCCTCAAAAGATCTCATATTGTCCAGACTACATTATCCCTAGTTAGTAAACTAATTATATACAAGTTTTGTTTCTTGAAAAACATTATTTGACCAGCAGTATCAATATGACATTGTTGATTCTCATAGTCACATAGCATTGTATATTTGCATGGGTTTTATTGCTGAATAAACGAAAATTGATTGTTAAGAAGTGTGTATGTTGCACATAAACATTAAAGCGAGATTATTACTTATAGCATGCAGGAAGAATTAAATTTTAATCACACAGGGATGCTTGGATAATTTAAAGATAATCTCCCGGAGGGCCAAGTATGTTAGTTTATTTTGAGTCCACAGAATTCCCTTTTCAATCGGGGTTGTGGTATTATAGGAAAAAGACCTTTTCCTATACTTTCTTTGCTAATGAAGAATCATCTTCCAAAAGTGTCTCATTTACTTTTTTACGGGGTAGGCTTTTTGGGCAACAGTTTTTCATTCCATGAGAAGAATTTACATAGTGGATTGCATAGTAAACATACTAGAAATAAAGAAATTGATGATATTAAACTTAGGGTAACAAATAATTAATTCCAGAAAAACAATATAGAGATGTAAAAATACATAGAAAGTTGTCGATGACAAGCCATGCCAAGTTTCTTGTTCGTTACTATGCCTTTAACAAATATTGTAGGAGAAAGTAAATTATGGAATAGAGAGTTGACTATACCTTATGCGATGTTTTTAAGGAAAAACTTGTGAATTTGAAAACTAGATTGTTTGTTATTACATTATGATGGTTTTGCATTTCCAAATGGCTCATTGTTTGGTGATAAATGGTAGAAAAATTGCAAATGTCTTTTCACAGTATTTTGTTCCATTTTTTCTCTAAAGCCCTTGCTGCTATGAACTACATCACCAAGACTGACCAGCTCTAAGCACAATTCTGTCTGCAAAGGTCATGGAGCCTTGTGCAGTACCTGCTGCCTCACCCATAAACGATACGTGATTTTCCCACCTTCTTGTTGAAGAATTGAAATTTAATCACTGGGGTCTTGGATCATTAAAGATAATCTCCAGGCAAAGTGTCCTGATTTGAGTCAAATTCCCACTGCTACGATGCTGATTTTGTAGGCAAAATAGCATGCAAGTATTATGTTGCAATAAACTCCAGCACTGATTAGATTCTGAGATAATTTCATCAATGTTTGTATTGGTCCTAACAACACATAATTGATCATGACAACTGAATTTCCAACTTTGTGTATGTTTGAAGTTGAACAACATAATAATAAACAACATAAAATACATGTTAGGGGAATCGTCGAAAAGATCTCCTGTTAATAAATACATTGTCTAATTAGTAAATGATATATACAAGTTTTTGTTTCTTAAAAAACATTAATTGTTTTAGTATGTGCAGCATTTATGTTATTCATCATAGTCCACAACGTGTGTATATTTTCATGGTTTTTTGCTTTGCTGACGAATCTCATTGTTCTTATCGTGTGTGCCTTGCTACTACATAAACATTACGGCGAATTGTTAACACCTTCTTGTCTGGAAAAATTGAGGTGCAATGCTGGGATGCTTGGATCATTAAAGATAATCTCTGGGCTGATATGTTAGTTTTAATTTTAAATTAATTCACTTATAAAATGCAAGGTTTGGAAAAATAGCATACAAAGTATGTTTCATATAAAGCTCCCAGTACTTGATCTGGAATTACGAATAATTTAATCCAGCCCACAGCAGTAGTCCTAACATACCTAATAGTGTGCTTCGAATTTCCATATGTTGAGGATTGAACAACATGTTCACATGTAAACATATACAAACCACCTTGATGAGGCATCCTGGCAAGAATCTCATATTATGTTATTATCCTAAGTTATTAAATGATATCCCAGAAGTTTTTGTTTTAAAAAACATTAATTGGCATAGTATCTAATATGGCATTGTGTTGATTCTCATAGTCACATAAAAGTTGTATGTTGCATGGTTTTGTACACTAGTCATGAAAATTGATTGTTTGTTTACGTGCTTCTTTTCCCCATAAAATTAGGATTGTTGTTAACACCTTCTTGTCTAGGAAGAATTGAAATTTAATCACTGGGATAACTTGTATCATTAAATATAATCTCAAGACAGTATGTTAGTTTATTTGGGTCAAATTCTGTACGGTACGAGTTTGTCGCGTACTAGGAAAAAGAATGCTTTTCATATACTTTTTCTTGCTAAATGAAAAATCATCTTCCAATGTCTCATTTACTTTTTACGAGGTGGGCTTGCAATAGTTTTCCATTCCATGGAAAAACATAGTGGATTGCATAGTAAACATACTAGAAATAAGAATTGATGATATCAAAATTAGAGTAACAAATAATTAATTCAGAAGCAAAACAAATACAAAGGATAGAAAAATCATTAACGAAAAGTTGTGAATGATGAAATACTTCAAGTTCCCCACCTATGCAACACAATTTACTACTTACGCTTTGTAGTACCCCATGGAGAATAAATTGTGAGATGAAGGTGTGACTACTCTTGCCTTATACGTTTTTTAAAGGAAAAACTTGTCGTTGAATACAATTTATTTAATGTCCATTGTATGATAGTTGCATTTCTAAATGTCCACTTTTAGTGATCGTAGTACTTGAGTTTTTTTTTCTCATTTCCGATTAGTGCATTGTACTATTGTCCATTTTCTCTCTTGGTGGTTAAAAACCTTTCTATCACGTCCGCGAGCATGCGTATTTAGCTTAGCCAACATTTGAGCCTTCCACATTGGAGTCTTCGGATGTAACACAAACACCACATTGTAAAGCCTCTCGTTTTTGAGGTTAACCCTTCTTTAACTCCCATTTGAATTGAGCTACCACATTATATGGGTATCCTCTTGGTTTCTTTGAATGGAAAATTTCACAGAATCGACATGACCACAGCCATGGGGACGATGTTCCTATGTCTGTAGTAATTCATGTCCCTTTCTAGAGTCATCGAATCTACTTCCTTGATTCTCATTGTTAGTATGACAACAATGTGATCCTTGAACCTGTCTCATGAATGATGAGTGACAGTATATATGTTTGTATGCCCTAGTCTTACTTGTATGCATATGCTAAAGCACAACTTGTTAAATTTTCCTTATATTTGTTCTTATGTTTCCTCCACCATGGAGGAGCACTGTTCCTTGAACTTGATTCATCCAAAGGAGCCATCTGAGCCATAACACAATTCTAAGCTACTACTTTTAGAATAGGCTCTCACTTCTCTTACTCTTCGCTCGAATGACTTTTCTTCCTTGTAATTACTAGTATAAGGCCTTGACTGTGTCTATTACAACTATACGCAGCGGCTACACGTATCATGACATGCTTCCATCGGTTTTGAACATCAAAGCTACTTGTGGCCATTGCATTATTTAGTATTGACTATAAATAGTCCTCCTTGCTATCTCGTTTCTTCAAAGGTGAGAAAACCATCAGACATTATCAAAGTTCTATGAGTTTAAGAAATTGGGTGGACAAAAGTCAAGGAAAAATTGAAAGGATATTAGAGCGATAATGGTGGAAAATAAATCTAATAAATTCAAAAATTCGCAACAAGAAAGAAGTTTCGAAGAAAACTCATAGCACACGATAACCTTGTAGTGAAGAATGAGGTTGCAGAGAGAGGAAACGATTATAGATTTTAACCACGAGTGATGTTGCATAATCAGAGGAAACACTACATTCATTTGTGGATGAAGCATGCACAACACTACGGTTTTTATGTGAAAAATCATTAATATATTTGATACTTAGCATAAGTACACACAGAAGAAACTTTCATAAATAAAAGCTGGATGTTTCACACTTTAATTTTGGCCTTATTGCCTGTGCATGTGTGACCAGGGACACCGAAAGAAGCTGGAGCCTTGCGGTTGGGGACACCGGGTGCAGAGAAACACCACATAATTATCTTGTGTACCATTCCCAAACAACAGAATGATTTTGGTGACGGGATGTAAAAATTGAGAGGGAAAGCCATGCGGTTGTCACTTGAGAGGGAGATGGACTTGCGTGTGGAAGGAGAAAGACTGCTGATTTTCAAATATATATGATCTGTGTGATCCTTCCCCTGGGAGGACCTGCATAAGGCCAGGCCTCATTCAAGGCCACTCATCGAGAAATGGAAGAAATCACACCACGGAGGTTGATAGGTTGGACTTGATGCCACGAGAGAATGTAGGAACCCCTGCTTCACCGTGACAGAGATAATTTCCTAATCGATTTATGACAGCATGGCTCTCGTAGAAAATGTATTGTATTCAAAATATTCTTTGGGAAACAAGAGTAGCCTACTTGGGTTAATGCAATGGTGAAGTTATGACTCCATTAGGGATAATTTTTAGGGGCGAATTTTAGCCCAAGGCGATTTCAGGGATTTTAAATTTTTATTGGGCGATTTTATAAGAAACCCAATTTTATGGTTTAATAAATTGTTTAAAAAAATATTTTAAAAATAATTAATTAGTTAATATTATTTAAAAAAGCATAAAAGCGAGAAGAAAACATGAAAATTCGCCCCCCCGAATTTTCTGATTTTATGGCATTATTCATTTTTAATAAATTTTAGGATTTCCATAGCATTACTTCATTTTCAGTGGTTCGGAGAGGTGGTACAGGTCATTTTTTGGTCACTGATCTTCTAAGTTCTTGTAGTGCATACAGGGGCAAATGCGCAGGTGGTCAGGCTGGCCGATTCTCTGCAGTCCATCCTCTTGGCTAGGACTCCGTTAGGGCCTCCCATGGTTGCATTATGTAGGAGAATGAGATGCACTTTGAGGAAATGGTGTTGTAGGAGATAACACTTGCCATCCTACTTTCTCGGTTCTGCGGTTTTGAAACGAACGGTGGCCTCGGGCTTTCGAAAAATCTTAGCTTATCTCCTGTAACGTCCCCAGGGACTGTTCTTTGATGCGGGTATCCGGCAGCTTTCCACCAGCGTCAATGGGTGGGCCTTTACCTCGAAAACTCTTTCCTCATCGGTGTACGGTGTGTGTCTGTGCCAATCATTCTCTTCTTCTAGCCCTTTCGGAGTTTCATTGGTGTTGACAGACTCCATTTGAATAAACCAAAGGTTTGCATACCATTCTGTTTGCATCATTCATATGAGTCTATACATTACCATTGTATGTTTCTGTGTTTGATATGTAAGCCATGGATGTATAATATATCTCCCGCCTTTTACTTTGTTGGGTTTGATTCATGCAGAACGGTGGAACACTCGGTACGACTTTTGTGCTAACACGAGGCATTGAATACGCCGAGAAAAATTTACGGAAATAAGTAGGAAGATTTGTCTTGTTGGGTGACCTTGCATTCTGGAATTTTAGTTGCTTTTATGATTGAATATTTTTTTTGTTTGCCATACGATTGGGGTTTAATTATTTTTTTTTGTCAATGTGTTTTCACATTGGATTGACTTCTCACGGATTGCATCATGATAAGTGTGAGATATACATCTTTTTACGTGGTGATGCATATGGTGGGCTAATATTAACTAATTATTAATTGTTTTTAAGTGTTTTTAAATGAACATTATTATAAAAAATTGGGTTTTATATAAAAATTAGCCTAATAAAATTTAAAATCATAAAATTAATAACTTTGAGCTGAGTTAAGCCCTAGGTATCCTAATGGAGCTCATAATCCTCTACCTTGTTGGTAACCGTGAGCTGCGCAGCAGCTTCCAAAAGGAATATTTTTTTTTTTGGTCACAATACATTTTCTCTCGAAACCATGCTTATTCGTCGATTGAGCTATCTCTATCTACGTTTTGTAGAGACGGGGTTCCCACTACGTTCTGCGACGGCATCGGTCTCAACCTGTCGCCTGCGGCCCAATTGGCACAGTTTTTATTTATTTACGTTAGTGTGCCCAAGACAGTGGCTTCCTCCACTCCATGAACACTCCTCATGTGGTTGATCCACATGTTGAGACTCATATTTGAAAACCGACGGTTCCTCTCACATCTTCGAGTCCATCTCCCTCTCAGAGGAAAAAGCGGCTAGCACGTAACACATCCTCGAGAATTTTATGTCGCGTCACCACAAAAAAATCATTACATTGTTTGGAAAATATGATAATTATGTGGTGTTTGTGTACCCAAAAATCACAACTTTAGCGATGGAAGCAAACTGGCACCTGGTGTCATGGTCACATGCACATAAATAAATAGACGAAAATCACTAAAAGTGTGAAAACATCAGGTTTCTTACTAGTGACAACCAGTGTACTCATGCCTGGCTGCTCTATGAGACAACGATTTTTCACATAAGCAATAGTGTTGTACTTCCCTTACAAAATGCATTTGGTGTTCCCACAGTCACTTTGCAACATCACTGCGTATTTGCACCCATAATCGTTCTCCTCCTCTACTCTCTGTGACCCCATTCTACTACTATGGGGTTGTGGGGTGCTATGAGTTTCTCTTGAAATCCTTCTTTGCTACGAAATTTCTTGAATTCATTGAGGTACTATTCTCCACCATTGTGGCTCTTTTCTTAAGATCCTTCAATTTCTTTGTGACTCCACCACATCCACCAATTCCTTCGCTCCCATAGAACTTTGATAATATGGGTATTTTCTTCTAAGTGAATAAGATCCAACATTTCGAGAAAATTCATAAAAATATACATGTTGCTGTGTTTTCTATTGAGAAGCAACTAAGAATGGTCCATACACATGCGTGTGAACTCTCTCCGAGATCTGACCACAATTCTCCTTCTCTAAAGGTGGACTTTGGAGTAAACTTCCCCGTGGTGCGGCCTTGCAACTGATCTGCTTCTTGAGAGGGTTCCCATTGGGTTCCAATAGATATTTGATGCATGAATTTCAAGGCTCCATGATGAATATGGGCGTCGTTTGTGCCATGGTGCTGCCTCATCTGCTCAAAAATTTCTTCTCCTTGCCCACTATTTGTGGGGTAAATCCCTGCGTGGATGAGAGTGATCCCACTAGACCTAGAGTGGGTCTGACACAAATGAGACATCTTTATGAAAGCAACAAATTCCTGATGAGGCTTGGAAAAGACTTGATAGATCACTACCATAGGTCTTTTGTTGTTGTGTCATCTGGAAGAATGGCCTTCTGTCGTTCCTAATTCGGCAGGATGTAGTCAGCTCGTTCTCACATGAGATACCTACTGAAAATGAAGATGATCACACTGCTGCATACTGTTCTCATTCTTATCGATGGTGAAGAAAGTTCAATCACATTAAACTCATCAACATATGCAAATTGAATCATGTCTGCCACGTCAATATGGTCGAAAGGAAGAATACAGCTTGGGCTTAAATATTGGTCTCTCAATGAGGTTCCAGCGTTCCGTCTCTAAAATATCGTCGGGGGTCGGATGAGACTCTCTCTATGGGATCCTCTGGAGTTGAACTTCTCTATAGTGATTATACTATAATGTCTGTTTCTCCAAGTTCGACTTCTTGGCTATATGTTTGCTTCAGCTTTTGTAAGGAGAAGGCTGTTGTAACCAGAGGGGAGAAGGAGAGACCAGGGGTCCCTATAATTATTGAAGTCCTATCCTCTTGAAATGTTCCATAACCATTCATAAGGAAGAATCTGGTGGTTTATCAAATTTAACCCTTGAAATAGGTGTTCTTGGTGGATCTTCGAAACTTCTTCCTCCAATTTGTAAAAAAACATTCCAAAAAAGGTTGGCACGAGCTCAACACGGGGACGAGAGCACCAGGCCCAGCTCGGCCTCTATGATGCAATTTTCCCCATTGGTGTGAGGGATAGGTAGCTGTCACGCCAATGCCAAAAATGATTTTAAGGTGGCACTAGAGAAAATTTCAGCGGAAAATCATTTCCTTATGAAGAAGGATGAAGAATGTATTTGCGGGGTTTGTCATTGCTCACGAGTCCACGAAAAGACCCTCTAATATGCGAGACGAGGTTGTGGGGACGGTGACAAAATGCTCTATAATGCCCGCGCAAAGCATGAGGTGCGAGAGGGAGGGGTGAGGGTTCTTTATAGAAAACGCGTTCGACCAAGGCACCGTTCGTTGAAAAATAATATGATACGAAATACAGGCGATATATAAATGGGCTGTGTGGCCTGCTGTGTCCGCAGAAGTATGTGAATAATGAGATGCAGTGTATTTGTTCATCGAGCAGGTAAGGATCGATAAATAGCTCGAGGTCGCAGATGCATCCATCCCAATCAAAGAGTCCTTTAATAAGTCATAATAATCACACAAAGAACTTTAAGCCTAGATTTCATCGGACAAAATCCCAAGGTCTTCCGCTCCATCTCGACACCGAACATAGTACAGAATTCGGAAACGTGTGAATGTGTGTTTGAGGTAAAAAAATGCAAAACATCATCGGTGCCATCCAGCCAGTGGGCTGTTAACAACGTCGGAAAACCTGTCATGTGGTCCTCCAAGGTACTACAGTACCAATCACGAATATGAACATTAATAATCGTCCCGAGCACCCACGAAGTGTTGATTAATTGAAAGGCTAATGATGTGAGACCTTGTCGGTGTAGGAGCTTACTGCCATTAATTTTCATGTGGCTCCCAAAGGTCTTAGTGTTTACATATTTTTATGTGGTAAAGTTCCTGTAAAATAGAAAAATTGAAACCAATGGTTATTAAAGGAGCTAAGGCATGTTCCAGAGCTGAAGAAAAGTATGATTTGAACAGGGTAGTTAGGCAGCGAAGGTTGTGTTACAACTTTCACAGATAAAACCTCGAAAGTCATTAAAGGAGACCTAGTAATAGAAAAAGGAGAAAATGTTGGTACATTGTATTTATTCAATGGTATTTCTAACTTCCAAAGAAGAAGATGTAGCATTATGTGTTAAATTTTGAAGATTTTTTATGCTAAGATGAAAATATACTTTAACCTTATAGGGCATAGTTAAAGTAAGATGTAGACAGAACATACCAATAGATTGATGCAAGACAAGTTAAAAACAGAGATAAATAATGGTGGCGTTATGGCGATTAGCAGGATGGTTCAACCAGCAAAGTAGTCATAAGGTTAGCCAACCACATATATGACACAACCCCAGAACATTTCATCAAGAATATTCCACCAAGATGTTGCACCAAGAAGCGCTAAATGTAGAACCAAGAACATTGCTCCATCACCATCCAAGGGAGAAGAAAAATGCCTCCACAAATTTTGTGTGTAATGAAATCCAAGTGTCTCCAATATATAGACATCTGTGGGGGTGTGTGGAACATCTCTTATGCATGTGGGATAAATTAGGCTAACCTTGCACATGTGGAATAAATTCAAAATACATGTTCTGCTCATCCGATCAAGATGATCTTTGGATTGATCTTGCACCTCTCTAAAAGAGGAATCCAATAAAAATATTGGCATCATCATTTGAGCATGACATCATGGATTTTAGACTTAGTTGCCCAAAATTAACACACTCTCTCAACTAGGGAGAAATCCATCCACCAGTGCCCTCCAAACATCGTGCGTCATCCCACCGTAACTTGCTTCGCTGGCTTATTTATTTCAAAACAAAATTTGAGTCATAAGGACATCACTCACAGCTAACCTAAAGTCAGCTCAGAGGTCTGAAACCTCTATAGGACTCAAAAGAGTCACACACCAACCCAAAGTTGGTTTAAATGAACCGAAGTCGGTTGGAGGTTTGAAACCTCTCTTGGACTCGAGAAAGTCATATATTAACCTGAAGATAGTTTCACTGACTCAAAGTTAGTTGGAGGTCCAAAATGTCTCTTGGACTCGAGAGAGTCATATACTAACCCCAATTTAGTTTCACTGACCCAATGTCAGTTGGAGGTCTGAAACCTCGCTAGACTTGATCCCAGATCAAGTGGTTGGACACGTGTCATCCTAGACATAGATTGTACGGAAATATCTAATGTGTGCATCAGTCTTGCTATGGTCTCTATTCACATTTCCCACCTCATTGGCCAAATGAGAGATACTTCCCATGAGTCTGAAACTCCATGGGTAGGATGCATATGGGGCAAAGATCAAATAGAGGTAAACAAACTCAATATCATCATGGTGGGGCGGAAGCACACCAACAAGGTTTGCCAAGCCTAGCCTAACCTAGCCTAAACTATCCTAGCCTAATCAATCTCATCCTAACCTAACCTAGCCTATCTTATCCTAGCTTAACCTAGCCTAGGCTAATCTATCCTATATTATCCTATCATATCCTAACCTAACCTAGCCTAACCTAACCTAGCCTAGCCTAGCCTAACCTAACCTAGCCTAGCCTAGCCTAGCCTAGCGTATCTTATCCTAACCTAGCCTAACCTAACTTAACGACCTAGCCTAACATAGCATAGCCTAGCCCTAACCTAGCCTAACATAAGCCTAGCCTAGCCTATCCTAGCCTAGCCTAACCTACCCTAGCCTAGCCCTAACCTATCCTGTCCTAAACTAGTAGCAGTCTTCCCTTACCTAGCCTAAACAGTGTATACCAAGCTACCCTAGCCTAGCACACCCTAGTCTAACCTAACCTAGCCTAACCTATCCTAGCCTAACCTAGCTTACCCTAGCCTAACCTAACTTACCCTAGGCAACCCTAACATAGCCTAGCATAACCTAACCTAACCTAACCTAACCTAATTTGACCTAGCCTAACATAACATACCCTAGCCTAACCTAACCTAGCCTAGTCTAGCCTAGCCTAGCGTAGCCTCCCCTAGCCTACCCTAGCCTAGCTTAACCTAGCCTAGTCTTACCTACCATAGCCTAGCACACCCTATCCTAGCCTACCTAACCTAACCTAGCCTAACCTAGCCTAGCCTAACCTACCCTACCCCAACCTATCCTAGCTTACCCTATCCTACCCTAGCCTACCTTTGCCTAGCCTACCCTATCCTGGGCTAGCGTAGCATAGCGTAGCCTATCCTAGCCTAGTGTAGCCTATCCTAGCCTAGCCTAGCCTAGCCTAACGTGGTCTAGCCTAGCCTAGCCTAGCCTAGCCTAACGTGGTCTAGCCTAGCCTAGCCTAGCCTAGCCTAACCTAGTCTAAGCCAACCTAGCCTACCCTAACCTAGCCCAATCTAACCTACCCTACCCTACCCTACCCTAACCTAACCTACCATAGCCTAGCCTAGTCTAACCTAACCTACCCTAGCCTAGCCTAACCTAACCTAACTATTCCTACCCTAACCTACCATATCCTAACCTCACCTAGCCTAGCCTACTGTAGCCTACGCTAGCCTACCCTAGCCTAGCCTACCCTAACCTAGCCTAGCCTAGCCTAAGCTAACGTAACATACCCTAACCTAGCCCAATCTAACCTAGCCTACCCTACCCTAGCCTAACCTAACGTAACATAGCCTAGCCTAGTCTAACCTACCTTACCCTAGCCTAAACTACCGTATCCTAAACTAGCCTAGCCTAGCCTAGCCTAGCGTAACTATCCCTACCCTAACGTGTCCTAGCCTAACCTACCATAACCTAACCTAACCGAACCTAACCTAACCTAACTTAACCTAACTTAACCTAACCTATCATGGCCTAGCCTAGACTAGCCTAGCCCACCCTAGCCCATCCTCGCCTACCCTAGCCTAGCCTGACCTACCCTACCCTACCGTAGCCTAGCCTAGCCTAGCCTAACCTAACCTAACCTAACCTAACCTACCCTAGCTTAACCCAACCTACCCTAGCTTAACCCAACCTAGCCTAACCTAACCTAACCTAGCCTAACCTAACCTAACCTAGCTTAGCCTCACTTAACCTATCCAGCCCTAACCTATCCTAGCCTAAAGTAGCCTAGGCTAACCTAGCCTACCCTAACCTAGCCTAACCTACCGTAGCCTACCATAGGCTAGCCTATCCTAACCTAACCTAACCTAACCTACCCTAACTTACGCTACCCTAGCGTAACCTAACCTAACCTAACCTAACCTACCCTACCCTAACATAACCTAACCTACCCTAACCTAACCTATCCTAGCCCAACCTATCCTAACCTATCCTAGCCTAGCCTAGCCTAGACTACCCTAGCCTACCTTAACCTAGCCTAGCCTAGCCTAGCTTAACCTAACCTAACCTAACCTACGCTACCCTAGCTTAACCTAACATAACCTAACCTAACCTAGCCTAACCTAACCTAACCTAACCTAGCCTAGCCTAGCCTAACTTAACCTAACCTAACCTAACCTACCCTAGCTTAACGTAACCTACCCTACGCTAGCTTAGCCTAACCTAACCTAACTTAACCTAATATATCCTAGCCTAACCTAACTTAACCTAGCATAGCCTAACCTATCCTAGCCTAACCTAGCATAGCCTAGCCTAACCTAGCCTAACCTAGCCTACCCTAACCTAACCTAGCCTACCCTAACCTACCCTATCCTAACCTAGCCTAGCCTAGCCTAAGCTACCCTAGCCTAACCTAACGTAGCCTACCCTAACCTACCCTAGCCTAACCTAGCCTAACCTACCGTTGCCTACCCCAGCCTACCGTAGCCTACTCTAGCCTAGCCTAGCCTAGCCTAACCTAAACTAGCCTACCCTACCCTAGCTTAACCTAACCTAACCTAACCTACCCTACCCTAGCTTAAGCTAAGCTAAGCTAACCTACCCTAACCTAGCCTAGCCTAACCTAACATACCCTACCCTAGCTTAACCTAACCTAACCTAACCTACCCTACCCTAGCTTAAGCTAAGCTAAGCTAACCTACCCTAACATATCCTATCCTAACCTAACCTAACCTAACCTAGCATACCCTACCCTACCCTACCCTAGCCTAGCCTAGCCTTAGCCTAGCCTACCCTAGCCTTAGCCTAGCCTAGCCTTAGACTAGCCTAGCCTAGTCTAGCCTAGCCTAACCTACCCTAGCCTATCCTAGCCTAGCCTAGCCTATCCTAGCCTAGCCTAGCCTAGCCTAGCCTAACCTAACCTAACCTAACCTAACCAAACCTAGCATAGCCTACCCTAACTTAGCTCGCCCTAACCTAGCCTAGCCTACCCTAGCCTAACCTATCCTAGCCTAGCCTAGCCTAAGCTTGTGTAAGCTAACCTAAGCTAACCTAGCCTAACGTAGCGTACTCTAGTGTAGTCTTACCTAGCCTAGCCTAACCTAGTGTAAGCTATCCTAGCCTAGCCTAGCCTATCTTAGTTTGACCTATCTTAGACTAACCCACTCTATGCTAGGCTATAGTAGCCTAGCCTAACCTACTTTATGCTAGGCTATAGTAGCCTAGCCTAACCTATCCTATCCTACCCTATCCTATCCTAGCCTAGACTAGCCTAAGCTTAGCTTGACCTAGCCTAGCCTAACCTACTCTATCCTAGGGTATAGTAGCCTAACCTAGCTTTGCCTAGCCTAAACTACTCTTACCTAGTCTATCCTAGTCTAGTCTAGCCTAGCCTATCCTAAGTTAGTCTAGCCTATTCTAGCCTAACCTAGCCTACTCTAGCTTACCTTAGTGTAGTCTTTAGTAGCCTAGGCTAGGCTACTCAAGCTTAAGCTACATTACTCTATATTAGAATATTAATGAAGAAATCATTCAAAAAACAAAATAAATTAAAAGCTATTAATAAAAGTTTAAATATAAGAAAAATTCTTTAAAATAAATTGAATGTATGAAAATAGAATTTAAAATATATTGAATTTAACCATAATAATAATGTAAAAACAAAATCTAACATGAGTTATAAGATATAAATGAAAATTTATTTTTAAATGAAAAACATATTAGTAGAACATAAAAACATAATTGAAAATCATTTTGAGAAATCCATTAATCTCATCTAAATTATTAGAAAAAATACTTATTTATTGGAAAAGGTCATCCAAAGCTGATTTTAAGAGGCACATGTTAAGTCAACTAATATTTTTAATTGAAAAAAAAAAAGACTCACAAAACTGTAAAGCAAATCATCCAAAACTGATTTTAAGAACCATATGTTAAGTCAACTAATTTTTTTAATTGAAAAAAAAAACTCACAAAACTATAAAGCAAATCAACCAATACTTGTGATTTGACTTTCTGGTTGTTAGAAGGCTACAAAAAATTAATTTATAAATAAAATGGAATTATTTCTACTAAGGGAATTCTCCAATTTCCTTATTTGACCCAATTTCCAATTCTATTCAATTGTAAAAAAGCTCACAAAACTATAAAGCTAATCAACCAATACTTGTGGTTTGACATTCTTGTTATTAAAAAACTCTGAAAAATTAATTTATAAATAAAAATGGAATTATTTGAATGTAATGAATTATCCAATATCCTTATTTCCTTTTCAGATTTGACCTAATTTCCAATTCAATTAAGTATGGTGCAACTGTTGAATTTGATTTATAGATGAAGATATCTAATTATTTCATAGATTCATTTATAAAATTTGAAAAACAATATTTATTATTTTACTAATTTATAAATATTTCAAATATTTCTATTTGAAAAAAAAATTGAAAACAAACTAATATTCAAGTTAGATATTATCTATATAATCAAGATCCTTAAAATATACTTGCAAAAACATCAAAGAAAAATTTAATATGCCGAGACATTTGATTTGATATTTGATATTAAGATGAATATAATAGATGGAATCAAAATTCTCAAAACATACCTGAAAAAACATCAAAGAAAATTCAATTTATCTAGAAATTTGATTTGATAGATCCAACAAAGAAATATCTAAATTACAACGGAGAAATGAAAGACAAAGAGATTACACCAGCTGATATGAATTAATAAGAAACTATGGCATCTGTGATAGCCGAGGACAGAACGAAAATGGAATAATAAAACTAGAAACAATAAAACTAAGAGAAGTAGACTGGTTTTTGTTTTAACAGTAGACAGAGAAAATATAGTTGTAATCCAAAAAAAAAAGTGATATTACAAACAAGTATTAATTCGAAAATTATAGAACCACCAGAAAATGAAAATGAAAAAACAATTCTATTTATAATTCTTTGAAATGGGTTTACTTGAAACTTTTAGTTCAAGAAACACAAAACGAAGACGCAGAAACTTACCTTTGGCGTTGAGACCAGAATTAGGTTTCTTGGGGGTTTTGTTTACAGCCAATGATCCTGGGTTTCCGGGTTTCCTGTGTGACCTTGCAGGTTGATTTTAGTAGTTACCTGACACAGACACCGGTTGATTAAAAGAAGGCGCAAACATTAAAAGAAATCAATTAAAAGAAGGCGCAAACCTTATCAATCAAATCTTTTAATAATATCATTAAACTAATCTCATAAAACTATACATCAATGGAAAAAAAGAACAGAGATCATGTTTGTGTGGAAAAAAAGAACAGAGGTCATGGATACTGCACGCTTAGAAGAAATCCAAAAATGGCATCCCACTAGAAAGCAAATCGAATCAGAGAACCAGAGAGAACCTCATAAATAGATCTGCACGGGTGGAAGCAGCAGACGATACAGTCAATACTCATGAAGCTTTGCCTCCGCAAGCATCAGGACGTGCATTGCAGAGGAGTAATGAAACATGGGGCCTTCATTCGTCCAGATTCTTTCCGGTGGTCTCGAAAAAAATCTTGAAGACGGGGGCCTTCTGGGAAGCGTTGCAGCCAACTAAATCCAAATTTGTAGAGCACCTTTTGATTTATGAAAAGAAAATCTGAAAGGAAATCTCACCATCAACGCAAGAATATTGGAAAAAATGTCGAAGGTGGGAGGAATATTAAATGGCGAAGGTTCAGATTGGATTCAATAGTGTCTCGCAGGGCAACAAGATTGGATTCAAGAACAACCTGTTAACAAAAAAAATTACGAAAGAAACCTACATGTTAGCTGAACAATCAAAATAAAAAATCTAGGAAGACCTGCAAACCTAGATGTAATTTACTATTTGTCCTTCTGAAAATTAATTATTCCTGAACTCCCTTCTCTTCATCCACAAATATCCATGAACGAATCGAATGTATGAACGCATGGAACTAGTTGTATGAACGCTCTTAATTGAGAAGCTCTTAGTTCTGGGCACGCATCCTGGTCGGCTGGGAGCGGCGATGTGGCTAGGGCATCGTCTTAATTCCATTCACTCCGGTACCGTCCTTATCCTACTTCAACTTGAACTTGTGAACATCATAATCAAAATCCTCATTATATAGCCTTTTTTAATCAACGGCTTGAACTTGTGAACTTCATAATCAAAATATCTTTTTCAATCAACGGCTAATTTGTGAGTGGCCATGCCACGTCCTCCCTGCCCTAGCCGTTTGGAGGGATCACACCACATCATTTATACTTGTTTGGATTATTTGCAATATTAAAAGGAATATAACATGCTATTTTTTAATATTCAAATATCACAAAATTTCTTAATAAGTATAATAATTTCAACAAGAAAATAGATAAAAAATATTGAATGGATTTTTTTAACATTTAAATATTACAAAATTCCTTAATAAATATAATAATGTAGAATGTACTTGTGAACATCATAATCAAAATATCTTTTTCAATCAAGGGCTAATTTGTGAGTGGCCATGCCACGTCCTCCCTGCCCTAGCCGTTTGGAGGGATCACACCACATCATTTATACATGTTTGGATTATTTTCAATATTAAAAGGAATATAACATGCTATTTTTTAATATTCAAATATCAAAAAATTTCTTAATAAGTATAATCATTTCAACAAGAAAATAGATAAAAATATTGAATAGATTTTTTTAATATTTAAATATTACAAAATTCCTTAATAAATATAATAATGTAGATGAGTGTTTTTTGGATTAATCACATAAAAACATTCATTTACATTATGGATCACAAAAGTCTTATATTTAACAAAATATAATAACTAAAAAAAAAAAACATACATATAAATCCTGCTCTCCAAATCATTCCTGTGCAATCTCTGTTCGTCTTTTCCTGCACAATGTTGATCTTGTCCTTCTTGCATCATCCCCACTGTATTGAGCTCTTCCTTCCATATTTCCTTCCATATTCCTGTTAATGACTCCGTTCTCCCTCTGTATGACTGTCTGTGCAAGCTCCAACTATACAACTCCTCTTGATATTTACGAGCTATAAAAGAAAAACCCGTTTCAAACTATATTTTATAAAGATATAAAAACTGCTATATAAAACATTCACACTGGACACAACCTAGATCGAGCCTAGCGCACAAGAATGGGTAAAACCCTACCTTAAATTCAATTCAATTTAGTTACAAAAGTTTATTTGCGAGGGTGATAATAGCGATAGGGATGGAGAATGCCGATTTAGAAAATTAATCAAATAATATATATGTAATTTATTGTTTATATAAAAATATAATAATATTAAATTGAGAAATTTTAGTTAAAATATTGAATTGTGTTATTCAAATTTAATTTTTAATAAATATATGATTTTTATACGAATTAGATAAAAATAGTAATTTTGAAAACTTTTCAAAAATAACACTAAATACAACTCTATATTTTAAATGTAAAATTCAAGTGAATTTAATTGATTTACTTTTATTAACCTCAAAGTCAAAAAGTTGTACTTTCTACTTGCCAATGCTAGTAAAGTGGCCCTAATTCCATAAAGTTATGGTTTCTCATGTCCATCGCAATTATAAAATGTCACTAAAAATATGGATAATATCACCACTTAAAAATCCATGGTGCCAACAATTCTAAATACTTTATTGTCCAAATTAATTATTAATCTTGTGTAGTTTTCTCATAGCACACCTCTTCTTCTGTAATGACATTAACTCCAGAAATTCACAACATCCACCAAAGATTTGGAAATTCACTACATCCACCAAAGATCACGGAATAAAATATAGTTTTTACATAGAAACATTGAGGTTAATCATTGTGCATGCCTCCAATTTGTTGGAAATTTCTTTGTGAGGTAAAATTTGTTTATTCAAATCTTGGACCGTTCCATTGATACTATGAAAATAGGGATGATTTTATTGACATTATTGGGCCTCGAGCAAGTAATTTGGAAAAGATCAAAATAATTTTATGTCTAATTAGGTGGTGCCATATAATTCAGGTAGTGGGTTTCTTTTGATGTGCTTTATCCACCATTGATCACTTTGGGGTGTTTTAGACTATGTCACGTGGTTTGAACTTTGTATTATGTGAAATTCTTGGCACATGGCTAGTTGATTAAATCAATGATAGAAAATGTTGATATGGGAGGAGGTTAATTATGCAAAGAAACATCATGGGTGGCCAAATATGATATCTTTATGTTGACGTGATGTTGCATTATTTGATATCGGGTTTATAAGGATATGTGCGAGAATAAGCTTAAGAAAATCCAATATCTAATTTTTAAAACTAGGTGGAACGTTATATTATACTTTCGTTTAAAACTTTGAAGACCTCCTATGGAACTTTGATTATGACACGAATTTATTTTGTCAAGTGGTGTGAATATTTTCCCCTAATTTTTGTCTATGTATTTTATTTCAAAATGAAAGGAGAGGATGACATGGTTGTGGAAATGGTAGAAAATTTTTGGTAGTGTGATGTTAATATTGCATGTCTCCAGCCCTAAAGTTAAAGTATTATGATGATGATTGATTCAACCAATTGCCAATTCACAAAAATAAAAACTCGTAGTTCAAGGCAATTTTATCATTGGGCAGACATGGAAGTTTGTAAGAACCCTAATATGCCCACCCTCCCCCATTCCCATTAGAGATGTCACGGGTTCCCAATTCCATGATGTAAGGGATCCCATACAGTTTTTTACTAGATAATATTATCTAAAACAGTGTATAAACTATTGAACCCAATTGTATTACAATGTTTTATTCGCACATGATTTTACCAAAAAGGAATGTAGGTATTTGGAGAAAGGATGCACAACTAATTAACCACAGGTGAAGAAGTACAGATACTTGGGTGAAGTCAAAATAATAGTGGATGAATAATTAAGTCCTGCAACTATCTTTAAAGTTTGAGTGCTTTGCATGATTTTTCTAACAATCAATGTCAGCACATTCTCCTTTAGACTTAGATCCTATTATTCAAAGAGTCTTCAAAGGTTTACTTCAACTTGAAGCAGAACTAATTGGAAAACATATGAAAGTGGGTGTTCAAAGTTTTAGAGCTCAAAATTTACAAATATAATCCTCCTTTTTACATGTATGCATACTTTATGAAAACAATTTTATTTTTTTGCAGTTTGCATATGGTTGAATGGACCTTCTTGCCCTA
Source organism: Pinus albicaulis (assembly GCA_034641835.2). Lineage (NCBI taxonomy): Eukaryota > Viridiplantae > Streptophyta > Pinopsida > Pinales > Pinaceae > Pinus > Pinus albicaulis. Next base: position 91,446 of record JAXQQM020059066.1, on the reverse strand, counting down.
TTCGTTTATTCATATTTTCTAACATTAAAAATCTAAGAACACAAACATATGGCAACTATTTATACTCAATTATTCTGCCTGCGATCATTGTTCTTATTCATAATACTGTTCCAACAACACCCCCCTCCTAATTTCTATAAATGCTAGGTTTTTCATTACCTCGCTTAGTGACCATACTTTGAGGAAAATTTTTTTACCTAGTAATTTGTATTTTAAAGGGCCACACATGCTTTGCCCTTTTTGTTCCTACAGGTTAACTTTTAAAGGAAATAACTTCATTATTGAGCAACAATTCCAAATCTAATCTACATATTGTGAAAAGGATGTCTACTATTGTTTATGTTCAATTCCAAAATCACCACAGTATCTAATTGCAATAATAGTTTCATCATTAGTTAGTTGGTACCACTTTTGTATCCATTTCAATTCTCACAATAGTTATTTCACTTTGTTGATCTTTTCTGTTAACTAAATTTGCAGGTTCATCTTTGCTACTAAGAAGTACCAAAACGTCTCTTCCTATGTTGAAACTCACCCAAAATTTACAGAACAAAGTTAGAATAATAACCACGTTTAGAGACATATTCTAAGATGAATGTTAGAAAACATCCTAGTGCGTGTGTTCACATGGTTTATTACGTTCATGGCAAAGGCTATGGCTAAATCATTAAAAGTTGAAGAAAGTATTTTTGACATATTTATTTACATAGAATAGTAAAATTAGGATAGTATGAGGCAATGTCATGTCATATGTGGAGGAGAAATGAAGAAAGAGTTCCTTTTACAAAGGCCGAGAATCTGTTAAATTTTGAAAAGTGGTATTTGGAGCTCTCTGAAGGATTCTTCTTCAATAATGGCTGGATACTTTAGATTTTTTTTGGATCGCCTGGAGAGTGTGACACTGCGATTGAAGCACACATGAAAGAAGGAGAAGGGAAAATGAAAGTGTGACATGATCAATCTACTAGACAGAGATTTGATTGCAGCATTGCTGTGGACAAACAAGTATTAATTGAAAATTATAGAACCACTAGAAAATGAAAATGAAAAAAATCTATTTATACCTGAAATGTATTTATTTTGAAACTTTTTAATTCAAGAACACAAAAGAAACTTACCTTTACAAGGAGACCAATTAGTTTTTGGGGGTTTTGCTTACGCCAATGATCCCTGGTTTTTGTTTTGACCTTAAAAAGTTGATTAAAATAGTTACTCCCACATAGACACCCATGATTAAAAGAATAAAACATTAAAAGAAAGCAGCAATTGGGGCATATGCAAACCTTACTTAAATCAAATCTTTAATAATATCATTAAATTAATCTCATAAAATTATACAATCAATGGAAAACAATACATCTTTATATACTGCATGCTTAGAAGAAATCCAAAATGGCATCCTACCAGGAAAATGTAAATCAACCCTAGAGAACCAGAGAAACTTGCAAATAGATCGTACTGTGGTGAAGCATAGACGACATAGTCAATATTTGTTAAAGCTTTGCCTTCCATTTGTATGGTAATGGTGCTTTGCCTGTACATCATTAATTTGGTCTAAAGTGAGTACGAAATATGGGCTTCATTCGTCCAGATTTTTTCCGGTGGTCTCTTGAAGGTGGAGGAAGACAATGGCGAAGGTTCAGTTGCTGCTGGTCCAATAGTGTTTGGTAGTAGCAACAAGATTGATTCAAGAAAACAACCTACAACAAAAAATTAACAGGCAAACCATATGTGAAGGCAACAATCAAAATAAAAAATCTAGAAGACTCAAACTTAGATGTACTTTGTCAAATGAATGTAAACCATTACTATTTGTCTTGAAAATTAATTATTCCTGAACTTCTTCTTCATGCAACAAATATCTGCGAATTCAATCGCATTTATGAACGCATGGAACTAGTTCTGGCACGCATCCTTGTCGGTTGTGGACATGATGTGGCTAGTGCTCTCTCCTCCCCGGCATCAAGGGCATCGCCTTAACCTATCTTACCTGGTACCGTCCTTATCCTCCTTCAACTTGAAACTTGGGAACATCATAATCAAAATATTTTTTCAATCAACGCACACCCCCCAGAGTGGCTGCGCCACGTCCTCCTGCCTAGTCGTTTGGAGGACCGCAAAACATCATTTATACCTGCTTGGGATTATTTTCAATATTAAAAAGAATATAACATGCTGCTTAATATTCAACATTACGAAAATTTCTTAATAAGCATAATAATTTCTAAATAAGAAATAAATAAAAATAATTAATTTTTTTAATATTTAAATATTACAAAAATTTTTAATAAATATAAGAAATTAATAAAACCCAGAATATCATAATTCAAAATATTTTTTTCAATCAAATTCGCTAACGGTTAATTTATAGAAAATGCTAATGTCCTCCCGTTCTTTAGCTGCTTTTGAGGATCAATAATTAACATCATTTATAATTGCTTGATTACTTTAACATTATAATAACATAACATGCTATTTTTTTAAATATTCATATCATTAAAATGAATAAGTATAATGCACCAACAATAAAAAGATAAATATTGAATGGATTAATACTAAACATATGAAATTCCCCTAGCGAAATATAATAAATGTAGATGAACTTGTGAATATCATAATCAAAATATCTTTTTTCAATCAATTCGCTTAATTTGTGAGTGTATGTTAATGGCCCTCTTGTTCTAGTCGCTGAGGATTACACCACACTATTTATAATTGCTTGGATTATTTTCATTATTAAAGGAATATAACAATCTATATTTTTTAATATTCAAATATCAATAAAATTTTCAACAAGAAATAGATAAAATATTGAATGGATTTTTTTAATATCTAAATATTACAAAAATTCTTTAACAACATAATAATGTAGACAGTGATGTAGATGAGTATGGATTAATCACATAAAGATATCCTATTGTATTGTAATCACAAAGTCTTAATATTTAACAAAATATGGCAATTAAAAAAACATACATATAAACCCCCGTCAAAATCATTTCTGTACAACTGTTTCGCCGTTCATGTGTCACTGATCTTGTCCTTCTTGTATCATCCCCATCAGATGAGTTTGTCCTTCCATATTTTTCCATATTCTTTACACGACTCGTTTCTCCTCAGAGAGGATTGTTCTGTGTGCTCCAACTATAACCTCTTCTGATATTACGAGCTATAAAAGAAAACTGGACACAACCTAGACTGCCTAGCGCAGCTAAAGAATGGTAAACCTTACCTAAATTCAATTTAATTTAGCGCAAGCTATTTATGTAAGGATAAGAAGACAGGGATGGAGAATGCGATTTAGAAAATTAATCAAATAACATATATGTAATTTATTGTTTATATAAAAATAACAATATTAAATGAGAAATTTTAGTTAAAAATATTAATTGTGTTATTCAAATTTATTTTTAATAATGACATGATTTTTATAACAAATTAGATAAAAATAAAATTTCTAAAATTTTTTCAAAAAATAACACTAAACATAACCCCATATTTAAATGTAAATTTCATGAATTTAATCGATTTATTTTACAACTCAAAGTCAGTGTTGCACTTTCTTGGCTATTAAATGCTAGTAAAGTATTCTAATTTGCTAAAGTTATGGTTTTCATGTCCACTTAATTATAAAATTATCAAAAATAATATGATAATATGACCTACTTAAAACCATGAAAGCAAATAATTCTGGCAATTATTGTCCAACACCACAATCTTTGCAATAAGCCAGTACACCTCTCCTTCGTAATGAATATTAGCTCCTTGTAATTAAGTTACATCCACCAAAGATTGAAATTAAATTACATCCACCAAAGATCACTTTATTGCATTGATAGTTTTTTACATAGGAACAATGAGGTTAATCATCAGCACGTTCGATTTTGTTGAAATTTCTTGTCAGTAAAATTTGTTTAGCATCCAAATCCTGGATTCTCGTTCTACTGACATTATGAAAATAGTATACTTATTGACAGCTTGTTTAAATGGAGTGTTAAATTTAAAAATCAAAATAATTTTACTTCTAATTAGGGAAAGTCATATAATTCAGTAGGTAACAACACACCTGACAAACATCATAACCTGCATTTAGCAAACTTTCTTTGAATGTGTTTATCCAATTACCGATCACTTTTGGGGTGTTTAGAATTATACGTACTGTTTTGTATTATGTGAAATGTTTTGGCATATGGCTAGTTGATTAAATCAATGATGAAAATGTTGATATGTGAGGAGTGTTAATTATGCAAAACATCAGTACGTAATATGATATCTTTATGTTTACGGATGTTAACAAAGGTATTTGACATCGAAGTTTATAAGAGTTACAAAGCGAATAAGCTGAAGAAAATCCAATATCTAATTTTTAAAACTAGTAACGTTATATTATACCGTTTAAAACTGAAGATCATGGAACTTTATTATGACACTAATTTATTTTTTGTCAAGTCGTGTAATATTTTCCACTTTTGTTCATGTATTTTCTTATTTCAAATGAAAGGAGAGGATGACAGAAGTGGAATGGTAGCAATTTCAGTAATCATGTTACAATATTGACCGCCCAAAAAACTAAGTTAACAAGTATGTGACAAGAGGATTGATTCAAATCCAATCATAATCATTAAAAATAAGAAACCCTATCGTCATTCCCCCATATTCCTATTAGATGATTGCATGGGTTTTAACCATGAGATGTAAGACCGTACAAGTGTTGCCAGATAATATCTGCTATGTGAATAAACTTATTAACCCTAATTGTATTACAATGTTCGATTCATTAAGGATTTTTACCAAAAAGGAATGTGGTGTATTTGGAGAAAGGATGTATGAATTAATTAAATCACAGATAAATAGTGGACAAGATACTAAAATAAAGTTTAAATTAACATGTGTGATTAGTCAGCTAATAAGTCCTAAACTATCTTTTGTGGCTTTGAGTGCTTATATGATTTTTCCACAATCAATGTTGGCACATTCTCCTTTAGACTTAGATCCAGCTATTCAGAAGAGTCTTCAAAGGCTTTTATTTAAATTGGGCTAAGAACTTAATTGGAAAACATATGAAAGGGTGTTCAAAGTTTTAGAGCTCAAATTTACAAATATAATCCTTTTTACATGTAAGGCACATTATGATGTCATCTATTTTTTTAATAGCCTGGGTTATGTGGTTGAAATTGACCCTTTCTACCACATTCGTTATTCATATTTAATATCTGTACCTAAGAACAAAAGTTTCATAAACTTATTTATACTCAATTTTTCATTTTATCATTGTTCTATTCATAAGTATTTGTTCCTATTGAACACCCCCCCCCCCCCATCATAAATGCTATAGGTTTTCCATTATTCGCTACACTAGTACTTTCAGGAAACATTTTTACCTAGTAATTTATAGGTTTAAAGTGCTACCACATGCTTTGGCTCCTTTTTGTTCCTACATAGTTAACTTCTAAAGAACAATTGCCATTATTGAGCGCTAACTCAAATCTAATTTTGACATTGTGTTACCTATGTCCACTGCTTGCACCAATTCCAAATGTCACAGCACCTTTGTAAATTAAGTGTTTCTCAATTATTCACAGACCACTTTTCAGGATCTACTTTCAATTTCTCACAATAAAGTTATTTCACTTTGTCGATTTTTTCTATGAATTGCATTTCATATGTGTCCATCTTATGTCATCATGGTACCAAAATGCCTTCCTCCTATAACAAACCTATTTCAAAATTTCCTTATATGAAACTCCCAAATAATAACTACTGTTTTTGTGAGAGACATATTCCAAGATGAATGTTGGAAAACATCCTAGCAAATTACATAATATTACGTTCATATGATACACATGGCTAAACCACAGTAAATAGCAGTATTTTGGACATATTTACTTATGAGAATAGTGAAAATTAGAGAAAGGGGAGCAAACAACAATAAAACATGAGGAGGAAATTAAGAAAATATGTTTCTTTCTATAAAAAGGTTTTATAGTCCGTTACAATTTTTTAGAAGGTATTTTTGGAGTTTCTTCAATGATCTTCTCCTCACACTGTCAGATACTTAGATTTTTTCTTGGATCGTTCTTGGAGAGTGTGAGCACTGGTGATTGAAGTGGGCATTGTGTGTAATGAGAAGGAAATTTATGGACATCACAGATCAACGAACAGAGAGATTTGATTTGTGTATCGGGTTGTATGCATGTTTCTATTTTGTTTTATATGCATGGTGTATGCATGTATTTTCTGTTTTGATTGGATATGCTTTGGTGTTGTGGGTTTATTTCATTGATTATTTTTCTTTGTTGGTTCTCATGATCACTTAGCCACAGGTTTAGTTATTGTTCAAGTAAAGCCTTGAACAGTGAACTTTTTGGAAGCCCGACGAACAACCATGGAAGTTGATACTTACTGTAGCCTTGGTTGGAAAACACTTTTTAAATGCAGGTGTTGAGGTTACTTTTTAATGTTGAAGTTCACAGATGTCAAACGCCTATAGTTTCTCCTTAATAGTTTAAGTGAGTTAATAGTCCCCGAAGCTTCCGTATTGAAAAAGACTGAGTCTCCTAACAACTTTGATAGAGACCAACTGTCTATGGTTGTGATTCCACCATGAGGTGAGTCATTGTCGAGAACAGTGTTTTGGACTTTTGGAGGCTCTAATTGATTATGATTGATGTATGCTTGTGTGATATCCCATTCATGTCGAACAGGGCATGTGTTATCATTAAAGCAGATCATTAAATCAATATATATTGTTGAACGTGAATTAAATTTATTTTTACATGCATTACTTGAAGAACTATTCTTTTCATTTGGGTACGTAAATGATTGTTATTATGACTTTATTGCTATCATACACATGGTATTTTTAATAAATATGTTAATAATATAAGAATATGTTTATTAATGAATACGTGTACGCCTTTATCTGGCGTTTTTACTAAAACGAACGAACAACGTATCTATGGTCAAACATATTGGTAATTTACAGCCTAATGATGTATGAAAATGACTTTTAGTGATTCTTAGATAAGTATGAGACCCTATGTTTAAACTTGTTGTTTACTAATCGTAGATGCAATGTTTGCAACATGTTTACGAAATTGGCCATGGTTATATAGAGACGTCTGGGATGTTTCTTTATGATTTATTGTTGAATTTTTTTAATGTTCTTTATTATTTCTCAAAGCTTCAATAAAGTCGCCACATCGTACCTATGGCTAAAAAGGTGGTACAACTTAGTTGAAATTATTATTAACCCATCAATTGGGGCCCCCGCCGCACGTTTTTTGTGTTGTTCTTATGGCTAGCAGCCCCAACTATTATCATGGGGTTTTGGGTATACCCATGACTATGGCCCGCAAGGGCTTAAAATTCAAATACTTGTGGGTTAGGGTCTAGGAGGCCTTATTTCTGCCTCAGGGATACATGTTTTGTAAGGTGTATTTGTCTTTTCTCGTGGTTCCACTACCTAATAATGAGCAGAGGAATCATATTAGTAGCCTCTTCCTCACGTCACCAGTTATTGTTACTTAATAAGGGGATGAGGGTGTTATAGATGTACTGCACATGGCTCAACCTAATGGATGGGTAGTGTTGATCATGTCATGTTGATTTATGTGTTTTTTCATGCTATGGTGTATTTGTTTATTGCATAATCTATGTTTTCTATTAAATGGTAGTAGTATGTGTTCCTATGAAGTATGAGAAATGTTTGTCAACATGTGCCTGTGTATGAATGATTATCTATTTTTTCATAAGCTTGTATTGTCCAGTGCAATATCTTTATATTGTTACATGTTGTATATGCATTGCTGTGTTGTAACAAATGGTCATCATGTCAGTAGTGTCCTTTGCATGTTTTCTTTGTAGATGATTACATGTTGTTGATTTTAATGTCTGACACTTAAGCCACATTTTCGCTTATGCTTGTGATGGTGTAAATTTTCATTGTATCATGAGCACATTAGGTCAAGCTTAGCAGTTTTTATGGTTATGCATCCATGATTCTACCTCCAACTAGAGTAGTGTTTATGCGCCATTAGTACTCACAAGTTTATATGAGGCTGCCATTGTAGTATACATGTATTGCATGTATGTTAACTGCCATGATGTATCTCCAAAATTATACTGTCTGCCATAGTTTTTTCATGAATTACGTAGTGAGACATTTCACACGTATTGTGTTGAGATATTCACCGATTTTAAGATACACGAATTTTATAGGAATAAATATGGGAGTTAAAAAGATAATGATAATTTGTACAAGCACATGAAAGAAAGTAGAGGTTAATGCGGCCATAATTCAAACTTCTTTGGGGGAGTTGTAGAAATATGGGCCACCTAGGATCAACTATGGGTAGGATATGTGTTTTGGGCGTACACATGTGAGATGGTTCTCCCTTTAAGGGGGTTTCCTCCCATGTCTCCCGTATCCATGTCTATTGTTTTTATGTATGTTTTGGTAATTTCGATGAACCAAAAGAACGAAGGATATATAAATAATCGTAATAATAAGAAACATCACAAGTACCAAGAATAAGAAAATACTTCGCCTTTCCATTTTCAACACATAATGTCATAGATTTTAAGAAATAAAGAAAACAAGTCCCTGTGACTTGGATCAAGGAAACAATTTGAAGGATCATCTCGGGGTAGAGTTCTCAATACACTTAGGAGGATGTCTTATGCTCAAAATCAAGGGAGAAAAAAAATTGAAGGGAGCCCGAAACCAAGGTGTCCTAGAAGAAGAGAATCGCCCCATCCTTGAAAAAGAACAAAATAGCACCAAGCCAGAAGGAAAAGTAAAGAAGCCACAAAGGATTCTTTGATGGTGAAAATTAAAATAAAGGAACCAAACAGCATGATTCTTTAATGGTAACAGGAATAAAGCACAAACTTTTTCCATTCATAGACAAATATTGACCAGTGTTTCACAAATGTGGTGAAGCTCCTTGTCGTTATTCACCTATGAAGAACATTCGCTAAAGAAATGTATTTTGGAAAAATGAGTTATGACCAAATATGACAAAGCAAAGACACATTGGCTCTAAGTAGAATATAGAAATAATCACATATGTCAACATGCAAGTTTGTTCTCATAAAGAAATCGTATCAATGCTCTATTAGGATTGAAACTCATCAGTATTTAAGGTTACCATATTTAATAATTGATGGCAGTTTCACTCTCAACAGAACAAATGGATTGGTCACAATGGAAGAGACCATATCTTCATTAGCTTCTCCTGAATCAAGGAGGCACCTTCAGTTTATATTTTTGAACACAATGAAAGAAAACATATAAAGGGTTAATAAATAAAGCCGACATGTCCAAGGTGTATAATAAGAAACATTCCATACACACAATAAACATAGAGTGACTATCTCAAAATCCCATAGCAAAAATAGAGAGATATTTAACAAATATTGTTGAAGAAGAAATCTAAAGGTGTCAAGCCCTGGAGAATTTAATATTAGAGACCCTTACGCTAATTTGCCACCAGAGTTTAGACATTTTATTTACTAAATGTTTTATAATTTAGGTACTACATTTTTCTAAAAATACATTTTTTCAATATAAGTTTTTCTGCATCTCTAAACAGAGAGTCCCAAACAGATCCTCAAGATAAGTATCTCGTTTTAGGCTCATTTTTGGTTTCATATACTTTATTTAAAATGGATTATATTAATACTAATGAATTTCTTCCCTGCACATTCTCCTGACAGAAAAGAATTGTTATACTTTAAGAGTATGAAGGAGGGCCTTCAAGGACAAGGTTTGTCAAGAAACAAAGGTATGCCTTAAAACATAGGATTTATTTATATTAAAGGTTTTTTCATTTGACATTATTCACCGTGCTTATGTTATATCTGTTTACATCGAATCATATTGATTTCATTTAGTATTTCATCACTTTGATAACCCACTCACCCCACTCTACAAGTCAAATTTATTTTTTTTAGTAGAACCCCAGATGTTTTGGAAAACCCTAAACCGAAGGGCTTCCTAGTCAGTAATGTCTCTAAACCCTAAACTACTTAGGATATTGTATTTGGAAGTTTTTAGCTAATGATATCATGTTTAGGATTTATAAGGACTGCTAAAAACTGAATTTTAGGGTTGAATGACAAGATAAAGTCTTTGAACCTTTGAAATGTTGGTACATTGGGCTTTTTTATGTTCCGTTATTGAAATCGTTACTCTCATTAGGTTTCGTGAATGTAAGTAAGAGCCCCACAATTTCAGAAATGATTTTCTTTATATGTGTGTTTACATGATCAAACCTTGTAGTTCAATTAATTTTTTTATTTTATGTTGTGTTAAAAATATGATTATCTTTATTTATATGTATCGCCATGTTGGAACCCTTTTCATTTCAATGTCATTTTACCCTGAGGGTGGTTTTGTGTGTATGCTGTTTTTGGAGTTTCCTGAGTGGGGGTTGGGTAACACTTAATTTATGTGTTTAAATTTCAAAGTTAGACATTTAACTTTATTCCTAAGGGGAGTGAATCTCAAAGGATGAATGAATTGTGGAATGTAATGGTTATCTTAACGGAGGAACAATAGCATCAGCATGCATGTTGGACCCAAAATGAGATTTGAGATCACTGCTAAAACCAGAGATGGATACAAAATTATTCTACAACTTCAAAACTTGAAGGAATTAATGCTAATTTAGATTTTGAGGAAGAATCAAATTTCTCAATGATGAGGAAAGTAGTTAAATATAAAAAGCTAGAAAACCCAAGGAAAACCATAAAGCACTAAAGAATCCAACATAGGAAGCCTAGGCAAACAGAAGAAAAGCATCCGTTATTTCGGACGCAGAATTAGAAACAAAGTCAGGGAACTATTAGCTTAAATAATGCTTCCTAAACAAGACTTAGGGTTGCTGATCTATGGTGAGGGGATTCTACCATGGAGTTTTGGGAGAGAAACAGAACCTATTGCTGTAGGTCGGCTCACCGTATTATGTATTTAAATCACCTGGTGATTTTATTGCGCAGGAATTGGCTACATATAATTAACTACCCCATATTAGAAGTGTAGATACTGGTGATGGTAGATAAGAAATCTGTTATAGTCAATTCGCTCAGTCACTATTATGAGTAATGGTAATTATGGTAAGATGAATTTTATTTGTAATTAATCGTTCAATAAATAAGAGGAATGTAAGGAATGGGTCCTTCAATCCAAATGGCAGAAAGGAGAAATGAGTCTGGTGTTTTACTAACATAATTAAACAGCAAGCAATTCTACTGACAGTAGTGAAAATAATGGGATAGTATCCACCGTAATGTTTAAACTCACCCTCGGGCTCATAACGAGATACCGTACAAAAGAAATATCCTGTGATTCAAAATTATAAAAAACTTAAGTAGTTATTAGAATGGAATACTTCCGTATTCTAAAAACAATTATAGCAACAAACCAACAAGCATCACCGTATACAATTAGGGATATCGAAACACCTGAACAACATTTCCTCCAATGGAGATAAATTCAATAAATTCACTGGTGGATACATCTAAACAGACATGTTTGTGCAAATAAATATTTGTAACACATAAAGAAAAGCTAAAATATAAATTACTTAAATCTTATTATTAAAGCTATAAGTGAATCATGAAAACTTATTCAGCCCTTAAAAAATAGGTACCATATAAAATAAGGTTAAACTATACACCCTAAGACATAGTATGTGACCGCTACTCCACCTGGGTTATACCCGAGATTAAAAGATTAATACGAATTAATATTATTTCAAGAACCATAGCCATTATAGAATATCAACCATGAGTCATAAATTGTAAATGCATCACTCTTCGACATTATTTCGAATGCATGTAAATAAATTTATGATACAACAATACCATAAATATGAAGACTTGGTATAAAAAGACCCTGACCATATGGTAGCACTTAACATTTAAAATCACAAACCCAACATGAGATAGTGTGACATACGATCATACAGACCTTCTGAAACACGGTAAATTCGTATATCATATCAACAGAAACATTATAGAAACTGGAAACAAGTCTAGAATGAAAACCATAAATAAATTAAGGCTTTTCACATATCCTATCAATGCCTGATCAAAAGACCAAAACGAAACAAATATCGATAAAGCGACATTTAGTCAAAAACGCAAGGACTAGAATATACAAATAAATACATATATATATATATTTAAACTACAAGCGATATTCTCAATGTCCACGTACCAAAACAGACCAAATGTCAAGAGTCTCAAGACAAACGCTAAACAAAACTCTTCCGTCGAACTTAAAACGCAAAACTATGATAACCACAAATTTCAATACAAATTAGAAACAAAGCATCTATGATATGTCCGAAATAACGCAAATTATCACTATACCCAGTTACCATGGTGCACGTTTGTCACTATAAACTCAGAATTATTTATTATCAAGCATCTATCTCAAGCCATTTACAGAGAATGCTACGAATACTGCATCAGAGAAGAAGTGAGCAGCAGCTAAATTAGTACTATGAGGCAATCACAATAAACTTCGACAAGAACTGGCAGGTTAGGCATACACAGAAACTAAAGACTCACTTCTCGAATAAGATCTCAATACTCGTACACCGAGAAGAAGACAGAACCATGTAGGTCGTGGCATGTGGGGACAACACGTATACACACCCAAACAATGGATACTAATGTAATCGTTTATCATGCACATAAACCAATAAACCGAAGACAACGCGTAGGCAGCATCATATCAAAAATGAAGCAATCAGTAGTATTTGCAGGACGAGAGACCATTACTCAAACGCTAAAAGATTGTGGAGAAAAGCTTTTCTGCGAAACGCCTGTGCACCATGATGAAACCAAGAAATCGGGAGACGAAGTTTACAATCGCAAACAAAATTGCTTTGACCCAGAAAAATTAATAGCTACCGCAACAAACGCTCGTAAAAAGACTCAACGATTAAAATAGAAATAACACTTCGACATGGTTATCAAACTAAACACAAAAACCCCAAACAATGTTCTGTTTTGCTACAACAGAGGTAACTCAGATTAAAGATTTTAATGCTTCTGGGAGAAACGATCAACAGTCGATAATGCGTGTGGACAGTCGTAAGGAAGAACCTTTCAGAAGAACGGAATCGTACTGGCAAAGCAAGCAGATGGGCTGCACATTTAAGCTGCAATGTACATATATGAACAGAGTTAACTACTAGTAAATTAACATTAACCGGAATCCAAGCCTGCAAACTTAATTCACAGCGTCAGTGCCTGTCCTCATCAGAATGAAGGTCAGGATGAGCAACCCGCATGGGATCACACTAACCAGAGGTAGACAGAGGGGATGCTAAACTGCTTAATAAACCATGTCCTTGGCGCGTAGTGGAAAGGTATATATTCAACAGACACATGTAACCTGAAGTTTATGGCCTGCATCATTGTGGAAAATTTTACTTTGGAAATGCCAAAGATCAAAGCAACAAACAAACAACAGCGCAATGACAAACCTAAATTCTACCGTAAAGTTCAACAAACATACGTAAACTTGTCTCAAATTAAACAACATCTTGTTAAAAAAGAAGCATTAACAGTGAATGATCTTCGTGTAGGTGATGTTTTTAAATTTCTTAAACCTTACGTTACATCTGACACATGATATATATATATATATATATATATACATACATATATAATAAGAAAGAAAGCATATACAAACCCAACGCACACATATATAGAAAGAAAGTCAGCCACCATTAATACGTACGTTAAACTTTTTGATTAAAAGGCAGACAGATATAGTTCTGCAATGTAAATCAAAAACATATATATTGGTGGACATGCATATATATGTTCTGTTGTTTACGTATCATATGTTGAAAAATTATGTCATAAAGTATTTTATGGATATATATTATATATGGCCACAATTTCAAGTATACACCAGAAAGAAATCAAACCTTAACATGAGGATAATAATCATTACGTACAAGTTTAATAAACATATTCTAGGACATAAAATCACACGTCAAAAAAAAAATTGTTGTGGTAATAGAAGCATTATAAATGGTATTGCAGCCTGGCAATATAAACCGTCATATGATCACTTCACCGAATTCTAATGTTATTTTTATGTTTACGTTGTAGAGATTGTTTTTTCAATTTTACCCATCAATATTTTGAGTGTATGTTGTAGTTGGAAATTAACAAAGGTGCAGAGAAACTGCAACTTGATGAGTTCATTCTACTCGTATCCCAATGCCCCGTAATGGCTATACAAAAAAAAAAAAAAAAAAAAATAAAGCAATGGAGAATTGGCTGAATTAAGGGAGCCGTAATGACATATTGTCATTAGCCAAGAAGAGCAAGAAAAGCTCATTAGAGAACTAACTTCTCCAGCTGTACCAAGACAAGTATGTCCAAGAAGAGGAAGATGGATGAATTGGCGATGATGATGCTACTAGACATCAATATAAACAAAAAGAGAATTGCATGAATTTCGAAGATCAAACCCTCCCATGATGGGAGAAGGAGGAAGATGTTGAAGCTTGCTGCCGAATACGATTAAGTATTTCCAAGTTTATGAACAGAGAGCAATCAGCTGCATTAGTCGTTGATTTTCAAACACTACAAGGTAAAGCTACCTTGTGGTGGGAGGAGACAAAAAAAATGGTGTATGCCATCGATGAAAGACAAGCATTGGGAGGGGGATTTTTTTAAAGTGTTCAAAATCGTTATTTGAATGAGCGAGACATGAAGGATACAAAAGTGCAACCTCATGAACTTAGACCAGGCAACTCACTATTGATGAGTTTGTTACTAATTTTACAAACTCGTTAGATATGTACCTACATTAGAAGAAAGGCAAAAGTAGAAAGGTTTCTCCAACTATTTTCCATAGTATACAAAGAGAAAATTGAGCTTGACAACCCAAAAGACAATGGACGAAGCTTCGTTAGAAAGCAAGATTATATACTACATGAAGAAAGAATACAAAACACTGTTAAACAAGGGTGAGTTTGGCTTAAAAAGATGAAACCAACATATTTAAAGAATTTTTGCAGATCATCCTATGGAAAAGTTAAATAAAACTCAAAGAGAGCCAAACTGTCCCAATCCTGTGGCTTCCTAAAAACAAGTAGAGGGGAAATAAAAAGAAGGACAAACTTTAATAAAGAAGGAACCCTTAAATGTTAACAGATGAATCCTATATTTTGAGGGATTCATGGAACATTCACAGGACTTAAGAGCTAGAGGACAATGTGAGAAACACATTCGTAAATATACTAACTATCAAAGAAATTAAAATCGGCAAGTACCATCACAAATTCATGGTGGAAATGATAAGATTTGGACCACTCTACAATGCTGATGACCTGAAAAAGCTTTGAGTTAAGTATTAGTCTCGAATTGTATAGTGTTTAAAATTAAACCTTAAAAAAAATTAAAGAAATACATATACAACCAATACCTGACCAGATAAAAGTAAATAAAAGCAAAATAAGCCCAAACAACAATCACTAAATGGGTTTTCTCAAGAAAAGTAAATTTGAACATACCGCTTAGGATCTCTATGACTGATAGGAATGATTAAGCAGAAGAGGAAAGTTTCAAGGAATTCGTCGACAAACCCCAGATGGTGGATGAATAAGGAAGTTTTTTACTTAAAAGGAAAACCAAAACTATTTTCCAAAGAAGACAAATATCAACCTTGAAATTAAAATGAACAAATTAAAAATATACCAAGTTTATGACATGTTAAAGAAGTAACAAGAAACCCAGAGAAAATCATGAATGAGTTACGTGTGGTAAGTGAGTTAATAAGTCACATGGAGATTCTTACCCTCCTCAAAAGGAGAAATTGATTTTTACCACAGATCTAATGCTGGAGCAACACTGCTTTCCCAGCTCCCTATCGAATGAGCCCCTCCCTGGGAATCAGAGTCAAGGATGCACCAGGGCAGAATTATTGGGATAATAATACATTAGACCATGCAAACCTTTGGGGAGCACCATTTTGTCGTAAAATAAAGATGGAATCAGGATGCATTATTTGGACACCAACCATGCCAATGCTGGCAAATAGAACTGCCCAGAATCAAGGATTCTTTTTTGACCTTGTGAGAGGCCTCGCTCTTTAGAAGATTGACTTAAGAACCTGGTATCACCAAATTTCTGAATCACAGAAGACACGTAAAATGCCTTTTAACCTTGATGACATCATTAATTTGTAGTCGGCCTTTTGATCGATAAAATGCCTCGCCATATTTATGTGTTCCATATCACAGGTTAAATAAGTATTTGATAATTGCCTTGTTCATAGTTGATTATTTTTGCTTACTTCCAAAATGAGATGGAACACAAAGAATACTTGAGAATAGTGTTGGCAGATTTAAAGAGAACCAACAGTATGCTGAAAGTCCAAAGAAGCTGCAATTTCTATAAAGATAAAATCAGTATCCGTACATATTTTCTAAAGGTTTCATACCGTATCCTAAAGACAGGCTATTAACATTTGCTGCCCTAACCGATGTTTTACATATTATTCATATGATGCAGGTGTTATTACTTCATATTTGTGGAGAGATTTTTTCATTAGCACATCCTATTACTTGGTCATAGTAGTGAAGGGGTAAATTTATGTGGACCTAAAAGTGTCAAATCAATCTTCGAACACCAACAAAACTTACTTTCCACTTATACTAAAGATTACATCTTATATGAATTTGTAAATACAAGCTATGAGAGAAGGAGGAGCTCACAGAAAACTCATGATGTTTCAAGAATTTCTAAACTGAAATATGAACAAGAATTATAGTGCCTATGATTTGGAATTAAAGGGGCTCATTATCCATGCTTTAAAAACGTGGCGCACTATTTTCTTGGGAAAATGTTGCCTTTAATGACCGTATCACATTAGTCTCAAATATTTTTTTCCAAACTCGTATCCGAATGTCAAGGTTGTCCTTCTTGCACTTGATATGGACATAAAACATATCAAGGGAAAAAGAGAATAAAGTTACACGAATAAGAAGAACATGCACAGACATAAAACAATTTTGGAAGTAGTGCACAGATCGTAAGTAGAAGAACCAGGAGAAAGCAGAAATCACATCCAAACTAACATTCTTTATGTTCCTGCAGAAACTATCACTCAAAACCAAAAGGGTCACATTATAAAATAAAGTTAAAGATTCCAAATGTAGAGTCTCAGCAAGAGAAATTTTGGATGAATATCACAAATACTACATACAGGACATCCACATGGAATGTTAAAAATTTTAAAAGAAATTGTTTTGCCAGAATGAAGAAAGATGTATGTAATATTTAAGTAAGGCATGGAACAATTGAAGTCAAAGTACAAGAATGTCCAGTGTCTTTAACCTTGTCATAACAGAATAAAGTCGAATAAGGTCGATGAATTTAGAATAGTATACCCAAACCAAATATCAACATGATTCCGTAATGGTAGTAGTAGACACTCTCAAAATCTTCCCACTTATACACCTTTGTTAAATAAAATCTACCTTTGGGACAGCCCAAGTAGCGAAGGTAAGCTTTCGAAGGAGGTAGTAAGTGCTCATGGGGTTCCCAGTAATTGCATTTACCCAGGATGTTGAAAACATACACTTAAAAGCAGATTTTTTAGATGATGGGTACCAAGTTGAATTAGTACCGCCATCACCTCCCACTGGGACATGGGAAAACATAAAGGACTAATCAAATTTTCATGATATGTCAGAAATGTGATGGACAGACCATAAAATGGGAAGAGTATTTACACCTTGTGTGAATTTTTCCGCAATAATGTACCACTAATCTCAATCAAAATGAGTCTCAACAGGCACTGTAGTGAAGGAAGTGGCGATTCTTTGAGCTGAGTCAAACTGTGAGGATAAAACTAATGTTTTAATTTGTTTTACAAGAAATGGAGATAATTGTGTAAAATGACACAAAGAAACACTGACAAAGACAGCATTTCCTAAAAGCTAGCGATAAGAAAAGGGCATCATGAAAGAATTCAAAGTGTGAGATTATGGTATTTAAGTATCAAACCTGTGTGAGAACACTTGTTGTGTTGTACAAAATTGGCTCCTAGATACCGTGGTCCTTTGAAAGCCTAGTGGTGGGACCAAAGTGGCTACAAGCCGTGCCTTACCACCCCACAAGTGCTCATGATGTGTTTACAGCTCATTATTAAAAGATAAGGCAGAGGCTTCTATATAATTGATTGGAATGTTGTATGGTGTGAACCGTATGAAAGTTTCTTACCAGAACTGCCTAAGTATTGGGATGAAGAAATGAAATTGCTGAAACATGTCAGTAGCCGCAGTAGAAGGTAACAATTTTCTATCGTCAATAGTTACCAGAAAATAGGTTTAAATGATGGAGAGATATCCATTTTTGTTTGAGAAATGAACTTTCAGAAGAACAATAATTTATATTTTTTTGTTTATTATGTATGTGAACATGTAACACCTCTAATTTATGTTAGAAATTTTCAAACATACATTTGAACTTTAACTTATGAGTGTACCTGTACAGATGAATGAATTGTGAATGTAATTTCATTATTCAATTTGATAAATGAATAGCACTGTATGTATGTTGACCAAAATGAGGATTTGAGATCACTTCAAATCCATGAGGATGGATACAACTATTCTACAATCCTTCAAAAATCTCTGAAGGAAATTTTAATGCTAATTTGTACTTGAGAAGAATCTAAATTTCCAATGATGATGACAAGTAGCAAGAGGCAGCCTATGTTTCAGGAAAGTAAAAGCAATTCTCAGAAGAACTCAAAAATGTAGTTTAGCAACAGACACATCCCTGTTATTCTAGACGCAATTAAACAGGCCAGAATTATTAGTCAGTTGTTGTTCTCAAATGATTGTGCTGTTGATCTTACAAGAGGTATTCTAAACTTTGGGGCAGCTCTGGGAGAGAACAGAAACTTACTATGAGGTTATTCATTTATGAGTGGTGGTATTTAAATCACCTGGTGATTTTTGTTTTCTGCAGACAGAATTAATATATAATTAACTACCTTAAAATAGAAGTGTTAAGACTAGAATGTGGGATGTAGATAAGAAATTCAAGTGACAGGTCAATTACCATTTACTCTTATTATGAGTAATGGTAATTATGGTAAATATTTAATTTTATTTTGCAACTTTAACTGCCTAACAAAAGAGAGGACAGAATAAAATGGGTCCCTGAATCCAAATGGAAGAGAAAGGAGAAATTTTTTAAGTTTGTATGTTCTTACTTTTTACTTAAGTAACAGTGGTATTAAAATATTCTAATTTTCCGTATGGCACATGAACAATAGCCTCGTATAGTATCCACCTTAATGTTCAAACCCACCGTAACTAAACTGAGACATCGTACAAAACAATTATAAAACTTATGGAAGAATTAAATATTCCGTATCTCTGCAGTCATTATAGTAAACAAACCAATGTTAATTGTTCTGTGACAAATAGGTATACTAAAACACCCTAATGGTAAGATTTTCCAATGGAGATAAATTCAAGAATTCATCATGATACATCTAAAATATATACATGTAAAAAGCAATATTTTTTAAATACATGGAAGAGTATAGTCATACAATATAAATTACCTAAATTTATTATTAAAGTCATAAGGAAATCAAAGGAAAATTGTCTGTTTTTAAATATGTCTGTTATGCTTATGTTAAATCACACAATTCCTGTGATAGATGGACTGCTTACCTTAAATTTTTATTATAATCCGAGATTAAAATATTAATATGACCAAAGATGGTTTTCAAGAAACTACAAAAACACAGGAACATCACTCGCAGGAGCCACAATTAGAATACCACTCACCCCGATATATTATTCGAAGGCATGTAAATAAATTTATGACAACAACACGTAACAACACAGAAGAAAGACTTCATAAGTATAAAAGTACCGCACTATGTTACACCAATACGTAAAATCACAATGAAGCCTATGAGATAGTGAATACATTTACCTATTAATTCTTTCTGGAAAATATAAATTAGACATCATATCAACGATAAAGAAATGATGAAAACAGCAAAGTCTAGAAATGAAAAACTATAAACAAATTAAGGTTTTTTTCATATATCTCGAATACCGTTCATCCGCATCAAAACGAAACAAATATCGATGCCAAGCATTCAACAAAAACACAATGACTAGAATATACAACAGAAATATATATATATTTAAAACCGAAGTGCCGAATATATTCAATTCGTCCACTATTAAAAATTACATTGACAAGCTGAAAGAAAGTTCTCAGACAAACGCTTAAACAAAACTTAACTAAAACGTAAAACATGGATAAACCACAGCCTTAATATGAATTAGAACAAAGTTACTCATGATATGTCCAGCCCAACGAACTATCAAATTTACACGAGCTACATGGTGTTCTCTCATCACGCAGGAACCTGTAATCACGTTCACACCAAAGACCATTCGGAAGCTTATCTCAATAGGAGAATGCTACGAATACCATTCGTAGGTATGAGCAAGAAGTTCAACAAAGACAGAGGCAAACTGCACAGAAACTCGCGTAGCTTTCCAGGCTAGGGTATACAAGGTGAAAACGCAAAGACTTCACTTTCGAATAAGATCCTACACCGCACATACCCCAGAAGAAGTATTAGAACCACTAGAATGCGAAGGCAGAGCCAAACACATATAGAAAATTCTCCAAACAATGTAAACGTAATGGTCGTGTACTGCAGAATATAAACTAATAAATCGTACACGCGTAGCACGAAACAAAAAATGCGTAACTTAGACGTCATGGCTTAGACAAATTACCTGAACGCCTGCAGACAAAGAGAAAATTCTTTCTAAAACGCTCAAAGTACCAATAAGATGAAACCAATAATTAGAGACGAAAGCTATAATCATAAAACAAAATTGTTTTTTGGACTAGAAATTGTAGCTAACGTAAACAAACGCTCGAAGAAAAGACCCAATTTATTTAGTAATAGAAATATGATTTCGGGTATATGGTTATCAAACTAAACACAAAACCTCAAACAACAATTTACCTACGTGGTGTTTTTCGTATAGTAACTCGTATTTTGTGACTTCAAACTGGGGAGAAAATGACCTCAATAGCCGAGTAATGGAGACAGAGGCGATGAAGAAACCTTTCCAAAGAACGCGACCTTCGTATCGATGTGCTGTTAAGGACAAGCCACATTGCTTAAACAAGAGTGGACATGGTCATAGTTAATCAATGAGTAAATTAAATATCAACCAGAATCCAAGTTCACAAACTTAACCCGCTATACCATAATACTTGTCTCACTAAAATGAAGGTCATGCGTGATGAGAATGTGGACTCACAATGTCCAGACAGATATGGGGACCTGATGGAACTAATTAATAAACCATGTCCCTAACACGTCGAGGGTGAAATAACAGAACAGTCCACAAATGCGAGAACCCAAGTCAAGGTGGTTCACTTTCACTGTGGTACTAGACTGAAATGCTGGAAACATTTCCGCTACAACCAACGACGCAGAAAGGGCAATGATGCCCTCAAATTTATTCGGTAGTCCGTAACGAAACATACGTAAACTGCAACCAAATTGAAATAAATATCCGAAGAAGCATGCCTAATATGAATGACCTTCGTGGGCTTTAAATTTTCAACCTTACGTTGTATCCACATGGATATATATATATATATATATATATATATATATATATATATATAAACTTCAACGTGTTGGGATATATGTATATGTAAAGCCACACGCTAGGATAATGACATGAACCTTTCGATTAATGTGGTAGGTATAGAGGGAGTAGTTCCATGGGTATAAATAAAATATATATATACACAGACATGTACATATATATTTATGAAAATGGTATTTATCATATGTTGGAAAATTAAAGTCATGTGTGGCATATTTATGTGATATATATATTATATGAAGCACACCCAAGTATATATCAGAAAGACATTAACTTAACATGAGGATTCAATTTGTCTTTATGCATAAGTTTTATTAATACATCTTAGGATATATAAACCTAATGTCAAAAAAAAAAAAAAATTGTAGTAATAGATAATATTGTTAAATGGTAACATGTAGCCTAAAAGTTATAAAACCGGGTCAAGCAGGATTATGCTCACTAAATTTTTTAATGTTATTTTTTATGAATGAATACTTGGCAGAGATTATTTTTTTTCAATTTAATTAATTAACATTTTAAAATATGGTGGTGCTAAACAATGTTGGTGGAGAAATTTATGTGATCTCATGTGATGAGTTTGGTTCCATCACATCTCAATGCCCTCATGACGTGCTATAAACAGCAACAAAGTTACAACGATAATTGGCTAAACTAAGGAACTTAATGACATACTGCTACTCACCAAAGAAGGAGCAAGAAAATCATTGATAATGGTTCTTGAACAGCCAAGAAAGTATGGTTCTTGAAAGAGGTGATGGATGAACTTCGATGATGATGATGTCATTAATATCAATATAAACAGAAAAGAGAATTAAAAGGGGAATTAAAGATCAAATCCCTCCCATGATGTATATGAGGAAGATGTCAGAAGCTTGAAGGTCGAACATGATTAAGTATTTCCATGTTTATGAATATGAGATAACTGTGTCGTATTAGTCAAGCATTTTACCATAAGGTAAAACTACCTTGTAGGAGGAGACATGTATTGGTGCATGCTATCATGAAAGACAACATTTGGGAGATTTTTGAAGTTAAGTTCAAAATCGTTATTTTGAAATGAGTTTATATTATGATGATACAAAATAATCATGAATGTATTTAGGACAATTATTATTGATGAGTTTGTTATTAAACATAAACTTTATGAGATATGTACCATAATATTAGGAAGAAAGGGGCAAAGAAGAAGGTTTTTAACTGTTGAAGCCACAAAGATAATAAAGAGAAAATTGAATGACAAACTTAAAGATAATGGACGGTCATAGAAAAGTTTAAGGCTTAGTTATCGTGTATTTTTAAAGTGAAAGATGAACAAGGAAAACTAGTTAAACACAAGATGAAGGAAAGACAGAAACTAAATATATTAATAATTTCACAGATCATCTGCGAAAAAGTTTAATAAACCCAAAGAGAGCCAAGACCGCTCAACTTGTGGCTTTCAAAACAAATAGAGGGGGAAAAATAAAAGGAAGGGATAGCTTAATGAAGGAACCCTTGAAATGTTGTACTGGGGAGAATCCCATATTTTGAGGACCGTCTTGCAGAACATTCAGGTGACTTAAGAGTAGCGAGTACATAACAAGAAATGACATCACAGAATATACCAACTACGTTACAGCTTTAAAAAACGTAAGGCACAGAAATATCAAGTAAACCATGGAAATGGGAGGAAGATTACCCACCGTTACTGTTGGATTGATCTAGGTGTTTTTGTTAGTCCTGGAATCAGAAATGTAAAATTAACCCGAAACATTTCACAGCCATATTGGCACAAATCAACACTGGACTAAGAGAAAAGTAATACAATTGCGCAAAACAACAATTCAATTAAATTATTTTCCAACAGAAGTAACCGAACATACCTTCGTTAGAACTATCATTTACAGAAATGGATTGCTGGAAAAGAGTGAAAGCCTTATGAATTATTGGACAAAACTCGTATTGTGGATGAAGAAGGAAACCTTACTTTAAAAGGAAAACCAAAATTCATTTCGTAAGACAAATATCAGCCTTACAATTAAAACTTAACAAATAGAAAAAGGATACCAAGTTTATGCAGACATGTTAACATGCAGAACAGAAACTAGAGAAAAACCGTCGAATGAGCTGTTGCATGGAGCGATGAAACAGATGAGATTCCTCATATTCTCTTCAAAAGAAAGGTGTACCACTTTTACTATACATCCTAAAAGCCGTATGTTCGTTTCTTCTGTAAGTTCTCATTTGGGTCACTTGTTTCCTCCTAATCAGAGCTTAAGACAATTGCAGCACTTACTAGATAAAGGCGTATTAGGACTAATTGTTCTTTGGGGAGCACCGTCTTGGTCGAAAAAAAGATGGAACTTTTAGACAAAATATTTATTATTAACAACTAAAATGTTGACCATTAAAAAGCATATCCGCTTCCTCGTAATTGATACCAATCAGTAAGAGAGGGGTTTCGCTCTTTTCAAGATTGTTCTAAGAACTGGTGTCATACCAACGTTAAATATACCAAAACAAATTTTTCGAACTCCGGTATGGACACTATTAACTTAGAAGCCACTCTTGATTGAAAATTTCAAATTATTATCGTATGTACGATGAACAAAGTAAAGGCTAAGTATTTGACAATTGCTCAGTTCACAGATGACATTTTATTTACCCAAAATGAGGATGAACACAAAGAACACTTGAGAATAGTGTTGCATTTTAAAAAGAAACCAACATATGTTCAAGAAATGTGACCTCTTATAAAGATGAAATTCAACAATTTTAATATTATTTCCTAAAAGTTCAGTAGTTGATCCCGAAAGATAAAATGCTTAAAGAATGGCCACCCAACTATGTTTCAAAATAGCAAGAACATTCATGATGGAAGCACACCAGATTGTGAAGAGATTTTCACTATATGGCCATCCTATTACTTGGTTGCAGAGGAAGGGCTGCCCAGGGACTGAAAGGGTTAAATCAGCTAACACCAGCAAAACTTACTTACCTCTATACTAAAGATTAAGATCCCGATATGAATTTTAAAAATTAAGCAAGTCATAGAGGGAAGGAGGAGTCTCACAGAAAACTTTGTTATTGCCTATGAATTTTAAAACTAAAAATATATGAATAATTATAAAGCCAGATTTTAAATTAGCAAATGTTATCCATGCTTTTGAAAATGTATGGCCCATTTTCTTCGAAGAAATGCCTAATGACTCCATCAAGTATTAGTTCTAAATATTTTTCCAACTTGGATCAACACAAGCAAGCTGTGACATGTCCTTAAGTAATTTACAGAGCACAAAACATAATGTATGGGAAAAGAGAATAAAGTTGCTTCAGCATTGCCATGAATGCTCACGAATATGTCACTTTCAACAGTGTGCATAGACTGTGGTGAAGAATGGTGGAGAAAAGGCAGTAAATTAAGATCAAAACTATGAAATACTCTTATGAAATTAAAGAAAGGAGAAATTGATTTCACTCAAACCAAAAAGGGTCACGTATATTATAAAACAAGTTGTATATTCCAAAAATGTAGGGTCCTTAAAGAGAAATTTTGGGATGAATATCACAAATGCTCATATGACATCCGTGATATCGTAAAATGTTAACAACAAAAATAAATTGTTCCTGCCAGAATGAAGAAAGATAAAAGGCAGAATATTTATGCATGGAATTTCAACTTAGCTGCTGAACATCAACATCCAAAATATAAGCCTGGAACCCTTTTCAATAAAGCAGAATGAAAATAAATAATGCCCACATTTTATAATATGAAAGTTACCTGAAAACCAAACATCACGATTTTGTACTATAGTATAGACACTCTCATGTGTTTCCACTTTATACCAAAGAAACCCATTTTGGACAACTCAAAGTAGTTAATGTGTTTTCCAAGGAGGGGGTAAGGCTCATGTCCTCAAAGTAATTGTATCAGACTTGTATGTTAATTTTGACAACACTTTTGGAAAGGATTGTTTGGAAGGAGGGTACTAATGATCCTTGTACTCTATCACCCCGATCATACAAACGAAATGACTAATCAACCTTAAGGGATACATGAGAATGCGGCGATGGACAGCACCATCAAAGTGAAGAGTATTTGCACCTTAGGCCGAATCATGTCAGCTACCAATCCTCAATCAAAATGAGTCCGAAGCGATAAGAACAGATGAATATGTCGTACTGAAATGAGGTCAACCGTAGGATAAAACTTAATGTTAGACCGATGCTTTACAAGAATGGAGAGAATTAAAACAAGACAAATAAACATCATGACAACACAATATTGTTGGTGCGCGATGCACGATAAGAAAAGGTACCGAGAATTCATGGGAGATCATGTACGAAAAGATTAAACCCAAAAGACACACTTTTATGTCAGCGAAAAATTGGCTCAGACATCGTGGTCATTTTGAAGTCTTAGAAAGGCCTACCCAAAGGGCTACAAGTCGGCTCGCCACCCATGTTAGAGTTCATGATGTGTTTCTATGTTTCATTATTAAAAAGATATAAAACATGCTTCATATAGTTGATTGGAATGTTAAAGGTGGAACAGAAGGAAAGCCGCTAAACCGCTTCTGCGTAATAGAGCGGGAAGAAATTGAATTAAACAGACATAGCGTAGTGAAAAGAAGCACTTTCATCACGTAAGAAGCTACTGGGAAAGAGAAGCTGGAAATGATGAGAGATATCCATTTTTTTAGAAATGAACTCTGCAGTTAAATAAGGACAACGAGGACTTTGCTTATTTTTAGAGGGGAATATGTAACACCCTAATTTACAGAAGAAATTTCAAAGTTAGACATTTTAACTTTAATCCTAAGTGAGGACCCCAAAGGATTAAATGACCAGGAATGTACTTAATATTCAATTTGGAGTGGGAAAATGAATAGTATACCTGTGGTACGCATGTTTACCAAAAATGAGATTGGAGATCACTCACAAATATATGAGGATGGATACACAACTATTCTCAACAATCCTTCAAAAACTTGAAGGAATTAATGTTACCCTAGATTTTTGAGAAGAATCTAAATTTCCCCAATGATGAGGAAAGTATTTGTGAAGAGTGCAAAGTCGAAAAGTCGAGGAAAGTATAAAGCAACTTTAGAAGAATCAAAAATGGGAAGCCTAGGGCAGGAATAGTAAAGCATCCCGCTATTTCTAGATTAGACTAGAAATGCGTTTTGGGGGAATTATTAGCTAACAGCCAGCTCCCAACAGACTGTAGTTGTTAATTCATGGTGGAGGTGGTTCAATGTGGGTGAGTTCTGGGGAGACAAGTGTGTCCCCCATGGTTGGGAGGTTGGCTCCCATGAGTGTATGTATTAAATCACCTGTGATTTTATTTTCTGTATATTTAATTATTACAATTAACTACCCTATACCAAAGGGAGTGCTGTATGTCAGGTGATGGCAGATAAGAAATTCGTTTACAGTCAATTTCGCCTATCACTTGGTTATGAGAAGGTAATTATGTATAAGATGAATTTTATTTGTAACTTAACTGCCTGGTCATTAAGAGGACATGAATGGGTCCTTCAATCCAAATGGCGAGAAAGGAGAATTATTGAGTTCATGGTGTTCTTACTTTTACTTAAGTAAAGAGTGTACAAATCTTGTACCCTCTGTATGGCAGGAATAAATATCAAGATAGTATCCACCAAATGTCTAAACCCACCCTGGTCCAAATCCGTAATATACCGTACAAAAAAGAAATATCCGAGGGGACTAACAATTAAAACCTAAGAAGCATAGAATGGAATACTCATATTCTCATAAAAACAATTATAGCAACAAAACTAATAAGCATTTTACAAATTAGGGATACTGGAACACCCCGAACAGAGGAGTTCTCACGACACAAATTCAGTAAATTCATCATGATGAAGACCCTAAAATAGAGCATGTTTGAAAATAAACATTTTTTAAATACATAAAGAGCATAGCCGTTAACATAAATTACTCTAAACTTAATATTGTGCTTTTAATAAGAAATCACAAATTATTCAAAACTTTAAATATAGTTTACAATAAAAAGAAGTGCATAAAATTATACACCCCAGAGTGTAGCATGGTGGACCGTCATCTGGGTACCCTGTTACACCGAGATTAAACATTAGTATGACCGTATTTATTTTCAAGAAACTAAAACATTATGGAATATCACCGAAGAGAGTTGGTAACCATAGCCACTCATCAATTATTATTCGAATGCATGGAATAAATTTATGGAGATAAATAAAAGACAAGTAAACACAGAAGAGACTTGGTAGGTATAAAAAGATACCTGACCTACAAAGCATAATTTTTCAACACGAAATCACAAACCAAGCTCACAGAGATAAAGAATACATTTTTACTCAGAGACCTTCTTTGTGAACACTAAAGAAATTCAAGACATCATATCAATGAAGAAAACATTATATAAACAAAACAAGTGTAGAATGAAAAGCGTATAAATAAATTAACACACATATCCTGCTCATCGTTCATCGTACTCAAAACAAATATCAAGAGCCAAGCATTCACCAAAAAGCAAAGGACTAGAATATACAATGTATATATATATATATTTAAAACCAACATTATTCATCATTCACGATTAAAAATTAGTACCGTATGTTGAAGAGTCTTTACATAAACGTCGAACAAAAACCCGAAATAGTAACTTAAAACTAAAACTATGATAACCATGTTTCATTACTTAATTAGAAAACAAAGCATTCATGATATGTCTGAAATTAACGCAAACTACCGCCTATAACGAGTCATTTATGGCATCGTTCATCACGCAGGAATCAGAATCGAATATCTTGCCATCAAGAATTCATCTGGGAAGCTATCTTCAATAGGAGAATGCCAGCTTAATATCACTCCGTAGGTATGAGCAGCAGAAGTTCAATGGTGACATGTTGATAATCGTGCGAGAACCCGTAAAGTTGAGGCTAGGGTATACACAGAAACGTAAAAGATCAATTTCCTAATAAGATCCGACACCCACATACCAAGAAGAAGTAGACAGAAATTCATGAGGAATGAAGGCAGAAGAGTCAACAACATGATGAAATTCCAAACAATGGTACCGTATCTAGCGAGTTAGTATTTCCATGTCATGTAACCATTAAACCTAGCACATCACGTAGCACGCAGAACAAAAAAATGTAACCAGAATATGGGACGAGAGACCATTGGCCCACAGCACCGCCCAAAGATTAGACAAAGTTTCTTCACAAATACCGAAGAACCAAGATGAACAATATCCAGAGACGTGAAAGTTGAATAAACGAAAGTGTGCCCAAGTCAACGTAAAAAACTATAGCCACCTGAATAAACGCTCGTGGTGAAAAAGACCGAACGATTTAGGTAATAGAAGACATTCGTATATGCTTATCAAACTAAACACAAACCCCAAATTAACAATTTCACCCAAGCCTAGAAGCGAGAAACTAGAGCTATGACTTCGCTGCCTTTGGGAGAAAACAACTCGAAATAAAACATACCAAAGTGAGAATGTATAAGAATCAAGAAAATAAACGCAATTTCGTATCGATGTGCTGGTTATGGATGGCCGTGCTACTCTATCTTTGAACAAGAGTGAAAGTGAAACAGAAAGTTAATCAATGAGTAAATTAAATATCAACCGGAATCCAAGTTCACAAACCCTAATCCGCTGAAAAAGCATATTAATTTGTCCCTCATCACAACGAAGGTCATAGAGATGAGCAAACTCACGGATCACAATTAAATCTTATAGATAGACATCACGGAACCAAATAATAAAACCATGTCTCTTAAATAGAATGCTTTGAGGGTGAATACAGAAGGGTTCAAATAAGATGTTGAAGGTAGAACCCAAGCTTATATGTTTTACCTCTGCTCGTGTATACCTGATGCATGAACAAAAGACTCACAATCAACGTACGCAGAAAGCATGATGCCCCCAAACCCTTCATCATATGTTCGTAACGCAAACACACGTAAATCCTTATGGTCTCAAATTGAAATAACATCATAATAAAAAGGTTGCTCATTAAAGGAATGATCCTGCAGGCACATGTTAAATTTTTAAACTCACGTTGTATCCACATGATACATATATATAAACCAACGTTAACATGGGTACAAGCAACAACATGGTGTGGATAACGTGATGTAAACTTTTGATTAAGCGCGTGTAGGAGTGATAGTCCCTCTCACATATAAACTTAAAAAATATATATATTGGTGACAAAACATATATGTTCATGGAATGAATACCATATGTTGAAAAATGATGCTTTGCATATATTTTATGGATATATAGCATATACATGCACCAAGTATATGCACTTAAAAAGAATGAATATTTAACATGAGATTCAATCCTACCTAGCAAAGGAAGTTGGATTAATACATTCTAGGACATAAACCTATTAACAAACCATATGGCATAGAGGCACACATAGTAGCGCTCTCAGGCTAAAAAATATGTAAAATTTCCTTTGTAAATGTTGTGTTCGTGTCAATATGGGCTGTTTGTTAGTGATGATTCATGTGAGGAAATTATGTTGAATTATGTCATGTCAAGGAAACTTGTCTGTTTGAGGGTATTATAATGCGCTTTTGTGTATGGTGTGTATACTTCCGTAGTGAGAAATCGTTGTATGTAATCGTGTGAGAGAGAAGAGGATATTACATCGTATCCAGATGTAGATTGTGTCTTCATTTCATTGTGATAAATGCTGTAATGATTGTTGTTTCCATGAAATAATGGTTGGTGAACCACATATTTATAGGCTCTCTTATTTTATATATTTATGTCTTTAAAGCTTTATATTTGCAAAGTTCTCTGGAAATAGAAAAATTGGAAACCAATGGTCATTAAAGGAGCCATACAAGGTTCAGTAGCTCAAGAAAGTATGATTTAAAACAGTATAGTTAGGGCAGCTTTCTAAGGTTGAAGTAATAAACCTCAATAAGACAGAAACCCTCGACAACAATAAAGGAGACCTAGTAATAGAAAAAGGAGAAAATGCTGGTACATTGTATTTATTCAATGGTATTTAAATTTTGTCAAGGGTTTAACCTCCAAAAGCAAGATGTTAAATTACAAAATAAATTTTGAAGTACTATGTTAAGATGAAAATATCAACCTTATAGGCATAATGAAGTAAGACATTTAACATACCAATAGATTGATGTGAAGACAAGTTAAACAAAGACAAATAATGTATGCATGCACATCAACAGTAGACAGAACCAACCATAGCAAAGGAACAAATTAACCATATCACACAACCTTTATTTCATCAAGAACACTCTACCAAGAAAGCAAACGAAGAAGCCTCAACGTAGAACCGAAGAATATTGCTCCATCACAATCCAAGGAGAATAGGGGTTGCCCATGTACCTGTGTAAGAAGAAACCCATCTCAAATATAGACATCCGTGGGGGTGGGAACATCTCATATGTGGGATAAATTTAGCCACCCTTGCACATGTGAATAAATTCAAATACATGTTCTACTCATCCCATCGAAGATGATCTTTGGATTGATCTTGGAATTTCCTCTGAAGAGGGATCCAATAAAACATTAAGTATCATAATTTTATATTGAGCATCATGACTTTTAGACTTAGCTGCTCAAAATTAAAAGCACTTTCAACTAGGGAGAACTCATCCACCATGTCTTCCAAACATCGTGTATGTCATCCCACCGTAACTTGTTTAAATGTTTATTTATTTTTAAACAAAATTTGAGTCATATGACATCACCACAACAATTATTTCAAATTTTATGTTCGAAATCATGTAGACTCAAAGAGTCACATACCAACTCAAAGTTGTTTAATCGTAACCGAAGTCATGATAATGAAACCTTCTGGACTTTAGAAAGTCAGCATATTAAATCAAGATAGTTTTCACCTGCCCAAAGTCACCAGGTGTCCAAATGTTCCTTGACCAGAGAGTCATATACTAAATCCCCAATTTTGAAGCCTACCTCCCACCTAATGCTGGAGGTTCTGGGGTCCTCGCTATACTTTGGATCCCGATCACAAGGACTTGTGTCATCCTTTGCATACACAGTAGTGCACGCAAATTACCCAATGTGTGCACTGCCTTGCTACACCATATTTCACATTGCACTAACACAATGAGAGATACTTATGAGTCTGAAACTTGGGCAGAGATGTACATAACAAAGATCAACAGAGGTAAAAACTCAATATCATCATAGGTGAACATAAAACAGAGCTTAGCTAACTTTTTAAATCTTTACCCTGTTTAACTTGCCTAGTTTAACAGAATTAGTTTAGTAGCTAGTTTGCTTAGCTTAGTTTAATTTAGCTAACTTAACTTAGTTAACTTAATTTAACTTTAACTTAACCTACTATATTCATTCCAAATTAGTTTAATGTTTAGCTTAAATTAACTCGGGGTTTACTAACTTAGCATAGCCCCAACCTAATCTAATTTAATTCTAACCTAATTTAACTTTATTTAGTTTAATATAAATATAGTTTGTTTAATTTAGTTTTTCAATATAGTTTGAATGTAGTTTATCTTAGCTAATTTAACTTCACCTTGCCTAGTTTAACTTATTCCTAGGCTTAAAATAGTGTAGTTTTACTTCATTTTTGTTTGTATCCAGGTAGTTTTACCTTCTACTTTAGTTTAAGACACTCTTGTACTTTAACTTAACTTAGTTTAACTTATCTTAGCTTAACTAAACTTAATTTATTAACTTAATTTTATTTTAGTTAACCCTTAACATAGCTTAAGATAACTTAACTTAAATATAACTTAACCTAATTGGGACTTAGTTTAAACATAATATTACTTTAGCTAACTTAATTTAGTTTAATTAGCTTAGTTTGTGTTTTCAGTTTTCTAGCTTGGATTAAGGCTAGATTAACCTAGCTTGTTTTAATTACTTAGCCACATACCTTGTCTTAGTTTACTTAACTTAACTTAGCTTAACTTAGTTTAGTTTAACTCATTTTTATTTCAACTTATCTTAGTTAGCCTTATTCCATTTTATTTAAATTATTCTAGCTAGTTAACTTATTCCTAGCTTAATTATACTAACAAGACATTCAGAATGTTTTGTATTTGCTCATTTCATCTCGTCATCAGAAGGTGAGCTAGCCATTCAGCTAGTGTAGTTTATCCTAGTTTAGCTTAGCTTAGTTTAACGTGGTCTAGTTTAGCTTAGCTTAGCTTAGCTTTCAACTTAGTTCTAAGCTAAACCTGTTTACTCCTAACTTGAATTGCATCTAACTCACTTTTACTTTAATTTTACCTTAATTTAACTTACTAGAATATTGCAGTTTAACTTAACTTACTTTAGTTTAGCTTAACTTAACTTAACTATCTCTTTACTTTAAATCATTGTATCTTTAAATTTCTACTTAGCTAGTTTACCGTAGTTTACTCAGTTTACTCAGCTAGTTTACTTAACTTATTCTTGAACAGTTTGTTGTTAAATTTAGTTTTTATCTTAACCTACTAAATTTCAATTTTCAGCTACTCTTAGCTAGTTTATCGTAGCCTTCATTTTAGCTACTTTCCTAGTTTAGTTTACTTTAACTTAGCTTAGCTAGTTTAATAAATAATCTTCTCCATCACTTTAACTCAAATTTCAATTTCAATTTAGTTTTTCATTTTGTGTTTAGCTTAATTAACGTAACATAGTTTGCCTTAGTTTAACTTACTCTTACCTTACCCTAATCACCTTGCCTCAATTTAGCGTTCACACTAGTTTTTAGTTTAATGTGAATAATGAATTATTCCTTAATGCCTTAACTTATCTTGAAATTAACTTAACATAATTTAACTCTAATTCCAATTTGAAATTTTAACCTTAACTTTAACTTAACTTATCATGGCCTAGTTTGTTTAGTTTTCAGTTTAATTTTGAAATGTGTGTATTTTAGCTATTTTGCCTAGTTTAACTTACTCTCACCTTACCGTAGTTTAGCTTTTCATTAGTTTAGTTTAACTTAACTTTAACTTAACTTTACTTTGCTTAGAACTTAAATTGTAATTGTAGCCTTCTGTCCTAACTTATTAATTTTCTAATTTAACCTAGTTTAATTTAATTTAGTTTAACTTAATCAACTTGCTTAGCCTTTTCACTTAACTCTATTCAGAAGCCTAAGTCCTCTATCCCAGTTTAATGTAGTTTGTTTAACCAGACATATTTGCTCACCCACCAAACAAATCAACAATAGCTATTATAGTTTAATTT
Organism: Pinus albicaulis; assembly: GCA_034641835.2. Taxonomy (NCBI): domain Eukaryota; kingdom Viridiplantae; phylum Streptophyta; class Pinopsida; order Pinales; family Pinaceae; genus Pinus; species Pinus albicaulis. The sequence continues at coordinate 57,510 of JAXQQM020059066.1, read as the reverse complement.
AATTTAATTTAACTTATTTAATTTACGCCATTTTTAATAATTTCATTCAATTTAACTTAATTTACTTTAATATAACTTAATTCATTTTAATTTAACTTGTTCTAGTTTAACTTATTTTAACTTATTTTGTGTTTGTTTACTTAGCTATCTTTAATGCTTCTACTTCACTTAGTTTAGTTATTTAATACTTATTTAACTTAACTTACGTTTACTTAGCTAACTTAACATACCATTCTAATTTAGCTTAACTTAATTAAACCACTTGCTTGTACTAATTTAATTTAATTTTAACTTAACTTAACTTACTTTATCTTTAACTTAACTTACCATTAATAGTTACAACTTAATTTAACCTAACTTAATTATCTTAGCTTGTTCAACTTAACTTAGCATAGCTAACTTATCTTAGCTAACCTAGTATGCTTAGCGCTAGCTTGTTTAGTTTAAGCCTAATTTAGCCATTTTAACTCATTTATCTTAACTTAGTTTAACTTAGTTTAGCATTATAGCTAATTCATCAGTATTATTTTAATTAATATTTAATAATTTAATTAATTTACTACAACACTTACCATCAGAAGCCATTTCTAATTAGCTTGAAGCATTTAGTTAATTCCAACTTATCTACTTTGTTTAACCTAATTTAATTTAATTGATTTTAATTTTAATTAATTTAGTTTAACTTAACTTAGCTGTTCTGTCCCATCCTATTCAACTTACCCTAGCTATTTAGCTTGTGGGCTTAGCTCACTTCAACTTGAAGCCTAGTTTGGGCCCAATCCCAACCTCTAACCCAGCCTAACCTAAACTCAGTTCTGGAACTTCTAACCTAAACTCCCCGCCTAACTTGCATCCTTAACCTAACCTACTCCCACCTTAACTTAATTAATTTGGTTTCAACTTGCTTAAAGTCTAGTTTTAATTTCAATTTTCATTTCTGTTTCGCTCCTTACTCTCGTTTTGGGTTCAGTGAATTAAACCCAACTTGAATTTAACCTTAACCTAGTTTGCCTAATTTAACTCACTCCCACCTTGCCACCATCCTGTTCAATTTCACCTCATTCTAGCTAATAAGTTGTTGTTAATTCTACCTCAACTTATTCTATCTCAATCTCAATTTCAATCTCAACTCATAGCTCATTTACTTAGGCTCAGCTCAGCTTCGTACTGTTTTTAGTTTAGTTTCAGTTTGTGCTTCATAGCTCAGGCTCACAGCCTCGCTTCAGCTCATGTCAAGTCTGTAGCTCGGCCTGGTCGTAGGCTCGTCGGCTCATGTTTTAAACGTGCCCAGTCAGTTCTAGACTAGAAGCTCAGTCTTTGTTTAGCTCAGCTCAACATAACTTCAACTCCAACCAAAGATAGTTACCTTAACTCTGAAGCTGCTTCACCCCAGGCTCAGCCATTCTGCCTTCAAACTGTCCCAGCTCACTTGTGCCTAAGTTTACGTAAGTTAACTGTTGACCTAGTTTCAACCTATCTCACCTCAGGCAGAAACTACTCAGCTCAGCTCAACTCTGAAGGTAAGTTATCTCAGCCTTGGCTCAGCTCTTATTCCAGACTTTTGTCCCACTCAAAAGTTAGGCTATAGCTCAGCTTCAACCCATTTATGCTGAAATATAGCTCAGTTTAACTTCATTTCATCCTGTTTGTCCTGTCTCATCCGGCCCTGTGTATCAGCCCCAGCTAGCTGACCTAGCTTCAGTTTTCCAACTTCAATGGTCTTATATAGTAGCCTGACCTAGCTTGCCTAGCTCAAATTACTCACCAGCTCATCTCAGTCTGAAGCCTAGCTCATTTATCCTGTTAGTTCAGTTTATTTTAGGTTAACCTTACCATTTTAGCCATTTTAGTGTAGTTCGAAAAGCTAAAAGTTAAAGTACCAAGCTTTGAACAATATCATTTCCACAGCATTAGAATATTAATGAAGAAATCATTCTAAAAAAACAAAATAAATTAAATCTATTAATAAAAGTTTAAATATAAGAAAAATTTTTAAAATAAATTGAAATGCTTAAAAATAGAATTTTAAAATATATTGAACGAACCATATTAACACAAAACAAAATTCAACATGAAAGTTATGACATAAATGAAAATTTATTTTGTAAATGAAAAATATATTAGCAGAACATAAAAAACATAATTGAAAATCATTTTGAGAAATCCATTAATCTCATCTAAATTATTAGAAAATACTATTTATTGAAACCATCCAAAGCCAGTTTAAGAGTGCACATGTTAAGTCAACTAATATTTTTAATTGAAAAAAAAGAAGACTCACAAAACTATAAAAAAGCAAACTATCCAAAACTGATTTTAAGAACCATATGTTAAGTCAACTAACATTTTTAATTGAAAAAAAACTCACAAACTATAAATCAAATCAACCAACACTTTCAGATTTGACTTTCGTTATGAAGAAGGTAAAAAATTAATTTATAACAAATGGAATTATTTTCATTTAGCGGGAATTTCACTTTATTTGACCCACTCTACCCTATTCAATTGGTAAAAAAAGCCTGCTAAAACTATAAAGCTAACCAACCAATACTTTGTGGTTCGACATTCGCTTTATTAAAAACCTAAAATTAATTTATAACAAAATGGAATTTGTCGCTTCAAATGTAATGAATTATCCAATATCCTTGTTTTTCTTGACGGACTTAATTTCCAACCAACGTTAAGTATGGTGCAACTATTGAATGGCTTTATAGATGAAGATATCTAATTATTTACAGATTCATTGCAAAATTTGAAAAACAATAAGCCCGTCATTTTAAATTACTTGCAGATATTTCAACATTTGTATTTGAAATTTTTTTACAAACCAATATTCGTTGATATTATCTATATAAATCGAAGATCCTTAAAATATACTTTCAAAAACATCAAAGAAACTTATTATGCTTCAGACATTTGATTTGATATTTGATATTAAGATGAATATGAAGAACTTACCAAAACACACTCATGAAAAAACATCAAAGAAAACCAATTAATGAAATGATTTATAGATGCACAAAAGGTATCGAAATGTACCTGAGAAATGAAAGACAAAGAGATTACACCAAATTGATATAAATTAATAAGAAACTATGTTAATCAGATACGAGTATTAGTATGAAAATGAATAATAAAATCAGGAAACAATAAAACTAAGAGAAGTAGACCGTTTTTGTTTTGAATAAAGAGACAAGAGAAAATATAGTTGTAAATCCAAAAAAGAAAGGATATTACAAACAATATTAATTTTAAAATTATAGAATCCACCCTAAAATGAAAACGAAAAAATTTATTTATAATTCTTTAAATGGGTTTATCAAACTTTGATTCAAGAAACACAAAACGAAGACGCAGTAAACTTACTTTTAAGCGCCGCTATGTAACGAACAGTTTTTGAGGGTTTTATTACAGCTAATGCTCTCAAGTCAAGCTTCGTGAAATCATGTTGATTTAGTACAAATAACTTCAAGTGATTAAAAGAAGGTACGAAAAGAAGGCTAAAACCTTATCAGTCTGCACCTATTAACATGATCATGAACATGCACGTGCTCAGAAGAAATCATGTTACGATACACAAACAAGGATTAACTGCAAAATTACAGAACCAATGCGAAAATGAAAATGAAAAAACAATTCTATTTATAATTAAACTTTTATTCAAGAAACATACAACAAGACTTAAATTACTGGTATCGAGACCAACAGGTTTAGTTTTAGCCATCTCAATGATCTCGGTTTCGGTTTTGTGACCGTGTGCTGATTTTAGTAGTTACCCGACATGACACCGTGCTGATTAAAAGAAAGTCGTTTTTTCTGCCTCAAAAGAAATAATTAAAAGTAGCAACAAACTTATCAATCAAATTTTAATAACATTAAATTAACTTTACATAAAACTATACATCAATGGAAAAAAAGAACAAGACTACAAGCTAGTAGCAAAAGAACAGAGATCATGACATCGTACTACTAGAAGAACTAAAATGGCGTCCTACTTAGAAAGTCAAATTTAATCGTAGAACCAAGAGATGTCTTTTATAAATAGATTCGTACTACCGAGCAACAGATGACACAAGCATTTTCCGTGAAGTTTTTACCTCTGATGGTATGGTAATGGCGTTTTTGCCTCCGTGCTACCGATTTACCCGCATTCCAGAGAGTAATGAAACATGAAGCCTATTCGTCCGTATTCTTTCCGGTGTGTTCTGAAAATTCGAAGACCAAAGCTTTTCGTAATGCTAGAACAATCAACCTAAATTTACAGAGCACCTTTTTGATTTATGGAAGAAAACTTGAAAGGAAATCTCACCACTAACGCAAGAAGTGGTGGGAATAATATTGGAAAAATGTCAAGGTGGGATAATAATAAATGGCGAAGGTTCGTAATGTTAATAGAATCAATTGCACTTAAATTTGGAGAGAAGATCAACTTTTCACTTTTTAAAATATAGTCGTAGGTATGCCAAGTGTCATTAGCTTGAGTTTATAATGAAGAACAAACACAAAAAAACATGTGGCGAGGGCCCCAATTGGTCACTATGTGTTCAACTATGACTTATGTGCCACCTTTGCGAGCTATGAGCCCGAAGTCACCGCCCGTAATCATGAACTTATAGGAGACAATAAATAACATTAAAAAAAAGCAAAGCAATAAATTATCAATGAACTCATCTACACCAGCCATGACAAAAAGAATTTCCCATCAAGCATGCTTCTGAAACATTGCACCTACAGGTAACAACAAGTTTATTAATAAATCATACTTATCTACACAATCAATAAAAAAGGCTTTTCTCACATCATTAAATAATGCGTACAACATATTTTAATTACAGACATACTATGCATTCTTTACAAGTAAAAAACACAGATATATATAATTACTGCTTAATAAAAATGAAATTTTTATAGCCAACATAATAAAAACAAAAATACCATGTTATTATTATAGCAATAGAATCTACATAATAACCAATACATTTGCATACCAAACACCAAAGGAATGACTTCTTTCATTAATGCGTGTAAAAAAGTAAATTCTGAGTGAGAACGTGCTCAACCAAGCTACATATTAGTTTAGCTAAGTTCCTTACTTTCACCAATAACCTTCTGTAAGCATATTCCAAGTATGAATGTGACATCACCAAACACATCAATCATAATCAACGTGCCTGTGCTAAACCACCCCAACCTTCAACCAATGACTCCAATTTTATTTGAAACTAAACGACCAAAGTATTGGTCTTTGGTCCAAGTTGTTCGAGGACCTCCGCAGTGTTTTTTCCAACCGTGCTCGAGACTAGCAACTCAAATCCCAAAACTATTAAGGGTAGCTTTAAGAGCTGTCATTCAACGATGGCTTCCAACATTAGTAACTCAACCCACCAGGGCTTCAAAGTGTTTTCTTTCAACTGTGCCTACGATGCTGCTAACCTCAAACTCACAGTTGTTCGTCAGCTTCTTAGAAGTTTTTTCAACCAAGAAGCCCAAAGTGAACTAATAACTTCAAACTTACAGCTAAATGAATCATGAGAACCAATGAAGAAAATAATCAATGAAATAAAACCCATTTACACCATGGGTATCTGTGAAAACCAAAGACGAGGAAATCTACATGCATACACCATGCATGCTAAAACTAGTGAGGAAACCAAGTACACAACACTATACTCAATCAAATCTCTATCTACCTGATCCGAATGTCTACTAGTATTTTTCTTCCTTTTTCTTTCGTCTAATCACCACTCATACACACTTTCCAAGAGCATCCAAGAAAAATCTAAGCATCTAAGAAGAGTGAGAGAGAGATCAACGAGAGAGTCGAAATGCATCGTCAAAAGGGTAACCAATACATTCTCGTAAGGTTTTTTTATGAAGATATTATATTTTTCTTATTTCTCACATGCAACCCTGTGACATTTTACCCCTTTCTAATTTCACTATTTTCTATAAATAAACAAATAAAAATATTTTTTTTTCTTTAATGATTTAGCCATAGCCTTTGCTATAGATTTAATAAACCATGAACACCTTAATTAGGATGTTTTTCCCATTATCTATCTTGGAATATGTTCTGCTTAAATAACATGCGTACTAGTCTTAATTACGATGGAATTCTGAGTAGGTTTACAGAAAGGACGTTGGTGCTGGCAACGATGACGCAAGATGTACACATATGAAATTTAACCAGAAAGATCAATGGCAACAGAAATAAAGATTATAGAAAAGCTAGCAAACAATGGTGATAGTTGAACAATTGCACTGAGTGCAATTTGTTATTTGAATCATAATGTTAAATGATGAACACACTGTGACCAACATCAAGAATTAAGATTTAAATGAAAGCAACCATGAATGGTATGTTATTTCTTTAGAATAACCTATTAGGAACAAAAAGGGCAAAGCATGTAGGTTTGAAACTACAAATTATTAGTAGAAAAGTTTTCCAAAGTACTAATGTGGCTATAATGGAAAACCTGGACATTGACAGAAATTCATGAGGGGGGGGTGTTATTGGAACAAATACTATGAATAAGAACAATGATAAAATGAAGAATTGACATAAATGAATACCATAGTCAGTATTCTTAAGATTTTTTTTTGAATGTTAAATATGAATAGCGTAATGTATAGACAATACTTAAACTCATACATAAACCTAAAATAGATGATCCATAAAGTATGCATACATGTAAAATGAGGATTATATTTAAATTTTGAGGTTTAACTTAGTCATCATATGTTTTTAAATGTTTTAATTAAATGAATGAAAAGCTTCTTTGAAGACTTTTGAATAATGATCTATTCATGAGAATGTGTAACATTGATTGTGAAAAACTACAAACACTCAAACCACAGTATAGTTTAGACTTAATTAGTGACTAATCACATATTCTTTAGAAGCTCTTTTTAATATCTTACGTCAGCTTTCTCTTGATTAATTAATCACACCTTTCCAAATACACCACATCTTTCTCGCAAGTCCTTGATGAACTTAAATATTGAACACAATTAGGGTTCAAGAAGTTTATACATAACTTGAATATTATTTTAAGTCACTTTATTTGTCAAGATCCACAGATCTCATGTATCTGGGAACTCCATGAAATCATCTAATGGGAATGTAGTAGGGAGTAATGAGGGTTCTCATAACTTCCTGTTAACTTCTCACCACCATGGGCAATCACCTTGAACTACCAGAATTTTATTTGTGTTCATTAATTGTTTAACTAATCCTTTCCATAATATCATAACCTAACCTTTTATATTATCCAATATTAACACCACATACTGCACCTTCTCAAACAACTTAACAACCATGTCATCCCCCCTTTCATTTTGAAATAAAATACATAGACAAAATTAGGCTAAAATATCTACACCACTAGATGTAAATTTTGGCTAACTGTAAAAGTTCCATAGGAGGTCTCTAAAGTTTTTTAAACCAGTTATAACATAACGTTCTACCTCCAGGTTTAAAATTAGATTGATTTTCTTAAGCTATTCGTGTTACATTTTATAAACTCCGAGTATCAAATAATGCAATATCAATAACAATATAAAGATATCATATCCGCCACCTACGATGTTTTCGTATAATTAACTTCTTCCACCACATTTTCTTATCATTGATTTAATCAATCACAAAGTGAAGCATTTTCATAAGGTGTTCAAATCCACGTGATATAGTCTAAAATAATTTCGTGCGACTAATGGTGATACACTGAAGAAAAATACTTAACTCCGCTGTAAGTTACCTGCTGTTTAGTCGTATAAAAAATTTCATTACCTAATGAAAACACCATTATATAGTACTGTTTTATTTTTTCCACCATTTTCATTTTATATTCACGTTTTCAAATAAAATCATCCTTATTTTTATATAGTATCAATGAATTGTCCATTTGGATAAACAAATTTTTAATTAATAAAGAAATTTTCCAACAAATTAAAAGCAAATGGATTAATCCCAACAAGCCATATGGAAACTATATTTATTCTCGTGATTTTGGTGGATGTAGCAATTTCAAATTGGTGATGTTTAATGGGATGTTAATGTCATTAGCATGATAAAATGCGAGCAACCATTGGAGCACGTTGTCATTATTAGAAAACATGTAGCAACCACGTGAAGATTAATAATTAATTTGGACAATAAAGTATCGAATGGTTGGCAATGTTATTCTTATGGTGATATTATCCATATTTTTAGGTGACATTAGCAACTCATACATGAGAAACCATAACTTATGGAATTAGTTCGTTACTAGTATTGAAAAACAAGAAAAACTTTTGACTTTGAGGTTAACAAAACAATCAACAACATAATTTATTGTTGCATAAAAATAACACATTCATCGAATTTACATTTGTGTACAGTCAGAAACGTATTTATGTTACTTTTGAAAGCTAAAATTATCGCTTTAACGTAATTAAAACTATATCATTACAAATTAAATTTAACAACACAATTCAATATTTTTAACCAAAATTTCTTAAATTTAATATTATTATTTTTTTATATAACAATAAAATTAGTGCTATTGATTTAAATTTCAAATTGCATTCTATCCCATCGCCGATATCAAATTTTAAAATAAACTTTTTTATGAAACTAAATTAAATTGAATTAAAGTAGTTTTACCTATTTTGCTAGGTTTGATCTATTGCTCATTTTTGAATGTTTTACAGTTGTTAAATGCTTTTTCTTTTTAGCCTGAATATCATAGAGTTGCAGAAACATTTTTAAAATATGGCGAGGAGAAAACGAGCGTTAATAAGAATATATGAAATATATGACTAGTCAATATGGTGATGATGTGGCATGATGATCAACATTAGGTTTCATAGTCGTAAAATGAAATGCGTTTACAGCATTAACCTAAAAGCATTTCATCAAGGCATTATTATATTTTAAGTATGAATTTATAATATTTAAATATTAAAAAATCCATTCAACATTTATCATCAGAAAGCAATTATTATAATTATTAAGAAATTTTGTAGATATTTGAATATTGAAAAAATAGTACGTTATATTCTTTGTTATTGAAATAATCAAACAGCATAAATGATGTAGGTAGATCCTCCATCATTAGTAGACAATGCAAATAAATGGCTCACAAATTAGAACATGTTGATTGAAAAGATATTTTGATTATGATGTCTACGTTTACTCATATTATTATATTTATTGTTAATTTGTAATATTTAAATATTAAAAAATCCATTCAATATTTTTTATCATTTTCGTTGAAACTGTCATACTTATTAGTGTCTTTGTGATACGAATATTAAAAATAAAAAGAAACATATTCTTTTTTAATATTGAATAATCCAAACAGTATAAATATGCTCATATCCTCCCAAACGGCTAGATAGGAGGACGGGTACGGCTACCCGCTAAATTAATGCTAATGAAAAATATGATATATTTGATTTTATGATGTTCACGTCTTGTCAGTTCACATGTTGGACGTTATTATTGCTGTTATATTTCTATATTTGATTATGATTGCGATATTTGATTTTTGATTAAAGATGTTCATGTTCAAGCTAAAGCATAGATATGATTGCACCGGAGTGAATGGAATTATGACGATGCCCTTCAAAAGTGTGATGAGGAGACTAGCTACACGTTGCTCCCAATGACTAGGATGGTGCTCATCAGAAGAGCGTTCATACAATTAGTTCCACATATTCATACATTCAGATGTCCATATCGACATAAATAATGAGTCTAGGAATAATTAATTTCAAGGACAAATATAGTCATTATATCTATTTTGTGAAATTACATTCTAGTTTGCAGGTATTCAGATTTTTATTTTTGATTGTTCAGCCAATATGTAAAGCTTTCTGCATTGTTGTGCTGTTCTTGAATCCAACTCGCCATTTCGCGACACTATTGGACCAATAACCTTTCGAACTCGCCATTTAATATTCTAATTTTATACATTTTTTCCAATATTCTTCCACCATCTCTACAAAGCCATAGTGTTGGTGATTTCTTCAGATTTTCTTTTTCAATAACAAAAGGCGTTTCATAAATTTGGATTTAGCGATTGTGGCAAATGCTCTCAGTAGCTGCCTGTTTCTGTTTTTTCTTTAGACCACCGTAGCAATCTTGACGAATTAGAAGTCCCATGTTTCGTCATCTTCTAGCAGTAATGATGCTTGTACAAAGCAATTAATACCATACAAATCGGATACAAAGTCATAGACATTAGATCAGTCACCTTGTTGCTTCCAGTCGTACAGATCTATTTGCGAGGTTCTTCTGTTTCTCTGATTCGATTTGATTCTGCTTTTGGATTTTTCAGAGTGTAGTATCCAAGATTCTGTTCTTTTTCTCCACACAAACATGATCTCTGTTCTTTTTTCCATTGGATGTATAATGGCGAGATTAATTTAATGACATTATTAAAAGATTTGACGATATTGCGCTTTAATTGTTTTCTTTTAATGTTTACCTATGTTCCAGTTGTGTAACTAAAATCAACTCATAAGCACGTTACCAGGAAACCTGGAAACCCAGGATCATTGGCTGTAAACAAACCCTTCAAGAAACCTAATTCTGGTTTCAACGCTAAAGGTGTTTTCATACCTCATGTTTTGTGTGTTTTTGAATTAAAAGTTTCAAGTAAACCATTTGAATTATAAATAGAATTGTTTTTTCATTTTCATTTTCTTGGTGGTTCTATAATTTCGAATTAATACTTGTTTGTAATATCACCACAAAACGTATTCATGATTCTTCTGTATTAAAGATTTGATTGATAACGTTTGGCTTTCTTAATTGCCTTTAATCAACTAAAGCTAAATGTAAAATACAATTAATTGCATATCATAGAAAACCCGAAACCCAGACATTGGCTGTAAACAAAACTCTAAGAAATCTAATTTTGGTCCCCTGACGCCAGCAAGTAAGTTTCTGCGTCTTTGTTTTGTGTTTCTTAAATTAAAGTTTGCGAACCTGTTTCTGCACTATATGATTTTTTAATACCGTGTTTCAATTTTCGAATACCTGCTTTAATATCATTTCTTTTGGACACAACTATATTTTTCTTTCTGTTCATTGTTAAAACCGCAAACCAGTTTGTTTCTTTAGTTTTATTGTTCCCACCTGCTATTCCATTTTCCTTTTTCTTGTCCTCGCCATCAACAGGATGCTATAGCTTATTAATTCATATCAGCTAAAATAATCTTCTTTGTTCTTCATTTCAGCTTTGTAATTTAGATATTTTTTTGTTGGATTTATCAACCAAATTTCAGATAAATTGAATTTTCTTTTGATGTTTTTTCATATGTTTTTGAGAATTTGATTCATTTAATATATTCATCTTAATATCAAATATCCAATCAGCTGTTCCGGCAACAATTTTTTCTTGATGTTTTTGCAAGTATATTTAAGGATTCGCATTATATAGATAATATTCAACTTGAATATTAGTTTGTTTTTAAATTTTTTTCAAATAGAAATATTTAAAATATTTATAAATTAGTAACAATAAATATTATTTTCAAATTTTATAAATGAATCTATGAAATAATGATATCTTCATCTATAAAGCAACCAAGAGTTGCAACCATACCGCATCAATTGAAATTAGGTCAAATCTGAAAAAGGAAATATGATATTGGATAATTTGCTGCAATCAAATAATTCCATTTTGTTTATAAATTAATTTTTTTCTAGTTTTTTAATAATTTAGAACACAAACCACATTAATGATACTTTTATATTTTGCAGGCTTTTTACAATTAAAAGAAATTGAAATTGGTCAAATAAAGAAATGAGAATTCTTTAGTAGTATAAATATTCCATTTTATTTATAAATTAATTTTTTGTGAAGCCTTTGTCAACTGCAGTCAAACAGGGCATTAATGATTGCTTTATAGTTTTTGTGAGTTTTTTTTTCAATTAAAAATATTAGTTGACTCTTAATATATGGTTTCAAATGTCATGATTTTCTATAGTCGTAGTCTTTTTTTTTTCACCAAAACATTAATTGACTTAACATATGTTTCTTAAAACTGCCTTTGGATGATTTGCTTTATAGTTTTGTGAGTCGTTTTTTTTTCAATTAAAAATATTAGCTGACTAATACGTGCCTCTTTAAAATCAGCTTTAAGGACCTTTCAATAAATAAAAGTATTTTCAGCAGTAATTTAGATGAGATTACTTAGATTTCAAAATGATTAATTATGTTTATGTCTTCTACTAATAGTTTTTCATTTAAAAATAAATTTTCATTTATATCTTATAACTCATGTTAGATTTTAAGCTTATTATTATTATGGTTAAATTCAATATATTTTTAAATTTATTTTCATACATTCAATTTATTTAAAGAATTTTTCATATTTAAAACTTTATTAATAGCTTAATTTATTTGTTTTTTAAAGATTTTCTTTCTCATTAATATTTTAATATAGAGTAATGTGTTTTGTTTTCTTGAGTAGCCTAGAACAGGTTATCAAAGATCATACTAACGAAGCTAGAGTAGTTAAAGTTGCACAGAAATAGGCTAGACTAACTGTGGACAGAAAAGTTGAAATAAATTAGACCATATGACAGGCTAGTAAGAGAATAGGCTAGTAAAGTTAGGGTTAGCTAACATACCTTGTGTAGATACAGAGTAGGTTAGGTCAAAGTAAAATTGCAGCCATTAGCCAGTCTATATAGAGATAGACAGGCTAGACAGATAGTGTTAGAAATAGGCTTACCATAGCTCAGTAATAAAGTAGGTTAGAAGAAGCTACTACAGCTCAGCATAGAGTGTAAGTGTTTAAGACAGGTCAAAACTTAAGATAGTATTAGCTGAAATGGTATGAAGCCACATTGTGTTAGGGTTAGGCTAGGTAAGACCACACCAGGTAAAGGCAAGAAATAGTTAATGTAGGTTAGCTGGCTTAAACCCAGGCCAGGGCTAAAGCCAGGATAAGGATAACAGGGAAGAATGCTGAAATAGCTAAAGCATAGTAGCCACGCTGAAAGAAATAAAGTTGAAATAGGCTACGCTGCTCAGGCCAGGCCAGGATAGGCTAGCTAAAGCAGTGTGGCCAGGCTAGCATGTTAGACCAGGCTTGTGGTCCATCCCAGCTGAAAACAGCTAAGCAACAACAGGTCAGCAGGGTCAGTGTATAACAGGGTAGGCAGGTCAGGGTTAGGCGAGAAATAGGCTAGGCCAGGACAGGACAGGCATGGCAGGTCAGCTCAGTTTGCCCAAGTTTCAGCAGGCAGAAGAAATAAAACAGTTGCCTAGCAGGGCCCAGGCCAGGGCCTGTACTGTGCTTAAAGAACAGAACAGGCTGTCAGCAAGAAAGAGGCAGTACAGGGCAGGCTAGGCTAGGCCAGGCTTGTGGGTTAGTCAGCCTGAGCGAAAGAAATAAAATAAAAGGCTAGGCTAGAAGAAGAAGAACAATAGTTTGTAACAGAAGCTAGGTTGTGCTGAACAAAACAGCCAGGAAGCCAGGGCCAAGGTAGGCCAGGCAGGCTAGGCTTGTGTGCAGGCCTGTGCCAGGGCCAGGGCAGGCTGAAAACAGAAGCAGGACAGTAACAGCTAGGCGCAGGCTAGGCCAGTTGCGTTGTGTCAGTAGGCCAGGAAGAACAGGCTAAGCTGTGTACATGTGTCAGCTGTAAATAAAAGCCAGGCCAGCCAGAGCAGTGGGTCACTGTAGCCTGGGTAGGCACCTATGAAATAGGCCAAGTTGAATAGCATATATTAGGGCAGGCCACGTTAAAGTCAGGGGCCAGCATTAAACAGGTTAGCTTGAACAGAGAAAGCAGAAGAACAGGCTAGGCTGGGCTAGGCCAGGCTAGGCTAGCTATAGCTAGCTATGCTAGGTTAGCCAGGAGACAGGTTAGGCCATGCCAGGAAGAAATAGTTGGGGCCTAGACAGACCAGGGCCAGGTTGTATTAGGCTAGCTGCTCAGCCGCAGGGCAGGTTGTAGCTGCTCAGGGTATAAGAATAGGGTTATAGTTGTACTAGGTCAGGGCCAGGTTGTGTCAAAACAGTGTTGAAGAAATATGCCAGGTCAAGCCAGGTAGCCGAGGGCCAGGTCAGCAGGGCCAGGGCCTGGCCCAGGCCTGGCCAGCATGCAGGCCAGGGCTAGGCCAGGGCTAAAGCCAGGCCAGGAGCAGGCTAGGGACAGGCACGGCCAGGACAGTGGCTAGGGAAGTAGCAGGCCAGGCTGCTGCCAGTGGGGGCAGGGCAGGTAAGCAGGGCCAGGTTGTGCTAGGGCTACACCAGGGCAGCGAGGGCCAGGGTGCCAGCATGCTAGCTGCAGTGTCAGCTTTATGTGTCAGGGCTTGTGTTAGGCATCGGCCAGGGCCAGGCCGCCAGGGGGTCAGTGACAGGTTAGCTTGGAGAAGCCAAGTGAAAACAAACAGGCTAGGGCCAGGTTGTGCCAGGTTAAAGAACAAACAGGGCCTGGGTTGCGCTGGGGGCAGGCTGGGGCCAAGCCACAGCGAACAAGGAAGAACAGGCAGGCCAGGTCAGGCCGCGGTGAGGGGCAGCGGGAGAAGCCAGGGCTGGGGTCCTGGGCAGTGCTCAGGAACAGGGTGGGCTTAGCCAGCCACAGTTTTAATAGTTAGCCAGCCAGGTTGGCTAGGTTAGTTAGGTTGCCAGGTTATGCAGGTTATAACAGACAGGCCAGGGCAGTGGCTAACCTCACGCCAGGTCAGGCTGTCGGGCTTCAGGACAGCAGGCTAGGCAGGGCAGGGTGGCTAGACCAGGCTTAGCTAATGTTACCAATAAAATAGGCAGGGTAGCTAGGCCAGATCAACAAAATAGAGCCAAAGCCAGGCTAGCTTCTCGCTTGTGTAGCATTAGGCTACAGGGAAGGGTTAGTGGGCATTAGGCCAGGCAGGCTTGTGAGCAGGCCCGAGCTACAGCTAGTGGAGTGCTTAGGATATGTAGCAATAGCAGGACAGTTAGCTAGCTAGGTACCAGGCATTAGCAGGCTAGGCTAGACCAAAACAGGTCATGGCAGGCTAGAAGTAGCAGGCAGGTGGGCATGTCAGACTGGGCCAGAAGTAGGGCAGGCTAGCTGACTTAGACCAGAAGAACAGCTAGCCACGCCAGCTCGGTGACAGGCTTGTGCCAGGGCCAGAAGCATGCCTAGGACATGTTATAGGGCCAGTATAGGTTGTAACAGACAGGTTGCTGCTTGTAACAGAGCAGCTGTGCAGGCCATGTGCTGGTGTCAGGCAGACAGAAGCAGATAACAAATAGGCAGGCTTAGCTTGTACCAGGGCTAGGCTATAAGAAGCAGGCAGGCTAGACAGTGCCAGGTCACTATAAAGACTAGAAAATGTGTTAAGCTTAAAGCTAGGCAGGTTTGTGTGGACATTAGGCTAGGCAGGGCTAACAGCTAGGCTAGGCTAGGCTAGGGCATGTTGGCAATAGTAAACAGTGTCAAGTTATAGGGTTAGGGCTAGAAGAATAGTTATGCTAGGCCATGTTAGTCAAGCAGGTGTTAGGTTATAGCTAGGTAGTTAGCTGAACAGACAGGCTAGGCTTAGAAGAATAAAACAGGTGTGCTAGAAGCTAGAAGAAAAGACTTACACCCATTGAAATGAAGAAAAGACCACATCAGTTTAGGTCAGAGAAAATAACAAAATAGCAGGTTAGTTAGCTAGAGGAATAGGCTATATTATGCAAGAACAGGTTATAACAAAAATACAACAGCAATAGTAACAATGCAAGAAGAACAGTTATAAGCGAAAGCAGTCATGCCAGGTTAGGAAAATAAAATAGCTTAGAAGTGAACTAGGCTAGGCTAGCTTGTAGAGAAGACAGGGTAGGAACAGAAGAACAGAAGTTAGGCTTGGCTTTAAGTTATTAGGCTAGGCTAGGCTAGGCTAGTGCTGGGGAAGAACAGAAGGCTAGAAGTAGCTAGGTTAGGACTAGGGTTAGGCCAGGTTTTGCTGGTTTTGCACAGGCCCGCCCACCATGACGTATTAATGAGTTTGCTTACCCTTATTTTGATTCACCATGAGTGTATCCCCCACCCATGTGAGTTTCGTGACCATGGGGAAGTATTCTCATTTTAAGCAATGAGGTGGGAAATGAACAGAGACCAGGCACATCGATGCACACATTAGGATATTTCTCACTTATGTCTAGATGACACGTGTCCAACCACTTGATCTCTGGGACCAAGTATAGTGCTTATAAGTTTTTGGGACTCCCTCCAACGATATTGGGTTAGTGAAACAATGTGGTGTGAAAGTGACTTAGAGTCCAAGATATTTTGGACTCTCCAATGACTTTTTTGAGTTGTTGAAACTATTCTTCAAACATATATATTTTCAGGTCTAAGAGAGGTTTTCAAACTTCAACCGACTTCTTGCTTCAGTTAAACCAACTTTTAGGTTATGTCTCACTTCCTTGAGTCCTATAGAGGTTTCGTACCTTTGATTCGATCAAAGTTAGTAGTGATGTCCCGAGACTCAAATTTGTTTGAACAATGTCAGCCACAAGTTATTGTGACGACGTACGATGTTTGGAGGGCACTGTGGATGTGAGTTCTTCTTGTTGGGAGAGTGTGTTAATTTGGCACCAAGTTTAAACCATGACAAGCTATGTTCAAATGATGATGGCAATATTTTACGATTCTCTTTTCGTAGATAAAAGATCAATCCAAAGACTATCTGACTGATGAGTAAGGGCTTTAATTTATTCATGCAAGGTCAGCCTAATTTATCCTATACACATGCACAAGAGATGTTCCACACCTCCACATGTTCATATGGCTGGGATACTGGATTAATTACATACAAATGCAGAGGTATTTTTCTCCTTGGGATGTGGTGATGTACAGCCACTGGCCTGCTAGGCTTGGTGCAACATCTGGTGAGCATCTTTAAGGAAATGTCCTGGGGTTGTGTGGATATATGTTGTTGGTTGGACTCACATCTAATTTTCTAGTTGGAACTATCCTACCGATCACCAATTTTTCACCATTATTTATATCTCCGCTAATTAGTTTCACCGAATCTATTGGTAGTTCTGCCTACATCTTACTTAATTATGTCCATAAGGTTAAAGACATGCATTCAGGACAAAAATTCCTGCACCATCATTATTAATGCTACATCATTGGGGTTAAACCATCAACAAAGAAATACCATTGAATAAATAATGTACCAATATTTTCTCCTTTTTTTTTCTTAATTAGGTCTCTTTAATGACCTTTCTAGGTTTTATTTATGAAATTTGTACACAATCCTCACATTTAACTTCCTTATTTAAATTATACTTTTTCTTCAAACGCTCTAAGAACATGCTCTCTTAGTTTTAATAACCATTATTTCAATTTTTATTTATGTAACTTTTACCACATAAAGTTATGGGGAAATAAAATATTACAAACATAAAATAAGAGAGAGACACAACATATGGTTCACCCAACTTAGTTATGCCCATGGAACAACTCAATCCTTTCCGTATATTATCTGTTAAAATGAAGAGACACCTACACTGGGACCACAGAACATTCCTTTTCTGTCAGCCCTCTGTTATGATTTCTCAAATTTTAGTATACACACCATACATAAAACGAACACAACACCGAAACACAGAGTTGTAAGCTTAGGTAAAAAACCACACAGCACAATTTACAATCATGCAAATTATCCGCTTAATGAACGATATTATTTTATGTGAAATTAAATATTTACAAATAAAATACATATTTTTAGCCTCTGCATGCTCAAACCCTTCCAAATTTCAAGGTCGCTAACAAAATTTCCTCAAAGAATTTCCTCATGAAGATGAAATGACATTAAGAATAGGGTTCCACATGGCACACATATAAATAAAGAAGAAATCATGTTCCACACTCAACACAACATATGTAAATAAAAATTAACAGACTAGTTTGATCATAAAATGTTACATATACAAAGCAAAATCATTTTCTAAGACATTGTGGGGCTCTTACTTACATATTCCATGAACTTGAATGAGTAACGATTTCAACATAGAATTATAAAAACCCAATATTACCAAATACTTCAAAGGTTCACAAGACTTTTATCCCTATCATTCAACTCAAGCATAGCCAGATCATATCAAACCGTAACAAGACATTAACAACAAAAACTTTAATACAATATCCCTAAAAAGTAGTGTTTCTAAATATTCACATTACAGAATACCCTTCTAAGTTAGGTTTCAAAACTTGTTCAGGGTTCTCACAAAATCAATTAGAAATATGAGTGGGGTGGTAGATTTATCATGCCATGAATCACTTAAATAAGAATCATTATGATTCGCATACGTAAGGTAACAATGCTCAGAAGATAACAACAAATGAAAAAACCTTAATATAAATAATCTATGATGCATACACTTTATAGCTATCAAACCTTGTTTCGAGAGTGTCTTCCCTCTACACTTTCTTGAGAGTATAAACAATTTTTTTTCTTAATCAAGACTATATAGAGGGAGAAATTTTATTAGTATTAATATACAATCAAAACTTCATGTTATGCCAAACCAAAATGAGCCTAAAATGAGATACTGACCATGACCGTTAGGACTTCTACAAAGCTGAGACACTTAAATTTATAAACAAGAAAATGTATTTAAAACATATTAAAGGCTTATGCAATTATAAAACATCAAAATATAAAATATACTATCTAAAGCTACAAGAAAGTACCATAGGTGTCTTTAATGTTAAATTTCTAGTGTTTCGACTTTTGAGTTTCTTCTTCAACAATGTTTGCACAAATATCTCTATATTTTCTGTTTTGATTTTCTAGTATAGTCACCCTATAGTGACCCTTTCTTATGAATTGATATTATTATACCTTGAACATATGTCAACCTTATTCCTTGTCTTTTATATTTTTCATTTATGTCTTAAATATATGTGCTTAGTGTTCTCTGGGTGATTTTAAAGCTAATGGAGATACTTAACTTTCATTGTCGGCAATCCATTGTTCTTCTTTCAAAGGGGAGCTACCATCCAATTATTAAATATGGCAGCAATGTGCATTCCAAGTAGGTTTCTCTAATCCTAATATATCATCGATTTACTTTCAGTTCTTTTTCATTGGGAACAATTTCATCAATGGGAAAAGGTCATCTCGATTGTTTTATATTCAAACGAGGCCAATGTGTCTTATATTTTGTCATATTTAGTAGTCCTAGCTCATTTTTTCAAAGTAGTTACTGAAGAATGTTCTTAACAAAGAACAACTTTAATAAGGCTTCATACACATTTTGTTATTAATAATGTTAATAAGAATATATGTACATATTCTTTATCCTGCCACTAATACAGTCATGCACACCACTTAGTTCTCTTTATTACACTAATTACTCAAAGAAACCTCTTTAGTTTTTATTTTTCCTTTGATGAAGAAATTTATTTCTTTTCAAGGTTGAGGTCAATTTTCTTTCTTCAGATTCTGGGCAGTTTTATGTCTTTTCAATTTTTTTTTCTCCTTGATTAAAGTAGACATCCCTCCCTAGAGGTAGTAGACTCACCTTAGATGATCCTTTCAAATTGTTCCTTGATCACAATGAGACTATTTTTTTCTTCCTTATTTCAACAAATCTATGACATCATGTTAGAAAATCGTAAAATGTTGGAAATATTTTTCATTTTTGGAAAATTACTTGTAAGTGCTTGTTATTATTATTTATATTCTCATTTTAGTTCATCAATAGTTCACTAAAGCAATATCACATAAAACAACAGACACTGATGTTGTGAACAATGTGTTGTGAAACCCCTTGTATAAAAACTTCTCGCATATGCTCCATTAGTCCCATCCTCCCCCAGTTGATCCTAAGTTGCCCATATTTTCTACAACCCTGCTGTGTTTGAATGATACCAAGAATAATGTCTACTTTCTTTTGCACAGAAGCCAGAGACAAGTCTATCATTATCTTCTTTAAAAACCTCCCTATTTATCCTTTATAAAATTTCTAATGTATCTTCCAAATTTGTTTATCATTCAACACAATGCAGTCAGAAATGTCCACCTAAAACCCATCTAAGGAAAATCAATTAACTTAGTGGTACTTGGGAGGACATATCCGCAAGACCAACCATTAACCAACACATGTATATCCACATAATCAGTCTTCATATAAACTTAAAACAAAGGTAATAATAGCGCACAAACCCTACTGAAGGAGAAGAACTGTGGATGCATGCACCCATACAAACTACAAAAAATGACCTAATGTATAACCTACAATAATGAAAATTACTTACACACAATCACAACATAAGTTAACAAATTCATGTGAATGATCAAATCATTTTTCAACATATAATCATCATACAATAGCACAAGACACCATACAAGCATGACCAATATGTGGACCCAGTACAAAATAAATGTATATACAACATGTAACAATATGTAAAGATAATGTGCATGGACACACACAAAACATGAAAACAGAGATAATCAGTCATATACACACATTACCACATGTTGGACAACGAATTACAAACACTTCCCATGGGGACACCACTACCACTATATTACCAAAACATGGGTGCAATAAAAACACCATGCGTGAAAACAGCATGAAATCAATATACGATGACTAACACACTACCCATCCATTTTGAGAGTCGAAACGCGTTATGGATACCACTTATAAACACTCTCATCCCACATCAACCCAATTAACCAACCAAACTACAAATATGGAGAGGCTAATATGAGATTTTCACCCTCATCTCTCCTAATTTTATGTGTGGAACCGAGAAAGAAGAGAAAGACACCTTACAAAACATCAACAACATCCTGCATAATCACCTCCAGACCCCAACTCTGTGAGACCAGAACTTTCACTTTTGGCCATAGTCGTAGGTATGCTGAAGGCACAATAATAGTTGGGAGTTTATCGTAAGAACAAATACAAAAACAAAGCAGGAGGGCCTCCTATCAATGCTTATGTTCAACTATGTAGATTTTAAAGGCCACTTTTTAGCTATAGAGCTCAAGTTTATCGCCTAATCATGAAATTAGGAGATAATAAACAATATTAAAAAAAGTTACAAAAAGAACAAACTATCAAGAACCATCCGCAGGATTCTCACACAGAATTTACCCAGCAACATGTTTCTAAAACATTGCATCTAAGCAAGTGCAAACAACAAGTTTAGACATAGTGTTCTACACGGCCTGGCACTACCATGGCTTCTCACATCATTAGTTTATGGACAATATATTTGACCATAGACATTAAGGTATTCATTTACAAGCAAAAACAGACAGAGACATACACCATCAATATTAATAAAACATATCTATAGTCAACATAATAAAAACAAAAACACGCGTAATGAGAAATAACAGAACTATACTAACCGAAATAGCTTCAAAGTACCAAATACCAAAGGAATGAGTACTATTAATGTATGCAACCTGAGTTGAGAATTCCACGTTCAATCCAAGCTTACATATTAGTTTAAAATGTCCTTACTTCTGCACCAATAAACTGTAAGCATATTTCCAAGAATGGGATATCATCAACACACTTAATCATAATCAATTCAGTATCCAAAGGTCAAACCACATCAACTCTCAACCAATGACTCCACTTTGTCGGAAATCACAACCATCGTTGATTGGTTCCTTATCCAAGTTTTTTCAAGGACCTCCGTATGTTTTTCCAACTGTGGTTTTAGGACTAGTAACTCAACCCAAAATCGTCATAAGCTTCTAAATCATTTTTCCAACGCAGGCTTCCAAATATTAGTAACTCAACCCACCTAGGGCTTCAAAGTATTTTTCCAACCATACCACGACAGCAACTCAAACCAGAAGTAAGTCTGCCGGGCTTCAAGAGTTTTTCCAAACCAAGGCTTCATGAACTAACAACTCAAACTTGCGCTAAATGAATCATGAGAACCAAAAGAAAATAATTAATGTAGTAAACCCACCACACCATGGCTATCCAGGGAACTAAACATTTAGGAAATCTAAGTACAAAATTATATGCTAAAATTAGTGAGTAAACCAGAATAATCGATACCGTAATCAAATTTTCATTTGTCTATTGATCCCCGATGTCCACCAGTATTTTCCTTTCCCTTTCTTTTTGGGTTTTCTTTTTGTTTAATTAATTAATTATCCACACTTCTACATGTATCCAAAAATCTAAGTATCCAATATGCAGATAGACCAAACAGAGAGTTTCAAAATGCATCGCTAAAAGGTAGCAATGTAGTATTTTCACAAGCTTCATAGAAGAGGGCTTATATTTTTCTACTTTCTCACATGCAACCTCGTATATTTACCTCTTTCTCCCACTTCACTATTCTCATAAATAATGTCAAAAATATTTTTTTTCTTTTAATGATTTAGCTACAGTTTTTGCTAAACGTAATAAACCATGTAACAGTTCTTAGATGTAGATGTTTTTTTCCAAATATTCATTCTGGAATATGTCTCTACGAACAATGGTTCTATTTTAATTTTTATTACATGGAATTTTGAGTAGGCTTGTTATAGAAGGACGTTTTTGGTACAACTACGATTAAGATGGACACATATATGAAATTTCAACTAATAGAAAGATCAACAAAGTGAATAACTATTAAGTAGAGGTGGAAGTAGAAACCACAAGAAAGTGGTGCAAACAACAGGAGAGCAACAATTGCAATGAGTGTAATCGATATTTGGAATTATGTACATGAAATAACAACACATCGTACTACAAGACGCAATAATAGCCTGTATTTTAAATTTGGCACCAATAATGTGAAAGTTATTTTTTAGAAGAATCGACAGAACAAAAGGGGAAAAGGCATGTAGTGGCTCTTTAAAACCACATTACTTAAAAGAAAAAGCTTCTCAAAGTACTAACAACAATAAATAGTAATGGAAAACCCAGCATTTCAAGAATTGCAGAGGGGGGGTGTTATCAAACAAATACTTGGCAACAAAAATAATGATACAAATGAAGAATTACATAATGGTTACTATAGCTTATTCTAGGATTTTTTAATGTTAAATATGAATAGCGTAACGGGTATATGTTTGGGACTTCAACTCCATAGCACTAAACTCACATAAAACAGATGACATCCACAAAGTATGTACATGTACACATACTATATTGGTAAATTTTGAGTGGCTCTAAAACTCTTGAACACCTTTCATATTTTTTCAATTAAGTTCCTAGCCCAATTGAAATAAAAGCCTGAAGATTCTTTGGCAGTTGGATCAAGTTCAAAGGAGAATGTAACATTGATCAGGAAAAAATCATACAAAGCACTCCAAACCACAAAAGATAAAGTTGAGACTTAATTAGGTGACTAATCACATTTCTTTAGAAGCCTTTTTTTAAGTATCTGTCACTTATTTTCCGTGATTTAATTAACTATATCCTTTTCCAAACAAGGCACCACATTAAGCTGGTAAAATCTCTAATGAATCAAAATGATTATAACAATTAGGTTCAAGAAGTTTATACACAACTTGAATATTTAGCCGCTTTACTTGTCAAGATCCATACATTCTATGAATTAGAAATCAGAATGAAGTGAAAACAATGGCTAGACCTTTGTTATTAATTAAGATTAGGTTAGGATTCAAGTAACATTTCATCGAGAATATTGTAATAAAATCACCCTGTTTTTAACAACATTCATCATGGAAATTGGTTTCATAAGTAAGTTGATGGCAGTGAACAACTGAAGATCCTGGTGTTAAAGGAAAAATGAAGCATGCCATTCAAAACCCTGGAATAGATAAAGCATCTCCAAGGAGAGTTTGAGTTGGACTGGTGGCACAAAGAAACTCAGAAGTCAAGGAAAACACATTTTCCGTAATACAACACTGGTTGGAGGTCCTGGGACCATTGTCCTGAGCCTTAGACCGCTGCCGTTGTTTGTAGCCAGACCCTGACTCATAATCTTCTGTGATTGCACTAATGACGATTTTGCACTGAGTTTGGGAGAGTCATAGCAGACGAATCGCCAAATTGTGAAGGAGACAAACCATTTCTAATTTTGATTCAGCCACATGGTTTCCGTAGCTAATAACACAAAAGACAAATGTTTGTTTTTTTGCTAAAGCGTACTGAAGTAGTTTGTTATTCTTTCCGTGTTTAACAGAAAACAAATCACATGTTTGTAAATCGTTTCTTTTACCCTAGTGATTTTTTCTTATATTTAGAAAGAAGTTAAAAGTGATCCCTCGTGTCCATACAGTTAGATGAACAGTAACAGATTTAAAAGAGACCTATTCGCACAGAATCACAAATGGAATGGTAGGGGAAGAAGCAATCTTTCTTTATTAAAACAAATTATGTATTGCAAGGTAAGGTACCACCTATAATAATAAAAGGGAATGAGAGAGACCACACCAGAAAATTTCGTTACATGTGCCTGGGTCGTGTCGTTCTCTCTATGATAGTTTAATTTATATGTGGTCCCATTACTGTATAGCCTTAGAATTGGTGTAATAAGAACATAATAAAGAAACCAGCAAGAATTTTATCATTTCTTCACAATGTATATTCAAGATAAATCGTACAATTCAACCAGAAGCGAACTCAAGTAATGGAGATAAATACATACACCAAACAAAACAAGCACTATGTTGCGAAACTACAAACACAGAAAGTTCATGAAATATCGCAGCAAAGGTGGTCGTTAAGTAATAAAAACAAATTATAACCTCATGTATCCTAATATAACTTAGTATACATGAAATGTGATGACAAGCATGCAATTCACTTAATCACAAATATGAAATCAATGTGATATCAGACTGTAAAATGAAAATATATATATAATTTTCTTTACCTATAACCCATAGTATTTATCACCAAGAAACATTTTGCCTATGACAAAGAGTAACATTTATAGTGTCTTAAACCAGTTCTGTCAAAGATTCAGAAACTAACACATGGCAATAGCATAACTACCGAGAGGAGAAACCCTCAACAAACTTAATAAAGTTTAAAGAGTCGTAAAACTCTTTGAACAATTAAAATTGTTAATTAATACACATAGAACAGCTCAGATTAAACTAAGAAAAGACCAAGATAGAGACCTTATTTTCAAATGTTTTTTAGCTGGTTAGTACCTGGAGGAGTTCGTGTTCAAATTTCGTAGCTATACTTACACCAAAAGAAAACCATGTCAGCTCTCAAAGTGTGATGGGTAAACGTACAAACTTCTTATGTTGGATGAGGACAAGCTTAACAGACAACAACATAGCAAACCATAGCGAACCAAACCCCATCGTAACTGGGACAAAAAATAGCCCAGAACAAACGAAAAATAAATCATTTCAAATGCCAAACATAATAACACTGTAAATGCCGATAGGTCGATCATATTGGAAGTAGAATGTCGTACATCAAGCATTTTAAAGTGAGAAACCATTAAACATAGAAACACAGTCGTACGTCGTATTCTTTACTTAGTACATAGAATAGTATCTTACTTTTATCTTCAATCGTATAAAAATGATTAACATGACTACGAGGCTTAAACGTAAGTCAAGACAATACCTGTGGTTGTAGGTATATACTACACCCAGAACGCCATAATTTATTTATGCAGAGTTAAAAATGCGAGCAGAAAGAAACTTAAGGACAATGTGACCCTACTTCGTACGCACACAGTAGTAAGTAACAATGGAATTTAGAGAATTCTAAGTACCGACTGCAGACATTATCCAACCAAAATAACTTTCACCGTAGGATCCATCTTCAACTCAAGTGCTGTTTTTGCCGATTACATCGATGACAGGTCGATAATCTTCTAGTTAACCATCGAAATAACCAATGTTTCAGAACACATTTTATAGTTAAGAATATATATACAGTATTTTTAACTTTAACAAATATTAAACCCTTCACGTGATACAGGATAATAATAGATGTATACAATTACAGAAATTTAACCAAGTTTTTAATTTACCTTGATATAATAACCATAGAAGCTGCAATAGTATCACCATAAATGTACGTTTGCATCATACTTCTGCCTGCATAAATGTCAACCGCACTATAATTATAGTAGCGTATATATTAACTCTCACTGGAGGGTAATGTGAACCACCATAAAATAATGTTTTTTTTGTACTATTTTTAACTGTGGTATTATAAGTGTAGTATTTGTAGCATACAAATGGGACCTTATTAACAATCGTATCACATAATTGTATATGTTTTCACAAACAGATAAATAGATGGTTCTAAAAACAAGACAAGACACTTTTACGTACAATAGAATAATAAATGTTCAGAGACATTTCAACCTTCACTGTGAGAAACCTAAAATGTGGTTCAATGCAACAGAGCAAGACTGCTGTCTATTAGACCTATTTTAGCAACAATAGGAGACTTAGTTTTTTGCACACACTGTTAAACAAAGCATATGAAGAAATGGAGAGAGTACAAAGGGGAACAGATGATGCAGAACAGTTATATCCTAAAAAGCCTTTTCCGATAAACAAAATCAAAGGATTGAAGCCAAAAGAAGCCAAGAGAACTTCTAAGAAGGAACTCAAAAGAAACAGAACAAAACAGTGGGAGCCAAAAAGAAAGAAGTAACAAATGAGTCATCCAAACAGAATTTAGTGAGGTCAATCCAGAATGAAATCCGAACCAAGACAAGCTACAAAAAGGTATGTATTTACAGAATTCGTAAAGATGTTTTCTACGCTCATGGTAGCAAAGAGTGGGGCAATGAGAAGGGTTGATTAATATGAAAATACTTTTCAAAACTACTATGACACTGTCTTAGCACGCAAGTATTCGTCAGCAAAGAAAAGACAACAATTATGGTGGGGCAGAAGTGAAGAACGTATAAAATAGAGGATCTCATGTGACATGTGAAAAGTTTCCTCAATAAAGACTTGCCGATAATCTGTTAAATTGAAAGCGTTTTTATGATGAAAAGGTGCCCAGAACGATGAGTTAAGGCTAGGACAAATTTACATCATGGATGAGCACATCAACAAGTTTCACACTATTATCACAAGCAGTGTACCGTATTTAAGAGAGGAGAAAACAAAAGTCCAAAGGATTTTCCATGTTTACCTGCCTAATAAGAAAGAGCGTATCGAGTTTGAAAACTTAATAATGGACGAGGTTATTAGAAAGGCAAGGTCAGAAAAAAGATTGCAGCGAAAAACAAGAAGACAGACCAAGGAAAAGGATGGCAAACAAGGAAGACACAGTAAACAATGCTTAATTCAAGAAAGGCAAACTATCATTTTCAGGATAACGTACCAGAATCCTTTCATCAACAAGCAATTCGTAGTAAAACCATCGCGTATTAGATGCTCAGAAGAAAGAACGTGGAAGTTTGTTGTCCTCCAAATGCGCTAATAAAACCAAGAGGCCACCGTGATCGTTAAATATGGGCAGCGTGACCATTAATGTAGATTGCCTACAATGGGTAAAATGAGGCAAGAATAATTGCAAGAAGCCACCAGGAAAGCCAAAGACACTTGAATACCCCAAAGATGAGGACCCGGGCAAGTCGATTTTCAGCCCACCATGATAGAACTGGAAGGCAATTGTTATCCCAAATCGTTTCTGCTGGTAGATCCCAAACAATGGTTATATGAAAACCCATTTGTAGTGAAATCAATCACAAGTCATGTTAAAAAGACATGGTTGGTCCGGGGCTTAGTTGTTGTGGCTGTGTGTTAGCAGCCAAATGTACAGCCACCCAGTAACTGCAACCTGGACAAAGTAATGTATAGTGACTGAATATCTCCGCCTTTGGGATCTTATGATGCACCGTTGGTAATATGGATTGTTGGAGAAGCACCTGGACCTTAAGGGACTGTGAAGAAGATAGTTTATTACAGGATCATAATGGTATCTTTCCTGCCATTCATGCGACAGAGGCTCAGAGACCGCGCCTTAACGTGCGCTTCCCTAAAGTGAGATGACAGGAAGGGGACAACAACCGTACGTTTATGTATGTTGACTATTCAACCTAAAGAATAAAATCACGTATTAGTGTACCGTACACAGAATTAAGGATGTATTTCTGTTAGTGCTAAAGTTACTACCAAAAAAGAGAAGCTGATTTACACAGAATTATCATTGAGCCTCACCATCTTGCCATGAATCCCCACTGTATGAGTGTGCGAGTCGACCGAGATGAAATGTGCACCAGAATTATTGACAGTGACAGACACGACCCATGTGTCACCCTCGTATACTCGTATTGTTCTTTAGAATAATATGAACCATGCGCACGTGCATGGATTATTTATAGTTAAACAGCCACAATTTAAGAACATGTATCCCCACTCTTTGTATTGATGACCCGTTTGACCGTAAGGGAGCCAATGTGTTCTCATGATTGATTTTGTGTCCTGCTATCGTACTCATCATATGTTATGATATACACAAAACGTTTTTTGGTAATAAGGCACGGCCACTACACCAGCAGTATTACCTTTTTTGGGTTAACTAATGCACTCAGGCCACTTTATGAGATCGTACGTAATAAGCTTTTCACCCTTACTGACAACTTTAGCTAATTCTGTTTGATGACATATTGATTTCTATTCAGAGAATGCTAAGAACAGACATCATGTACAAAACCAAATCACATATGAAGCACCAAACATATGCCAAAATTCATGAAATGCGATTTCTTTCAAAGAAGAAAATACAATACCTGGGTACGTAACATTCAAAAGTAACAACGGTAGACCTGGGAGAAAAATCAAGACCATTATGGAATGGCAGCCAAATGCCATGTAGGCACGATCTTTATGGGTCCTACCGCTATTACCGCCATTTACAAAGGGGTTTCTTTGCAAAGATATCTTTCCATTACTCTCACAAAGAAAGGGAAAGATTTTAGATGACAAAAAGAATGTGATAGTTTTAGGAGATTTGAAGGAAGCAGTTGGACAAGACTTGTGTTAAGTGTAAGAAAACACTTAAGGAATTTATGTTTGTACAGATGCTCAAAAGGAGGAGTTGAGCCGTATTTATCACAAGAGGAAAAGCAGGCAGAACCTTCAAAGCTAGAGAGATCATGAGTAGATATTTAAATACGTATTTGGAGTCAATTGTGAGTTGGCACGCTCTCCGGAACATGGGAGACACTATCGTAAGTAGGGTTTTGCATTAAAGGACCGATCATAGTAGTTTAACTAATTATTAAATAAATTATTTAAACTTTAAGGCGAAGAAGATGGAATGCTTCTGAGTTATTTGATATATAGACCGCAGTACGTAAAGGTAAAGAGAACAGAAGAAGTATGCATTTACAGAAACCACACCAATACGATGAGTTATATGTCAATCAAGTTAAGACCGTATTTTCCGGGATCAAACTTAATGGAAGCATAATGATCCTAAACATAAATATTTAAAGGGTGAAACATAAGCAATCAAGGCCAAGGTGACACAGAACAGGAGATTATCTGTGATGGTTACCGGGTTTTTAAAAGAGATAGCGTCCCAAACCGAATGAATTAAAAACTATGATGTTGAGAATGCGAAGATGATGGAGCTTAGTGAAATGAAGTCGCTTTTCACTATGGGACCGCAGCACCCGTTAAAGTCCGGTTTTTAATTATGTCTATTTTTTAGATACGTATACATGATAGTCCGTATCCTGGAAGCCAGAGACTCACAATGCTATGTTGGTAAAAATAGTATTTATGGTTCTCATTTTTTTAGTCCTCAAAGTATTTTTAGACCGTATCTCCAAAACAGCAACAAATTTTTATTTACCCTCATTATTGCTTCAAAGTTTGCTTACCTCTCAGAGCACTGTGTTTAGAGCTCATGGAGGTGGTCATAAATCGACAGAGAATCCATGGTGTGTTCCAGGGCTTCTACAGTATCTCATTGTTGACTGCAGCGGTTTTGTGATGAAGTTTTGGAGGAGTTAATAGACAGAGAAAGAGTTGTGTTCGTTTATTTTAATGGAATGCCTAGATTAGTTTAATTAAATAATCAATTAGTTATGAGGAGTGAATTAACACACACTCCACTAATTAGTAACCTATTAGTCAACTCAAGAACACCAAGCCATTAAGGCAAGGACGGCCCAGTGGAGACCATGAGTATTATGTTAAGAGTATAGCTATCAAAGTTGGAGGATCATTTTGCAGGCAGACTATATTATACTTGGAGGAATTGTCCATGGACAATTAAGGCTACCAAGCCAAGGGGATTCTAAATCCTTGATTCTACATACCAGGCCGCTGAAGTGATTGTTAACAGAGGGTAAGGTATCATGGTGAGTTTTTGAAACTGTGTTGATTGCTTCAAAATTGCTTAGACTGTAGTAGACTTTTATGAGAAAGTAATGAGTACCAGGAGAGGAGTATTGTGGGTCGAATGGTTACATGATTTTCCATTATAACACATGTTACAATAGTCATGGGGTTTTCAACATAGGTTTCTAATAACATACCTAGTTAATGTGATTGATTTGATGAAGAAGATTGCTTTGGTTATTTCCGTATGACAGCCTTAATTTCAGAGATGAGATTATGTGTTATGCATGCAGCCAAAATGATGTAAGAACCTGTTAATTCTGTCAATAAGTGATTTATTCAATGCATCACATGGTATTTTGCAGTGAAGATCATTCTGTTTAAGATCAATATGTGATTTAAAATGAGTCCTTCGACAGTCTGACACGAAGCCAGAAGTTTTGATTTTATCTTTCTTTAAAGTAGCATCAAAGCTCTCATGTCAATTCTGGCTTGGAAACAATTTGTTTCAAGTGTAGACCGTAAGTATAGAGTCTTGGAGTTTAACTTAATTTTACAAATACTTATTTTTCTTAAAAGTGTACATGAAATACCATAAGTTCACACTCATTAGTTTCTCACAAAACAATTATGCTGTATGAAGGACTTATGAAGTAGTGTTAGAAGATAATGTCCTCAAGGCTCAGAGATACGGATGTCCCAAAGCCCACTCGATGTTTTAATGTACGTGCTGCAAAAGAAGATAGTGCTTAAATGTCGAAGGATCCCATGAGCATGCCATGATCATACGGTCCACTTATGGAAAGGCTACTCCATACTTTCATACGTGTGGGAAGTTTTGACGGATCTATTCCAGAAAGTAAGAGGACTAAATAGCTGCGCTAAAGACAGCCAGAAACAAGATGAGTATACATTATCGCTAAATACCTTCACGAAGTTCACCTATCATAGAGAGTCAAGGTGGAAGCACCGTCATGAAGAGGACATGGCTTAATTCGGCTCTCTTATCTTTCGAAGCTAGTACTCATATCAAGATAGTCAATGGTCGAGAAGTCACGTGATGGGAGCGCTTTTGGGCGGATCTTCTACAGAGGAGACATGAGGACTACCAGATGGATTCTTCATCAAAGGGGAGCCACAAGAAGAAAACTGTTGCTTGAAAACCAAAGCCAAACACAAAAACCTTTCCTTATTTCGTAAAATATGTAAGTAAAGGTGATATGGCGAAAGTGAAGTGTTTTCACCGCTATGATCATCGTACATTATGCTACCACTGTTCAAAGTTGAAGAAGAAGAACAAGCAAGTTTTAACATCCATGATGTAGCTAGCTTCATGCTCTAGTGCCTGATTTTCACCCATTGGGTACGCTAAGTTTCGTTGTGATGACCTGGTGGTGTTTCGTATTGTGTCATGCTGGCTCATACAGACGGGAGACCCACGTTCTTTAAATTGAAAGAATGAAGATTAAAAAAGCATCGCACGGCGTAAGGATGGCAGACATACATACCGGGTATTTGGCACGAACGCCGAGAAACCAAAACTTTTGTCTGCATGGTCATGCATGTACTGTATTTTGGCAATAAATTACTGTGAGGCGATACTGGAGGACATGGGTAGTATGTGGTTCTGCACAATGGCGTTTCTTCCTTGCTAGTGAAGACCATCGGGGAGACCCGAAGACAGTTCGAATCATGAACTCCAGACGGCGGTGATGGATCGCGCAATGGCATGCGCGGAGAAGTGGTGAGCCGTACACAGTGCTAACTATGGCACAGGAGATCGTCATCTTCACCATGGAGTTTGAAGACTCAAAATATAATTTCTATCGTGACTTCCTATAAAATCATGTACTGTAATAAAAAAAAAAAATTATAAAAAAGTTCACCTTGCATGAAGGGATAGCTGCCATGCATTTATCTCAGAGACACAGACGTGTGTGGTCCTTTCTCGCTGTTTGCTTTACAGTGCTGCTATTATGTGATCTTTATGATGATTTAAAGGCTTGACCTTCATGCATAATATTATTAATATTCACAAGGCCCAAGTTTAAAGCATCGGGTTTGCATGAGTCGGGAAGAAGGTGGACACTTGAAGGGAGGATAACGTGGTGAATTCAAATCGTCCATCAAGCCTATGTCACAGTATGATTTTAGTAGAGCTATCGCAACTTAGCAACCCACAATAACGGCATATGAAGAATGTAACGATCGGGTGTCGTACTCGTGCGATGTTTCATGACTGTGCTCACCTTTTCACTTTCAGGGGTCGAGGTATGCAATATAGCAACAGCATAAAAGAATCGTCACAAGTGTTCTTTACATGAGCACTAGAGGAGGCTTATTCTGCGAAGAGGCCCGATATTTCTCATTTAAGTGATTGGATTCCGCTTGCGTTGGTGACGCAAGGACGTTAGGCAATGATCCAAATCGTAGTGTTTGAATATTTTGTATACACCGATACACCTCAAACTATTTGGGTATAATGTATACCGTAAGGACTCATGTACGGGATATAAAATTTCGTATGATAGTGCTGTGCGGGGCACCGTTTAGTAGGGAGTCATACTTGGTACGCGTATGAGAGTCGTTAGCCCCAAGGAGAGTTTTCCTGACAAGAACGCCCACGTTCAGAGAAGAACAATTGCTAAAGTACAATCCATTTCAGAGACACATGCGCACCATGGTTTCTAGCCAACGTTCTTGGATGTGAGAAAGCAGACTCCACAGACAAACACAGACAGAGACAAATACCTGATCATACATCGGATACATGTCATTGTATCTGAATGGTGATTTGAGCCACTTTTCTAGAAGTCAGAGAACCTGTATAGCTGGTTTATTCATGTACATCTACCATCAGAACAAAAGTGAGATTAACCTCAAGACTGTTAAATCAAATGTGTTCACAAGATCATATATGTATGCACGATGAGTGTAAGAAGTAGATTAGCCATGGCCGCGTATTTATAGGGATTGATTATGAGGAGATTTTTGTACCCTTCTGCTGCATAGCACTTTTCCATATTACTTATCTGCTTTCGGCCACAGAGTGGTGTGTGTTATTCATTTATGATGAAGATTCCGTTTTCAATGGAGTTATTGAGGAGGAGAAATACAGAGCGCCCCTCGAAGGTTTGAGATTTTCAGTGACGATAAAGCGACCAAGAGAGCACCGTACGGTCGATGGGCACCTTGCAGCTGGTACACCTTGACAGATGTACTACCACCGGGCTTTGATTTCCAAGAGGAAAGGGTCCAAACTGTACCGTATCAGGTGAGGAGCCAGACCGCCCACCGCAGGCAGATGATCCGACGCATCGGGCGATTAGCAACAGATACTTTTCATGTGTATAACTTATTAGAGTCAACAGACATGAATTCAAAATCTTTCTGCTGCTTCGGTGGATTGGTATCGGCAAACATAAAGGAGGACTGTCAGCTTCGTGTGTGCCATGCCTTGGAGAGTTTCGGAGAGGTTCAACATGCAAGGTCATAAGTTCGTTGACACCTTTCTTCTCAAAGGATAATGAGGATGTCACTCGTATTTATAGGATGCTATCGTTCATCGCACAACAGGTCGCTATGGTCCGAAGCGAATACACCCGATACATACAAGCAGCAGAAGGAACCGTTCTTCGTTAAGCTATGGTTAAGCCTAACAAGATCTTTTCGAGCGCGGCGCGCGGTATTGTTACACGATAGGCAACATCAAGATGCGCTCCAGGTATAAGACAGAGGATGGGAGGAAGCTGCCTAATTTATGCGTATTGGGCAGAGTTCAACCCGACCAAAGAGCACCCTCTTCCGGGAGCTGTAGACAAACGACAATGCCAGCTTCAGTAAAAGATCCGTGGCACCCGGCCAGCGCGTAGGCTTAGCACATGGCAGTAAGTTCAACAAGATGCTAGGTTATTTGTAGTGAGGAAGATCTGCAGTTGTTCAAAGGTATTTTCTATTTTCAACACCATCAGATAACCGTAGCCACATCAAGTTTCTTTATTAATTCAGATTATGATAGGTCCAAACATACTTTCCACACTGTGTACCATCATATCGACATTGTGGTTCGTTGAGAATCATGATGTGCTTTCATATGTTCCCACGAGGATCAGATGCCGATATCCCGACGAAGGCACTCACTAGAGGCGAAACTAATTCCAACAGAAAGGATAAAGGTATAACTAATTCTCGCTTATATAGAGCGCTAGTAGTCGTTAAGATGATGGAGCTATGAAATGAAGTCACCACCAAGTAGCTCACAGGCAACCTCACAAAGTCTGTTTAGACCATGTTCGTTTAGCAGCGAGCATGATTCAAGAGATTCTAGTTGGAGATTCTTGTGCTACGCAATATGTTGCAAAAATAGATGAGACCTCCTTATTTTTAGGTCCTGGTGCTATTTTTAAAACGTATTCTCCTTGTAATATGAAGTCAAATATTATTACCCTTAATAATATTTTTGACCATAAAACAAGAAGCATTTCTGGACACTACCCAGCTTATACCACAACTGTGAAGAATCACGTGGTTCCTAGGGTTTACGTGAATTCTTTCATGGTTGACCAGCTTGGACTTCAGCAGCAGAAGTTTTGGAGGAGCATTTATATATAGTGGAGCCGTGTTCGTTTATTTTAGTTGAACTAGTTTTACCATTAACTTTAATAATCAATTAACAGGAGTGACAAAGTCTAAATATTATTTAATTCATCAATTAGTAAATTTTATTAGTCAACTCAACAAATGCCTGCACGGCCATGTTGCAGTACAAGATCACCATGAGACCATGGAAGAGTAAGAAGGAAAGGGTGAGCATAGCTGTGAATGTGCCTGAGGACTTACCATATGATTTGCATTATTCTTGAGGAATTACGATAACTGCGCAGAATAATAAAGGGTGACTTGTGTCCTTGACCGTAAACGCAAGTTTATCAAAAATAGAAAGGTATTGAATAAAAGAGTTTAGAATCGTTGACTGTTCAAACCAAGAAATAGATCAAAGATTTTACAGGTACACCAGCACTTCATATTTAATTATCGTTTGGTTAACATTTTCCATTATGTTTATGTTGCAACATTCCATGGGTTTAGCTGCATTTCTACACATACCTTTAGTTAATGTGATTGATTTGATGGGGAGATTGCTTTAATATTTTAATACGTGACAATTAAATTTTAGATGGATTATGAAGAAAAATGCAATTAGAAAGTTTGAAAAATTCAAGAATTTGAACAAGTTAATTATTCAAATTAATTTTCAACACATGATACTAGAAGGAACAACGCAACAAATTACAAGTACACCTAAAGAGATTTATGCTTACAACTATTCGTATGATCATCATGCAGTCAGTATGAGAAAGGACAGAAGTAGCGTCTCTATTGGCGCAATATGCTGCCACATGAAGGTGACATAGTAGAACCTACTGGATTATCACACTTACACCATTCCTCAACGTGAAATGTATAATTCCGTTGACGACATTTGGACTATCAAAAAAATGAGGAAATGACTTATAATGGTAATGAGACCCATTAAGTAAATTGCCATATTTATAATTGCTCAATCCACTTATAAAACAATAGCAGATAGCGTATTTATTTATGCATGAGATCCTTCAAGTCGTATGGCATTCCTAAGACCTATCTTGACAAGAGATGTATGCCTACATCATTGAAGGTTCCCTACATAAAGTTTAGGGGATTCGTTAATATTTTAATAATTTAGCGCTATCTGTAAAACGTGATCGCAGTCAAACTAAAGTAGTGAACTTATACCAAGACATGTTGAGGATGTATGTCATGCACAACCTGTTAAATGAAGAGTATCTACACTGATAGAATTTACACAACAATGTCATATCAAGAACTTTATGACGAGTCGGTTGAGGCATTATATGGCGAAGGCAGAAATTCCACGAATTGGGAGCAACTCGAGATCAAACCAAACATGCCAATTCGTATATGCTGTTGCAGCTAAAGTGAGGAAGAAGATCCGCACTTGAAGGTGTGACAAGACAAAACAAGAAAGTGGTACAAGTGACAAAAGAGATCATACCGTGAATATGAATTTCAATGAGCAGGTCAAGATTAAACCAAAGAAGACACCACAAGCTTTAAAATTAGCACTTTATTATATGGTCTCTTTTCCAACATGTAATAGTGGGTCCTGCATGATCGCTAAAGGTTTTTTAGCCACATTTGGTGCATATTGCCTTGGTGTATCATGTCAAATTATACGTTATGATCCTATTAATAATCTGCTGGCATCATGTAGCAGTATAAAAGAACAATAAATGATGATGTAATGTTAAAGACGATAGCAATACAAGTCTATTGTGTGCAGTAGAATCCATTTTATAGTTTTACCTAGCCCTCAACAAGATAATAGACCTGAGAAATTCTCCATGCTCCAAATTATTCATCATTGCAGCGCGTAATGGAAGCACCGGAAACTTTATAAATACCTGTAACATCTAGAGTTTCGCCTTTGAAGTTTATCCAGCTTTTCCAAGATGAAAATAAGAACACCATGATTTTGCAGCCCTCTTTAGGTAAAACCAGAATTATCGTTTTGTGAAAAAAATGAAAAGCAATTTTTATTATTAACAATAATGAAGTGGACCGTTTCAATGCTCACGAGAATATGTGAATAAAAAATCACTTTATTTTTAAAAGACGTATCAGAAATTGCTTCTAGCAAGTTTTTATGGGTAAAAGTGAATCAAGATTCAGTGTTAGTTAGAAAATAGTTTCACAACATTCAAAAACTCGAATAAATAAAGTATCTCATGAGAGTTGAGCGATCTGTGGTAACAAAGAAATCGAAGTTTGAAGGAAAACACATTTTCTTAACGTACAATACTTCTCAAGGATATCTGGGATTTACGATCCTGCAGCTCCTTGTGATCAACAAGTTACCGAGTTTCAGAGTTTGGACCCTGAGTACGGTCCTGTGTCCTCCACAGATTTCCTCGTACTAACGATTATTTTACCTTGAGCCGGGGAGAGTCATAGAGACGGGACTCTGTTTTCACCATGTGAAGGGAGTATAAACTACTTACCTTGATTCAAGCGATGAGTAGATTTCTAATAGTTACACAATGTAAAAGACAAACGTCGCTTTGTACAGACTAAGTAGCTATGAGTTCTTTTTCTTCTGTACGAACGTAAAACAAAATGTTAAAAGGTTTAGCAACTGTTTTACCCCATGATTTTTTCATATTAGAAAAGTGAAATAAAAGGTCTTGTCCATAATAGTTAAAGGAAGGTCAATGACGAATGAGACCTGCTCGTATTGAACCCATAAATGAAAAGAGAAGAAGCAAATTTTCTTTATTAAAAAAAAACAATTAAGTAATTTAAGGTAAGGTATCACTAATATTATCAAAAGGGTTGAGGGAGACCAAGAATTAGAGTCACATATTAAAGTCAAATGGTCGTTTTCTTCAGGATAGTTTCAACGATATGGTCCCAATACTTTCAGAATAGTTCTTTTAGAACGAATAAGAACAAAGAATAGTAAACCACAGTAATTTTATTGTTTTTTCTTCTGCAGCTGCATATTCAAGACAGTCTCACAACGCAACCAGAAGCAAACCCTTGGTTAATGGAGAGCAAATACATACACCAAAGAATAAATGTCGACCCAAGGGCTAAAAGGCAAACCTGTAAACACAAAGTTCAAATGAAATATTTAAAACATGCACTTGTGGCTTCCAAGTATTGAAAAATAAAATCATAATCCTACAGAAGCCACGTCATAACTTATAGTTGAAGGAAATTTCTGATTTAGCACAAGCACACAAACTATCAATCACAACATGAAAATGAACAGATATCGCATTTAAATGAAAATATATATATAATTTTCTTTACCTTACAACTCATGTTACCACCAAGAAACATTTAAGCCTATGACAAAGAGTAACATTTATAGCTCGAAACGAGTCTGTTTTAAAGATCCGGTAAACCATTACAGTAAGAAGTAAGGGCAAATCACTTATAGGAGTAAACCTCGAACAAACTTGTATTTAAAGCTATAAGAATGAAACTTTATGGGTTTAACTAAAATTACATAATCATTGCCACAGAATAGCTAGACTTAAACTAAGAAAGATTTATAGACCTATTTTTCGTTGCTTAGCCAAGTGAAATTTTCAGAGAGGAGGTTCTGGTTTTAACTCCTTAGTTATAATTTAAGCAATTGTGAAAACGATAAGTTTAGCTCTCATGGAGTACAATCATACAATCCTTAGCAGCAATGGATTTATGAAGGCACTGTGTATGTTACAGGCAAACTGTTAGGCGAACCAAACCTTTAAACTGGAATCAAGGTAAGAACGGGTTAAATGAAAATAACTTGCCCTAAAATGCCAAAACATAATAATACTGCAAACTCTCGTTGAGAACACTGGTCGTAAGTAGAATTACATCACACCAGAACAAGAGGAAAACCAAGCCAAACATAAATAATGATGCCGACCCGTACGCAGACAAGAGATAGAATAGTATCCGCATTATTCCGCAACTGACAAAGTACTAATGCAAGATTAAGGTGGTCGTTAAACGAAGCGACAAACACCCGGTGGCCGAGGCAGCTATCACGCCTGTGAACGCCATAATTCGTTCTGCAGCAAAGCAATGAGCAGAAACCTTTAAGGACAAAGGACCTTACCTCTCTGCATGCACTGCGAGGGCGCAACAATGGACTGGAGAATCAAGTAGTTCTACCCAAAAGGGTATTATTCACCCAAAAGACCTTGGTTGTAGTAGATCTGTATTCAATTGTATGTGTCAAGCATCGTATTTATCGTATGATATGGTTTATAATCTTCAGTTAAATCATCAAAATAAATCAATGCGCCTTAGAAATATATTTCTAGTTAATAATTATGCTAAAGTGCCCCCCCCCAAATTAACATAAACTTCAATGCTCACAAAGTAATATTAATGAGGTATGTAATAAATGCATGAAATTTAAATCAAGCTCAATTCCAACTTGATAGAATAACCATAGAGTCACAATAATATCACCATAAATGTATTTACTTACATCATACCTCAAACACAAATGTCAACCGTATCATAATTATATAGGACAGACATATTAACTTCATTGAGAATGTTAAATCACCATAAAAATAGTTTTTTTTTTATTATGTAAATTTAGTTTTTAACTGGTGGTACGTTACAGAACCCGTAAATCATTTGAATGGGAAATGGGGGAGGTGAGCATGAGGGTTTCTTAACCTTCCTTACAACTTCTACCAATGATGAAAAATTAAATTTAACTACTGTAATTTTTTATTTTTAACCGTACCTAGAATTGGTTAACTTCATCCTTCTGTCTACAATACTTGTTAAATCCTGAATTTTTCTTAGGTTATTCAATATTAAATATCACACACTAAAATTCTTCTACCTTATTCCCACAACCATGTCATCCCTCTTTCATTTTTGAAATAAAATACATAGACAAAATGAGAAAATAGTTCACACCACTACGTAATAAATTTTAAAGCTGGCAATTGCCAAAGTTCCATAGAGGTCTTCAAAGTTTTAAACGAAAGTATAATATAACGTTCAATTAGTTTAAAAAATTAGGTCGATTTTCTAAGTTTATCTTGCCACATTCCTAAAACCCAGACATAAAGGTTTCATGATTGCCCAATATAAAGATACCTTACATCATTTCACCCACATGCTTCTCATAATTAACCTCCTCCGTACTTACCAACATTTTTCATCATTGATTAATCAACTTAGCTATGTACAAGAAGAATTCTACATAACACAAAGTTCAAACCGCGACATAGTTTGAAACACCGCATCAATGTAGCAGGCATATTATCAAAAGAAAGGATTTAACTGTTGCTACACCGTATGTTTAGCTTATTACAAAAAGTTTGAATACCTCGACTTTATATGGCACCACCTAATTAGACATAAAAAATTATTTTTTTTGTGATTTTTTTCCAAATTACTTCTGCTCCAGTTCAATAATAATAAAATCATCCTTCTGAGCCATAGTATCAATGGAATCGCGTCCAAGATTTGGATAAACAAATTTTACCCTAATAAAGAAATTTCAACAAATGATACATGCACAATGATTAATCAATGTTTTCTATGTAAAAACTATTTTATCTCGTGATCTGTGATGTAGTGAATTTCAAATTTTGTGATGTCATGTACTTTCGGATTTAATGTCATTACAGTATGAGATGTGCTATGAGCAAACTACACAAAGATTAATAATTAATTTGGACAATAAAGTATTTAGAATTGTTGGGCACCAAGTGATTTTTAAGCAGATATTATCCATATTTTTAGTGACATTTTACAATCTTTTATAGATGCAGAAACTACAACTTTATGAATTAGCTACTTTACTAGCATTGGCAAGAAGTGCAACTTTTTGACCTTAGGGTTAATAAAAATAAATCAATTAAATTCACTAGAAATTTACATTTAAAATATAGAGTTGTATTTAGTGTTACTTTTGAAAAGTTTTCAAAATTACTATTTTTATCTAATTTGTATAAAAATCATATATTTATTAAAAATGAAATTTGAATAACACAATTCAATATTTTAACTAAAATTTCTCAATTTAATGTTATTATTTTTTTATATAAACAATAAATTACATATATATTATTTGATTAATTTTCTAAATCGGCATTCTCCATCCCTATCGTTATTATCACCCCGCAAATAAACTTTTGTAACTAAATTAAATTGAATTTAAGGTAGGGTTTTACCCATTCTTGTGCGCTAGGCTTGATCTAGGTTGTGTCCAGTTTGAATGTTTTATAAAGCAGTTTTTATATCTTTATAAAATATAGTTTGAAACAGTTTTTCTTTTATAGCTCGTAAATATCAGGAGGAGTTGTATAGTTGGAGCTTGCACAGACAGTCATACAGAGGGAGAACGGAGTCATTAACAGGAATATGGAAGGACGAGCTCAATACAGTGGGGATGATGCAAGAAGGACAAGATCAACATTGTGCGGGGAACGACGAACAGATTGCACAGGAATGATTTGGAGAGCAGGGTTTATATGTATGTTTTTTTTTTAAATTATTATATTTTGTTAAATGTAAGACTTTTGTGATCCAAAAAACACTCATCTACATTATTATATTTATTAAGGAATTTTGTAATATTTAAATATTAAAAAAATCCATTCAATATTTTTATCTATTTTCTTGTTGAAATTATTATACTTATTAAGAAATTTTGTGATATTTGAATATTAAAAACTAGCATGTTATATTCCTTTTAATATTGAAAATAATCCAAACAGGTATATGATGTGGTGTGATCCCTCCAAACGGCTAGGGCAGGGAGGACGTGGCATGGCCACTCACAAATTAGCCGTTAATTGAAAAAGATATTTTGATTATGATGTTCCGTTGATTAAAAAAGGCTATATAATGAGGATTTTGATTATGATGTTCACACGTTCAAGTTGAAGGAGGATTTTGATTATGATGTTCACACGTTCAAGTTGAATGAGTGAACGGAATTAAGACGATGCCCTTCGGTGCGGAGAGGAGGAGGCACTAGCCACATCGCCGCTCCCAGCTGACCAGGATGCGGAGAGGAGGAGGCACTAGCCACATCGCCGCTCCCAGAACTAAGAGCTTCTCAATTAAGAGCGTTCATACAACTAGTTCCATGCGTTCATACATTCGATTCGTTCATGGATATTTGTGGATCAAGAGAAGGGAGTTCAGAAATAATTAATTTTCAGAAGGAAAAATAGTAATGGGTTGCAGGTCTTCCTAGATTTTTTATTTTGATTGTTCAGCTAACATGTAGGTTTCTTTCGTAATTTTTTTGTTAACAGGTTGTTCTTGAATCCAATCTTGTTGCCCTGCGAGACATTATTGGACCAATAACCTTTCTGAACCTTCGCCATTTAATATTCCTCCCACCTTCGACATTTTTTCCAATATTCTTCCCACCACTTCTTGCGTTGATGGTGAGATTTCCTTTCAGATTTTCTTTTCATAAATCAAAAGGTGCTCTACAAATTTGGATTTAGTTGGCTGCAACGCTTCCCAGAAGGCCCCCGTCTTCAAGATTTTTTTCGAGACCACCGGAAAGAATCTGGACGAATGAAGGCCCCATGTTTCATTACTCCTCTGGAATGCAGGTCGTGATGGTTGCGGAGGCAAAGCACCATTACCATACAAATCGGAGGCAAAGCTTCATGAGTATTGACTGTATCGTCTGCTGCTTCTATTTGTGAGGTTCTCTCTGGTTCTCTGATTCGATTTGTTTTCTAGTGGGATGCCATTTTTGGATTTCTTCTAAGCGTTCAGTATCCATGACCTCTGTTCTTTTTTTCCACACAAACATGATCTCTGTTCTTTTTTTCCATTGATGTATAGTTTTATGAGATTAATTTAATGATATTATTAAAAGATTTGATTGATAAGGTTTGCGCCTTCTTTTAATTGCTTTCTTTTAATGTTTGCGCCTTCTTTTAATCAACCGGTGTCTGTGTCAGGTAACTACTAAAATCAACCTGCAAGGTCACACAGGAAACCCGGAAACCCAGGATCATTGGCTCTAAACAAAACCCCCAAGAAACCTAATTCTGGTCTCAACGCCAAAGGTAAGTTTCTGCGTCTTCGTTTTGTGTTTCTTGAATTAAAAGTTTCAAGCAAACCCATTTCAAAGAATTATAAATAGAATTGTTTTTTCATTTTCATTTTCCGGTGGTTCTATAATTTTCGAATTAATACTTGTTTGTAATATCACTAAGCGTGCACGTATTCATGATCTCTGTAATAAAAGATTTGATTGATAAGGTTTGCGCCTTCTTTTAATCACCTTCTTTTAATCAACCGGTGTCTGTGTCAGGTACTACTAAAATCAACTTGCAAGGTTTCACAGGAAACCCGGAAACCCAGGAGCATTGGATGTAAACAAAACCCTCAAGAAACCTAATTCTGGTCTCGACGCCAAAAGTAAGTTTCTGCGTCTTCGTTTTGTGTTTCTTGAATTAAAAGTTTCAAGTAAACCCATTTCAAAGAATTATAAATAGATTTATT
The DNA here is from genome assembly GCA_034641835.2 of Pinus albicaulis. Lineage (NCBI taxonomy): Eukaryota > Viridiplantae > Streptophyta > Pinopsida > Pinales > Pinaceae > Pinus > Pinus albicaulis. The sequence continues at coordinate 14,227 of JAXQQM020059066.1, read as the reverse complement.
TTTTCGTTTTCATTTTCTGCTGGTTCTATAATTTTCGAATTAATACTTGTTTGTAATATCACTTTCTTTTTTTGGATTACAACTATATTTTCTCTGTCTACTGTTAAAACAAAAACCAGTCTACTTCTCTTAGTTTTATTGTTCCTAGTTTTATTATTCCATTTTCCCTCTGTCCTCAGCTATCACAGATGCCATAGTTTCTAATTAATTCATATCAGCTGCTGTAATTTCTTTGTCTTTCATTTCTCCGTTGTAATTTAGATATTTCTTTGTTGGATCTATCAAATCAAATTTCTAGATAAATTGAATTTTCTTTGATGTTTTTTCAGGTATGTTTTGAGAATTTTGATTCCATCTATTATATTCATCTTAATATCAAATATCAAATCAAATGTCTGGGCATATTAAATTTTTCTTTGATGTTTTTGCAAGTATATTTTAAGGATCTTGATTATATAGATCATATCTAACTTGAATATTAGTTTGTTTTCAATTTTTTTTTCAAATAGAAATATTTGAAATATTTATAAATTAGAAAAATAATAAATATTGTTTTTCAAATTTTATAAATGAATCTATGAAATAATTAGATATCTTCATCTATAAAGCAAATTCAACAGTTGCACCATACTTAATTGAATTGGAAATTAGGTCAAATCTGAAAAGGAAATAAGGATATTGGATAATTCATTACATTCAAATAATTCCATTTTTATTTATAAATTAATTTTTCAGAGTTTTTTAATAACCAGAATGTCAAACCACAAGTATTGGTTGGTTAGCTTTATAGTTTTGTGAGCTTTTTTACAATTGAATAGAATTGGAAATTGGTTTAAATAAGGAAATTGGACAATTCCCTTAGTAGAAATAATTCCATTTTATTTATAAATTAATTTTTTGTAGCCTTCTAACAACCAGAAAGTCAAATCACAAGTATTGGTTGATTTTCTTTATAGTTTTGTGAGTTTTTTTTCAATTAAAAATATTAGTTGACTTAACATATGGTTCTTAAAATCAGTTTTGGATGATTTGCTTTATAGTTTTGTGAGTCTTTTTTTTTTTCAATTAAAAATATTAGTTGACTTAACATGTGCCTCTTAAAATCAGCTTTGGATGACCTTTTCCAATAAATAAGTATTTTTTCTAATAATTTAGATGAGATTAATGGATTTCTCAAAATGATTTTCAATTTTATGTTCTACTAATATGTTTTTCATTTAAAAATAAATTTTCATTTATATCTTATAACTCATGTTAGATTTTGTTTTTACATTATTATTATGGTTAAATTCAATATATTTTAAATTCTATTTTCATACATTCAATTTATTTTAAAGAATTTTTCTTATATTTAAACTTTTATTAATAGCTTTTAATTTATTTTGTTTTTTGAATGATTTCTTCAATAATATTCTAATATAGAGTAATGTAGCTTAAGCTTGTGTAGCCTAGCCTAGGCTACTAAAGACTACACTAAGGTAAGCTAGAGTAAGCTAGGTTAGGCTACAATAGGCTAGACTAACTTAGGATAGGCTAGGCTAGACTAGACTAGGATAGGCTAGGTAAGAGTAGTTTTGGCTAGGCAAAGCTAGGTTAGGCTACTATACCCTAGGATAGAGTAGGTTAGGCTAGGCTAGGTCAAGCTAAGCTTAGGCTAGTCTAGGATAGGATAGGATAGGCTAGGATAGGATAGGTTAGGCTAGGCTACTATAGCCTAGCATAAAGTAGGTTAGGCTAGGCTACTATAGCCTAGCATAGAGTGGGTTAGTCTAAGATAGGTCAAACTAAGATAGGCTAGGCTAGGATAGGATAGCTTACACTAGGTTAGGCTAGGCTAGGTAAGACTACACTAGGGTAGGCTAGGTTAGGCTAGGTTAGCTTAGGTTAGCTTACGCAAGCTTAGGCTAGGCTAGGCTAGGATAGGTTAGGCTAGGGTAGGCTAGGCTAGGTTAGGGCGAGCTAGGTTAGGGTAGGCTACGCTAGGTTAGGTTAGGTTAGGCTAGGTTAGGTTAGGCTAGGCTAGGATAGGCTAGGCTAGGCTAGGCAAGGCTAGGGTAGGTTAGGCTAGGCTAGACTACGCTAGGCTAGTCTAAGGCTAGGCTAGGCTAAGGCTAGGGTAGGCTAGGCTAAGGCTAGGATAGGCTAGGGTAGGGTAGGGTAGGGTAGGCTAGGTTAGGTTAGGTTAGGTTAGGATAGGATAGGTTAGGGTAGGTTAGCTTAGCTTAGCTTAAGCTAGGGTAGGGTAGGTTAGGTTAGGTTAGGTTAAGCTAGGGTAGGGTATGTTAGGTTAGGCTAGGCTAGGTTAGGTTAGGTTAGGTTAGGTTAAGCTAGGGTAGGGCAGGGTAGGGTAGGGTAGGGTAGGGTAGGCTAGGTTAGGTTTGGTTGAGTTAGGGTAGGTTAGGTTAGGTTAGGCTGGGTTAGGTTAGGTTAGGTTAGGTTAGGCTAGGCTAGGCTAGGTTAAGGTAGGCTAGGCTAGGCTAGGCTAGGCTAGGGTAGGTTAGGATCGGTTAGGATAGGTTAGGTTAGGTTAGGTTAGGCTAGGTTAAGGCTAGGGTAGGGTAGGTTAGGTTAAAATAGGGTAGGGTAGAGTAGGTTAGGTTAGGCTAGGCTAGGCTAGGCTAGAGTAGGCTACGGTAGGCTGGGGTAGGCAATGGTAGGTTAGGCTAGGTTAGGCTAGGGTAGGTTAGGGTAGGCTACGTTAGGTTAGGCTAGGGTAGCTTAGGCTAGGTTAGGCTAGGTTAGGATAGGGTAGGTTAGGGTAGGCTATGCTAGGTTAGGCTAGGATAGGTTAGGCTATGCTAGGTTAGGTTAGGTTAGGTTAGGCTAGGATAGATTAGGTTAGGTTAGGTTAGGTTAGGCTAAGCTAGTGTAGGGTAGGTTAGGTTAAGCTAGGGTAGGTTAGGTTAGGTTAGGTTAGGTTAGGTTAGGTTAGGCTAGGTTAGGTTAGGTTATGTTAGGTTAAGCTAGGGTACCGTAGGTTAGGTTAGGTTAGGTTAGGCTAGGCTAGGCTAGGCTAGGTTAAGGTAGGCTAGGGTAGGCTAGGCTAGGCTAGGCTAGGTTAGGTTAGGATAGGTTGGGCTAGGATAGGTTAGGTTAGGGTAGGTTAGGTTATGTTAGGGTAGGGTAGGTTAGGTTAGGTTAGGTTAGGTTACACTAGGGTAGCGTAGGTTAGGTTAGGTTAGGTTAGGTTAGGTTAGGCTATGGTAGGCTACGGTAGGTTAGGCTAGGTTAGGGTAGGCTAGGTTAGGCTAGGCTACGTTAGGCTAGGATAGGTTAGGCTTGGATAGGTTAAGTGAGGCTAGGCTAGGCTAGGTTAGGTTAGGTTAGGCTAGGTTAGGTTAGGCTAGGTTAGGTTAGGTTAGGCTAGGTTGGGTTAAGCTAGGGTAGGTTGGGTTAAGCTAGGGTAGGTTAGGTTAGGTTAGGTTAGGTTAGGCTAGGCTAGGCTAGGCTACGGTAGGGTAGGGTAGGTTAGGCTAGGGTAGGGTAGGCTAGGATGGGCTAGGGTGGGCTAGGCTAGGCTAGGCTAGGCCATGATAGGTTAGGTTAAGTTAGGTTAAGTTAGGTTAGGTTATGGTAGGTTAGGCTAGGATAGGTTAGGGTAGGGATAGTTACGCTAGGCTAGGCTAGGCTAGGCTAGGTTAGGATAGGGTAGGTTAGGGTAGGGTAGGGTAGGTTAGACTAGGCTAGGCTATGTTACGTTAGGTTAGGCTAGGGTAGGGTAGGCTAGGTTAGATTGGGCTAGGTTAGGGTAGGCTAGGTTAGCTTTGGCTAGGCTAGGCTAGGTTAGGGTAGGCTAGGGTAGGCTACAGTAGGCCAGGCTAGGTGAGGTTAGGATATGGTAGGTTAGGGTAGGGATAGTTAGGTTACGTTAGGCTAGGCTAGGGTAGGTTAGGTTAGACTAGGCTAGGCTATGGTAGGTTAGGTTAGGGTAGGGTAGGGTAGGGTAGGTTAGATTGGGCTAGGTTAGGGTATGCTAGGTTGGCTTAGACTACGTTAAGCTAGGCTAGGCTAGGCTAGGCTAGACCACGTTAGGCTAGGCTAGGCTAGGATAGGATAGGCTACGCTAGGCTAGGATAGGCTAGGCTATGCTACGCTAGCCCAGGATAGGCTAGGCTAGGCTAGGCTATGCTAGGATATGCTAGGCTAGTATAGGTTAGGCTAGGATAGGTTAAGCTAGGCCAGGATAGGTTAGGCTAGGGTAGGCTAGGCCAAGGTAGGCTAGGGTAGGATAGGGTAAGCTAGGATAGGTTGGGGTAGGGTAGGTTAGGCTAGGCTAGGTTAGGCTAGGTTAGGTTAGGTAGGCTAGGATAGGGTGTGCTAGGCTACGGTAAGTAAGACTAGGCTAGGTTAAGCTAGGCTAGGGTAGGCTAGGGGAGGCTAGGCTAGGCTAGGCTAGACTAGGCTAGGTTAGGTTAGGCTAGGGTATGTTATGTTAGGCTAGGTCAAGTTAGGTTAGGTTAGGTTAGGTTAGGTTATGTTAGGCTATGTTAGGGTTGGCTAGGGTAAGTTAGGTTAGGCTAGGGTAGGTTAGGTTAGGCTAGGATAGGTTAGGCTAGGTTAGGTTAGGCTAGGGTGTGCTAGGCTAGGGTAGGTAAGACTAGGGTGTGTTTAGGCTAGGGTGTGTTTAGGCTAGGGTTTGTTTAGGCTAGGGTGTGTTAAGACTAGGGTGTGTTTAGGCTAGGGTGTGTTTAGGCTAGGGTAGGTAAGACTACACTAGTTTAGGCTAGGGTAGGCTAGGGTAGGCTAGGTTAGGCTAGGTTAGACTAGGTTAGGCTAGGCTTGCCAAACCTTATTGGTGTGCTTCCGCCCCACCATGATGATATTGAGTTTGTTTACCTCTATTTGATCTTTGCCCCATATGCATCCTACCCATGGAGTTTCAGACTCATGGGAAGTATCTCTCATTTGGCCAATGAGGTGGGAAATGTGAATAGAGACCATAGCAAGACCGATGCACACATTAGATATTTTTGTACACTCTATGTCTAGGATGACACGTGTCCAACCACTTGATCTGGGATCAAGTATAGCGAGGTTTCAGACCTCCAACTGACATTGGATCAGTGAAACTAAATTGGGGTTAGTATATGACTCTTTCGAGTCCAAGAGACATTTTGGACCTCCAACTAACTTTGAGTCAGTCAAACTATCTTCAGGTTAATATATGACTTTCTCGAGTCCAAGAGAGGTTTCAAACCTCCAACCGACTTCGGTTCAGTTAAACCAACTTTGGGTTGGTGTGTGACTCTTTTGAGTCCTATAGAGGTTTCAGACCTCTGAGCTGACTTTAGGTTAGCTGTGAGTGCTGTCCTTATGACTCAAATTTTGTTTTGAAATAAATAAGCCAGCGAAGCAAGTTACGGTGGGATGACGCACGATGTTTGGAGGGCACTGGTGGATGGAGTTCTCCCTAGTTGAGAGAGTGTGTTAATTTTGGGCAACTAAGTCTAAAATCCATGATGTCATGCTCAAATGATGATGCCAATATTTTTACTGGATTCCTCTTTCAGAGAGGTGCAAGATCAATCCAAAGATCATCTTGATCGGATGAGTAGAACATATATTTTGAATTTATTCCACATGTGCAAGGTCAGCCTAATTTATCCCACATGCATAAGAGATGTTCCAGACACCCCCACGGATGTCTATATATTGGAGATACTTGGATTTCATTAGACACAAAATTTGTGGAGGCATTTTTCTTCTCCCTTGGATGGTGATGGAGCAATGTTCTTGGTTCTACGTTTAGGGCTTCTTGGTGCAACATCTTGGTGGAGTATTCTTGATGAAATGTCCTGGGGTTGTGTGATATATGTGGTTGGCTGACCTTATTACTACTTTTCTAGTTGAACCATCCTGTTGATCGCCGTAACGCCACCATTATTTATCTTTGTTTTTAACTTGTCTTGCATCAATCTATTGGTATGTTCTGTCTACATCTTACTTTAATTATGCCCTATAAGGTTAAAGTATATTTTCATCTTAGCATAAAAAATCTTCAAAATTTAACACATAATGCTACATCTTCTGCTTTGGAAGTTAAAACCATCAAAAAAGTTAGAAATACCATTGAATAAATACAATGTACCAACATTTTCTGCTTTTTCTATTACTAGGTCTCCTTTAATGACCTTCCAGGTTTTATCTATGAAAGTTCAGGAATGGCTGTAATCCTTCATCGCTTCAACGTCTGTGAAATCTATACTTTTCTTCAAATTTTTAAACATGCTTTGTAGCTTCTTAATAACCATTGGTTTCACTCTTTTCATTTACAGGAATCACTACAACAGCAGAAACACAAAGACATAAAACATATAAAATAAGAGAGACACAAATATATGTGGTTCACCCAATCAGTTATTTCCATGGAAACAACCAATCCTTCCTTTAATATCCAAAACAAGAGACACAATATGCATCAGATCCGATGTAATATCCTCTTCTCACATAGTCCCCTTGTGATTTCTCACCACAAGATACACACCATACACAAACGCAATACAATACCCTTTAAACAATAGATGAAGCTTCTTTGTGTGAAAAAACTCTAAATAAACACAATCTCAAATGCCAAATCATGTGCCTAATGAACAACCTGCATATTGACCGGGAAATTACAACATTTTACAAGGAAAATTTTACATATTTTTTTAGCCTCTGGGTGTTTCGTCTTGAAAAACTCTCCCAAGGGGGCTCTAAAAGGCCGCAGCGACACCCCCCAAGACCCCCCGTCATGAAGATAAAATGATGTTAAGAATAGGGTTCCAACATGCAATAACATATAAATAAAGAAGATAATCATGTTCCTCACCCAACACAACAGCAGAATAAAAAATTAAATAAAGATTATGTTAAATTTTGAAGACGTTTATGTTAAGATGAAAATATACTTTAACATTATACTAAGATAATACAGTAATATGTAGACAAACATACCAAATAGATTGACAAGACAAGTTAAAAACAAAGATAAATAATTGTGTGTTACTACATCACAAGATGGTTTAACTAGCAAGACCATAAGGTCACCATCACATATATCATACAACTTCAGGACATTTCATCGTTAATACTCACCAAGATGTTAAAATGCTATTCCCAAACGCAGAACCAGAACGTTGCTCCATCACCATCCGTGAGAAGAAAAAGGTTTCCACAAATTTTGTGTGTAATGAAATCCAAGTATTCTAACATATAGATATTCCTGTGGGGTGTGTGGAACATCTCTTATTCATGTGGGATAAATTAGGATGACTTGCACATGGGAATAAATTCAAAAATACATACCTACTCATCCGATCAAGATGATCTGATTGATTCAAAATTCTATTCTGAAAGAGGAACCATAAAAATATTGGCATCATCATTTAAGCATGACATCATGATTTTATAATCTATTACCAAATTACTCATACTCTCTCAACTAGGAGAACTCCTATCCACCAAATAAGCCTCCAAACATCGTGCCATCCCACCGTAACTTTATTTCGCTCGTTTATTTATTTCTAAAACAAATTGAGTCATATGACATTTTCCATCACACAACAATTGTCACCAGAGGTATGAAACTTATAGGACTCAAAGAGTCACACACCAACCCAGTTATTTTAACCTGAATCAAGTCAGCTTTTGGAGGTTCAAACCTCTTTGACTTATGAAAGTCATATATTAACCTGAAGATAATTTCACCGATCAGCTGTCAGAGGTCCAAAATGTCTCTGGACTCTAGAGAGCCACATACCAACTAACTGAAGCCACCCACCCACGTCGCTGGAGGTCCGAAACCTCGCTAGAATTCGATCCCGCATCGTTGCTGGACACCAAGTCATCCCAGAAAATGGAAAGGTGTACTTAAAAATATCTAATGTGTGCATTGGCTTGCTATGTCTCTATTCACATCAAATTTCATTGGCCAATGAGGATACTTCCATGAGTTGAAACTCCATGGCAGATGCAGCCATGGGGCAAAGATCAAACAGTATTAGCCAAACAAACTCAATATCATCATGGTGGCCAAGACACCAACGTTGCCTGGCAAAGCTCAGCCCAACCTAGCCCAACTTGGCTCACCCCAGCTCACTCCCAGTCCAGCTTTAAACCCTGGGTCAACTTGGTCTCTGACCCGTCTCCCTGATCTTGTCCTGGGCCTCAGCCTAGCCTAGCTCCTGGGTTCAGCCTTAACCTAACCTCCCAGCTTCAATCCTCGGCTCAGCCTAACACAAGACAGCTCAACCCCAAATCCAACCTAACTCCAACCTTACCTAAAGCCCGCTAACACAACATAGCCTTAGCTAACCTAGCCCAACATAGCCTAGCCTCCCAGCCTATCCTACCTCAACCCAACCTACCCTAGCTCAGCTAACCTAACCCACCAAACTAGTGTAGTCCCACTACTTCCCAGCTTCAAACTAGTGTAGTCTTACCTACCCTAGCCTAGCACACCTCAAATTTTCAATCCTCCAATTCCAGCTCAACCTCCCAGTTTGGCCTAACCTAACTCACTCTAGCTCAACCTAACTTACCCAGCTAACCCCAACATAGCTTAGCATAACCTAACCTAACCTAATCCCAACTCCATCCCCGACTCCACCAACATAACACAGCTTAGCCTAACCTAACTGCCTAGCTCAGCCGCCTAGCCTAGCCCACCTCCTTAGCTTCACGCTGAAGCCTAGCTTAACTCAGCTTCTTATTTTAGCCTACCGTAGCTCAGCACACCTATCTCAGCCACTATCCAACTCCAGCCTAACCCAGGGCCTAGCTCATAACCTACCCCACTCCCAACCTATCCCAGCTTACCCTACCCCCGCCTAGCTCACCCCGCCTCAGTCACCCCAGCTCTCAACCCATCTCAGCCTAGCTTAACCCATTCCTAGCTCAACCTATACTAGCTCAGCATATCCCAGCTCAGCCTAGCTCAGCCTAGCATATCCTAAAGTTACGTATTTAGCCTGCCCTATCCCAGCTCAACAAGAGCTCATCCTGCACTAGCCTAGCCTAGCCTAACGTGGTTCAGCTCAGGCCTAGCCTGAGCCTCCAGCTCTCCAACCTAGTATGAGCCAACCTTAGCCTGCCCTTAAATTCCAGCCTGACCAACCTACCCTACCCTACCCCACCCCTACCCCAATCCCCAACCTACCACAGCTCAGCCTAGCCCAATCCCAACCTACCCCATCTCAGCCTAACCTAACCCAACTATCCCTACCCCAACCTACCACATTCCATCCCTCACCGGAAGCCTAGCCTTAATGGCCTACTCAGCCTACCCCAGCTCAGCTCTTACCCTAACCTAGCTTAGCCTAGCCTAGCCTAAGCTAACCTAGCCTACCCTAACCTGGCCTACCCTAGCCTACCCTAGCCTAACCCTAGCTATGTTAGCCTAGCCTAGCTGATTTGAAGAGGCACATGTTAAGTCAACTAATATTTTTTAATTAGACTCACAAAAATCCACATAAAGCAAATCATCCAAAACTGATTTTGAAGAAATCCATATGTTAAGTCAACTAATATTTTTAATTGAAAAAAAACCTGCTGTACCATAAAGCAAATCAACCAATACTTGGTGATTTGACTTTCTCAAGCAGCTAAGGCTTACAAAAATTTCATCATAAAATAAATGAATTATTTACCAAGGGAATTCTCCAAATTTCCAATTCTATTGAATTGTAAAAATGCTCACAAAAACTTATAAAGCTAACCAACCAATACTTGTGGTTTGACATTCTGGTTATTAAAAAACTCTGAAAAATTAATTTATAAATAAAAATGGAATTATTTGAATGTAATGAATTATCCAATATCCTTATTTCCTTTTCAGATTTCACCTAATTTCCAATTCAATTAAGTATGGTGCAACTGTTGAATTTGCTTTATAGATGAAGATATCTAATTATTTCATAGATTCATTTATAAAATTTGAAAAACAATATTTATTATTTTACTAATTTATAAATATTTCAAATATTTCTATTTGAAAAAAAAAATTGAAAACAAACTAATATTCAAGTTAGATATTATCTATATAATCAAGATCCTTAAAATATACTTGCAAAAACATCAAAGAAAAATTTAATATGCCCAGACATTTGATTTGATATTTGATATTAAGATGAATATAATAGATGGAATCAAAATTCTCAAAACATACCTGAAAAAACATCAAAGAAAATTCAATTTATCTAGAAATTTGATTTGATAGATCCAACAAAAAAATATCTAAATTACAACGGAGAAATGAAAGACAAAGAGATTACACCAGCTGATATGAATTAATAAGAAACTATGGCATCTGTGATAGCCGAGTACAGAAGGAAAATGGAATAATAAAACTAGGAACAATAAAACTAAGAGAAGTAGACTGGTTTTTGTTTTAACAGTAGACAGAGAAAATATAGTTGTAATCCAAAAAAAAGAAAGTGATATTACAAACAAGTATTAATTCGAAAATTATAGAACCACCAGAAAATGAAAACGAAAAAAAAAATCTATTTATAATTCTTTGAAATGGGTTTACTTGAAACTTTTAATTCAAGAAACACAAAAAGAAGACGCAGAAACTTACTTTTGGCATCGAGACCAGAATTAGGTTTCTTGAGGGTTTTGTTTACAGCCAATGCTCCTGGGTTTCCGGGTTTCCTGTGAAACCTTGCAAGTTGATTTTAGTAGTACCTGACACAGACACCGGTTGATTAAAAGAAGGTGATTAAAAGAAGGCGCAAGCATTAAAAGAAAGCAATTAAAAGAAGGCGCAAACCTTATCAATCAAATCTTTTAATGATATGATTAAATTAATCTCATAAAACTATATATCAATGGAAAAATGATATGATTAAATTAATCTCATAAAACTATATATCAATATATCAATGGAAAAAAAAAAACAGAGATCATGAATACTGCACGCTTAGAAGAAATCCAAAAAAAAAAGTGATATTACAAACAAGTATTAATTCCAAAATTATAAAACCACCAGAAAATGAAAATGAAAAAACAATTCTATTTATAATTCTTTGAAATGGGTTTACTTGAAACTTTTAATTCAAGAAACACAAAACGAAGACGCAGAAACTTACCTTTGGCGCTGAGACCAGAATTAGGTTTCTTGGGGGTTTTGTTTACAGCCAATGATCCTGGGTTTCCGGGTTTCCTGTGTGACCTTGCAGGTTGATTTTAGTAGTTACCTGACACAGACACCGGTTGATTAAAAGAAGGCGCAAACATTAAAAGAAGGCGTAAACCTTATCAATCAAATCCTTTAATAATATCATGAAATTAATCTCATAAAACTATACATCAATGGAAAAAAATAACAGAGATCATGTTTGTGTGGAGAAAAAGAACAGAGATCATGGATACTACACGCTTAGAAGAAATCCAAAAATGGCATCCCACTAGAAAACAAATCGAATCGGAGAACCAGAGAGAACCTCATAAATAGATCTGCACGGGTGGAAGCAGCAGACGATACAGTCAATATTCATGAAGCAGCAGACGATAAATCTTGAAGACGGGGGCCTTCTGGGAAGCGTTGCAGCCAACTAAATCCAAATTTGTAGAGCACCTTTTGATTTATGAAAAGAAAATCTGAAAGGAAATCTCACCATCAACGCAAGAAGTGGTGGAAAGAATATTGGAAAAAATGTCGAAGGTGGGAGGAATATTAAATGGCGAAGGTTCAGAAAGGTTATTGGTCCAATAGTGTCTCGCAGGGCAACAAGATTGGATTCAAGAACAACCTGTTAACAAAAAAAAATTACGAAAGAAACCTACATGTTAGCTGAACAATCAAAATAAAAAATCTAGGAAGACCTGCAAACCTAGATGTAATTTACTAAAATGAATGTAAACCATTACTATTTGTCCTTCTGAAAATTAATTATTCCTGAACTCCCTTCTCTTCATCCACAAATATCCATGAACGAATCGAATGTATGAACGCTCTTAATTGAGAAGCTCTTAGTTCTGGGCACGCATCCTGGTCGTCTGGGAGCGGCGATGTGGCTAGTGCCTCCTCCTCCCCGCACCGAAGGGCATCGTCTTAATTCCATTCACTCCGGTACCGTCCTTATCCTCCTTCAACTTGAACTTGTGAACATCATAATCAAAATCCTCATTATATAGCTTTTTTTAATCAACGGCTTGAACTTGTGAACATCATAATCAAAATATCTTTCTCAATCAACGGCTAATTTGTGAGTGGCCATGCCACGTCCTCCCTGCCCTAGCCGTTTGGAGGGATCACACCACATCATTTATACCTGTTTGGATTATTTTCAATATTAAAAGAAATATAACATGCTATTTTTTAATATTCAAATATCACAAAATTTCTTAATAAGTATAATAATTTCAACAAGAAAATAGATAAAAATATTGAATGGATTTTTTTAATATTTAAATATTATAAAATTTCTTAATAAATATAATAATGTAGATGAGTGTTTTTTGGATTAATCACATAAAGACATTCATTTAAATTATGGATCACAAAAGTCTTACATTTAACAAAATATAATAATTTAAAAAAAAAACATACATATAAACCTTGCTCAAATCATTCCTGTGCAATCTGTTCGTCGTTCCCTGCACAATGTTGATCTTATCCTTCTTGCATCATCCCCACTGTATTGAGCTCGTCCTTCCATATTTCCTTCCATATTCCTGTTAATAACTCCGTTCTCCCTCTGTATGACTGGCTGTGCAAGCTCCAACTATACAACTCTTTCAAACTATATTTTATAAAGAGATAAAACCTGCTATATAAAACATTCGAACTGGACACAACCTATATCGAGCCTAGCGCACAAGAATGGGTAAAACCCTACCTTAAATTCAATTCAATTTAGTTGCAAAATTTTATTTGCCGGGTGATAATAGCGACAGGGATGGAGAATGCCGATTTAGAAAATTAATCAAAAAATATATATGTAATTTATTGTTTATATAAAAATATAATAATATTAAATTGAAAAATTTTAGTTAAAATATTGAATTATGTTATTCAAATTTAATTTTTATTAAATATATGATTTTTATACAAATTAGATAAAAATAGTAATTTTGAAAACTTTTCAAAAATAACACTAAATACAACTCTATATTTTAAATGTAAATTTCAAGTGAATTTAATTGATTTATTTTTATTAACTTCAAAGTCAAAAAGTTGCACTTTCTACTTGCCAATGCTAGTAAAGTGGCCCTAATTCCATAAAGTTATGGTTTCTCATGTCCATCGGAATTATAAAATGTCACTAAAACTATGGATAATATCACCACTTAAAAATCCATGGTGCCAACAATTCTAAATACTTTATTGTCCAAATTAATTATTAATCTTGTGTAGTTTTCTCACAACACACCTCTCCTTCTGTAATGACATTAACTCACCAAAGATTTGGAAATTCACGACATCCACCAAAGATCACGGAATAAAATATAGTTTTTACATAGAAACATTGAGGTTAATCATTGTGCATGCCTCCAATTTGTTGGAAATTTCTTTGTCAAGTAAAATTTGTTTATCCAAATCTTGGACCATTCCATTGATACTATGAAAATAGGGATGATTTTATTGACATTATTGGGCCTCGAGCAAGTAATTTGGAAAAAAACAAAATAATTTTATGTCTAATTAGGTGGTGCCATATAATTCAGGTAGTGGGCCACACATCGGCTAAACATCGGGTAACTTGATGGAGTTAAATCATTTCTTTTCATGTGCTTTATCCACCATTGATCACTTTGTGGTGTTTTAGACTATGTCACGTGGTTTGAACTTTGTATTATGTGAAATTCTTGGCACATGGCTAGTTGATTAAATCAATGATAGAAAATGTTGATATGGGAGGAGGTTAATTATGCAAAGAAACATCATGGGTGGCCAGATATGATATCTTTATGTTGACGTGATGTTGCATTATTTGATATCGGGTTTATAAGGATATGTGCCAGAATAAGCTTAAGAAAATCCAATATCTAATTTTTAAAACTAGGTGGAACGTTATATTATACTTTCGTTTAAAACTTTGAAGACCTCCTATGGAACTTTGATTATGACACGAATTTATTTTCTCAAGTGGTGTGAATATTTTCCCCTAATTTTTGTCTATGTATTTTATTTCAAAATGAAAGGAGAGGATGACATGGTTGTGGAATGGTAGGAAAATTTTGGTAGCACTGATGTTAATATTGGATAGCCTCGAAATATGATTCTCAACTACCTCCTTAC